>CM035173.1:57258181-57609830 GCA_020205615.1 Panax quinquefolius
AATTAGGTATACATCACCCATCTTGGGTGCGCCACTTACATGATGCGAGAATTTAAATCTGACTTATTAACATAAGCGTAGGTATGCAATCTGACATAAAGCGTGAGTTTAAATACAAATATAAATCTACTAGATATTATCAAACTCGAACAAAAAGTCCTCATTACAATTATTATCACCTTTATTTCACGAGAATAGTGAGGGACTACTAATCTTATCTTGGGACCATCACTCGTTTCCCAGGCTCGTCATTTATATTCTCATTTCACGAAGAGAAACGGTGAAAGAAAGGGTGAGCTCAACTAGCCCGATGAAATATTATGACTAAGATAATGCAAAATAAATTATCAATAGTCTTGACAATATTAAGCGATAAAATCAATAAATGACCGGTTTAAGCTGCGGTGGAATATCTGATCCATTAAAAAAGTCAGTAGAAAATAAAATCTACTATCTTTTATGATTTTAAAGGTTTTTCATCATCATTATAAATTTGAGACTCGACGACTTTAATAAATAATCCACATCATCGAATCACCACACTTTTCGACGAGGATATTCTTTAGTATCACGATCCACAATTATTCACCTTGCTTCTGGCGAGAATAGTTGTGTATTCATTAATAAGTCGTGATCATGCCAACAATTTGTCCATCGATACACTCTCTGACCTTTGAGGATTTTTTTTTTACCACATCATTTGTAACATTACGGTCGTGATTACAAGAATAATCCACAGTCGTAATCATACCAAGTCCATCCATACTCTCTGAATACGAGATGACTTTAAAAAAAAATAAAAATGAGGATGATGATGATGATATAAAAATTGATAAAACAAGTTCAAAATTATTTTATCCGAGAATTTATTAACGTCAAATTGTCGACATGATCTTGCTTTGTAGAGTAAAATTCAAGAATGATCGGAAGAATATTTCCATGAAAGATCTTTGGATGAAAGCATGAATATCGAGGATATTCTACTAATTTCATGGAGTATAGAAGTCGAAGTTTTAACATTTGGGTATAATAAAGAATGGAATAACAAAAGAAATCACCGTGCATGCGGTGCCGCATAGAGCGAGTTATTCAGCGAGAATAATAATAACGGAAACGGGTCGGTGAAATTCACTGCAAGCGAGGATGTTCAAGCGAGAATAATAAAGATGGAACCGGATCGGTGTAAAAACACGAGATAGGATATTCAGCGAGAATGATAAAAGCGGAACCGGTCGGTGTAAAAACACCTGACGAGGATGTTCAGCGAATAATAATAAAAAGCGGAACCCGGTTGGGTGTAAAAACTGAGAGCGAGGATGTTCAGCGAGAATAATAATAGAAGAATGTCACCAAGTATAGGAATAAATTAAGCAGCGTATCTGAGGTTATTCAGCGAGAATAATAAGCGATGGAATAACATAAGGATTTCACCAAGTATAGGGTATCTGGCGTATCACGAGTTATGTATAGGGTATGCCACTTTTCACGAGTTATTCAGCCAGAATAATAGTGAATGGAATATGAAGTTCTCTTGAAGAAGAAAGAATAACACCCACTAGTAAAAAAGGCTGAATATAGAAGTAGTGAAGTAGCGAGAATACTCTTCTTCTTTACTATAACTTTCTCTCTATAGCTTCTCTCTATAATTTCTCTCTCTAGAGTTTGATGAATTAAAGTAAGAAAATAATGAAGGAATGAGCTTATTTATAGGAAAATGGAATGCGTAGTAACTAATCCATGAGCGGTCCGGATTGATTTACTTTAATCGGCGGTCCGTATTTAAAGCAAAATCTTTTAAATAAAATATAATATATTCTATTTATATAAAAACATTTTACTATCAAACCTTTATACAAAACTTACTATGAAAAACAACTATACAACACTTAATAATAAAATATAATATATTTTATTTATAAAATAACTTTAATAAAGTATTACATTTTATATAAAAAGATGTTTTTTACATTTTATTACGTTAATAATCTGAATAAAACAAAAGCGTCATTATCATTATAATAATTCATATTATTAATCGTGATAATGGAATCAAACTAAGTGACTTCTCACGCATAAGCATCGATAATCAATCTGGTGTCTTTCTTATGCGACCACACGTATTCTTTGTACTTTACTACAAGAGTAGTTCAGCGATATCAGCGGTAAAACTTCGTAGTTATTTTGATAAAATATTTTTGTCTTTTTCTCGATCAAATGATAATTACATTGTGGGGTCCCCTGATGATTAGTAGTTATGCGAATATTCCTGCTAAAGCAGAATATTCCCAGAGCCAATCGAATATAATATAACCACTTGTATACTTTGCAAAATTTATAAATATACCCCTGACTATAACATTATATCAAATTATTCCATAATATTCAAAAAAATAATATTTATAGAAAATTCATCTTTATTTATAAAAGCTGGGGTCTTCTGACCTCCCTTCTTATGAAATTTAGCCCTCGAAATTAAGTGCGATACTGGTATGTCGAAGAGGTAAGGATACCTTGATTTCATTTGATTCTAACTCCCAGTCGTTTCCTCGACATCGTGGTTCCTCCACAAAACTTTGACTTGAGGTATAACCTTGGGCGTAGAATATGTTCCTTCTTATCAAAATTTGAGCGGGAACCTCTTCATCGTCAAATCTTAGCTATTTAAATCGGTTCTAACTTCGATAATATGGTTGGGTCTTTCACATATTTACGTAACATGGATATGTGAAAAGCGTTATGAACGAGAGGTATATTGGCGGAAAGCGAGTCTATAGGCCCGCGGTTCCTACTCGATCGAGGATTAAAAATGGAATAGATGAATCGAGGATTAAGTTTTCCTCTCTTTCCAAATCTTGTAACTCCTTTCCATGGAGCGACTTTTAACAACACATGATCTCTATATTGAATTCCCGTCCTTTCGATGAAGATCGGCATAACTCTTTTATCGATTTTGTGAGGTTTTTTATCGTTGTCGGATCGTTTGAATCTTTTAAAGTAGTCATACGTACCAACTCGGTCCCAACAACGTTGCTTCACCCACCTCATCAAGCATCTTTGGAAGCGACACTTTCTTCCATCTGGCGCTTGAATGGAGCCATGCGATACTTGCTTGATAAGCTGTTGTTGTAGGAAAACTCCACGATGGTAAAAACTTGTCTGACTCCCTTGAAATCAAGAACCACGAGTCTTAATAGATCTTGAGAGTTTGAATAGTCCTCTCCATTGTCGTCCGTCGAGGATGATATCTTGAAAGCTAAATCGTGAAAGTCCGTGCCCATAGCTTTTTGCAAACTAACCCAAAATCGTGAAGTGAATCTTGGGTCTCGATCGGAAACTATGGATCTTAGGCATACCATGCGATCTTACTGATCTCGTTTATGTACATCTGAGCAAGGCGTTCAAGTGTATAAGTTTCTCGTGTCGGTAAGAAATGAAAGCGGACTTGGTCGATCTATCAACAATGACCCAAATCGCATCGATGCCTTGAGAAACCTTAGGAAGGCCGTGCTTGAAATCCATGGTAATGTGCTCCCACTTCCATTACGGAATTTCAAGTGGTTCTGATGGACCTTTTGGTACTTGATGCTCGCTTTAACTTCGTTGACAAGTTAGACACCTTGAGATAAGCAGCGCTATCTCTCTCTTCGTATTGCTCCACTGAAATGTATGGCGAATATCATGATACATTTGGTACTCCCGAGATGGATTGCAAATGGTGTGTTATGCGCCTCCATCATGATATTATACTTTAAATCGGGGTCGTTAGGAACACTGAAAGTCTGGAGTTGACTCGAAGTATTCCTTCTTCATCGATTCTTGCTTCGGCGTAGCACCCTCTTGCACTTTCTTTTTCATCGCATCGGCTCAGTGCGTAGCTTGGCGACTTTAACTTTATCGATTAAAGTCGGTTTACTTCATATATTTGCTATCATCACATGCGTCCACAGGTCTTTAACTCTATCTCCATCCTTTGCAAGTCACACAAAATGGGCCTTTGTGTGTTGACAATAACGCTTTTCGTGCTTGCATACGATCTTCTACTCGATGCATCGGCTACCACGTTCGCTTTTCGGGATGGTATTGGATGGTATGATCATAATCTTTCATGAGTTCAAGCCCAGCGTCGTTATCGCGTGTTGAGTTCCTTTTGAGTGAAGAAATATTTGAGGCTTTTATGATCAGTAAAGATCTCCACTTTCTCCCCATACAAGTAATGCCTCCAAATTTTAAGTGCGAAGACAACATTTGCTGACTCGGATCGTGAGTAGGATAATTCCTCTCATATTCTTTGAGTTGTCATGAGGCATAGGCTATAACTTTTCCATGTTGCATAAGAACACATCGACCCTTTGCTCGAAGCATCTTTGTAGATGACAAATCCTCTCAAGGCGAATGGTATTGTCGAGCAGTCTTTGAAATAAGTCTCTTCTTGAGTTCTTGAAAACTCTTCTCACATTCTTCGCTCAGCAGAACTTTGTATCTTTTCGAGTAAATTTGAGTCGATGGAGTAGCGATTAGAGAAAATCCTTCCACGAATCTCAGATAATAACCCGGCTAAGCAAGAAAGCTCGTACTTGGTCTTTGATTTAGGTTGTTCCCGACTTTGAATAGCTTGATCTTTCTTTGGGTCAGCGGATATTCCATGACTTGATACCACGTGCCCGAGGAATGCTACTTCTTGACGAACTCGCATTTCTTGACTTGGCATAAAGCTTATATTCACGAAGCTTTTGGAGTGTCGACCTCAAGTGTTGCTCATGATCTTCACGGCTTTTGGAATAAATAAGGATGTCATCGATAAAGGCGACCACAAAGTGATCTAAATATTCCTTGAATACTCGGTTCATCATATCCATGAAAGCGGCGGGGCATTAGTCGATCAAAGGACATGACTAGGAATTCATAATGCCGTCTGGGAGTTACGAAAGCCGTCTTTGGAATGTCGGTGGTTACAATCTTGATTGGTGATATCCGGGCGAAGATCGATCTTTGAAAGAATTTGGCTCCTTACTGTTGGTGAAACAGGTCATCAAATCGTGGCGATGGATACTATTTTTGATGGTGACATGATTGACTCCAGATAATCAATCTGAAATCGCATACTCCCATCTTTCTTCTTCACGAATAGAGCAGGAGCACCCCGAGGAGAAATCTTAGGACGAATAAAGCCGATGTCTAACAATTCCTGCGGTTGGGTCTTTAACTCACGAAGTTGATAGGAGCCATTCGATATGGGGCTTTGGAAATAGGTTTTATGCGGGTTCAAAGTCGATACAAAATTGATTTCACGCTTTCTGGGGTAGGGGGAAGTTCTTGAGAATCGTCGGAAATTTATTAACAATAGAAATATCGCTCAAAAGCGGCGTATTTTGTTTAAAAATGTGACATGAGCTAAGAAAGCTTGACATCCATTTTTGATAAGCGAATAGCTTTATGGCTTGAGATGGTAGTGATTGATTTTAATGGTTTGGTCGTTTGAATTCGCATAATAGGTTGATTAGGAATATGAAAGCTAATGACCTTACGAAAACAATCAATTTTGCATGATAAGTAGTTAACGATCGATCCTAGAATCACGTCAAATGCAAGTATTTTTAATGAAATAAGATCGGCGAGGTAATGTGAAGTGCCGATTTGAACCAAACAAGACTTATAAGCGGTGGATGTAATGAAGGTTTCTCCCAGCGGAGTTTCCACGAGATAAGTCGAAAGTCTAATTTCTCGAGTCGAATTTAATCGATGCGTATAGTAGGAGAAATAAAAGAATGGGTAGAAGCCGGTATCAAATAAAGTGTAGACTTCATTAGAGTTTATGATAAGCTTACACGTGATGACCTCATTCGGGTTCCTTGCTCTCTGGGAGGTCTGACAAAGCCTCTCTCCCTTGACTTCTTGGTTTTGACTTTTACGGGGAATGACCTTTGGTGCCTCCATCTAGTTGAATTTGTCTTGATGGCGACAAAATCGAGCTAAGTGACCTTCTCTTCCACAATTATAACATGCTTTGGATGGCATAGCTTGCGATTAGGATGATGTGTCCCTCTTCTCGCATTTGAAGCATATGATAGGTGGTCTTTCTCCTTCCTTAACAACGGGTCTTTGGTCTTTGGCGTCTTTCCATCATTGTTGAATCTCAGTTTCTTGAAATGTCCATTCTTATTGTTTTGTACGATTACCCAAAGTGGTTACCCATATCTGGCTTTATTGATTCCCCTCGCGCTTGTTGTCAAGCCCGATGACTACTCTACCATTTGGTATTATAACTTTTTAAATTTGCTCTCTTTTTAGTTGCGTTGACTCGTTATCGCGCTCCACTAAGCGAGCCTATTTTACAACATCCGAATCAAACCACGGTTTATGAGAAATAAGATGTTGGCGTATCTCGACTTCAAACCTCTTAAAAACATTAGCGCCATTTCTCTTCATTTATCCACAGAGTGGGAATATGGCCAAGTGATAACTCATAAATTTTGCCTCGTATTGCGACACGGTCGTATTGTTTTGTTCGACTTGATAAACTCCACCTCCGCCGTATGGCGAATACTTTCGGGAAAGTATTTGTCGTTGAGCGACTCTGGAACTTCTCCCAAGATATCTTGATCTGAGCGGGTTGAGTCGTTTTGGATTCCACCGATGTCTGCCTCTCGCGCGCAACATAAAAGCGTGGCAAAAGGAACCTTTTGCTCCTCGGAGCATCCCAGACATCAAATATCTTGGTAATCTGCTTTATCCGTGCTTAGCTTGAAGTGGTTTTGGCTCTCCCTTAAACTCGGTGGTCGGCTCCTTGAATTGTTTAGCGGTGGCCTTGAGAGAGTTTCGTGTTTCCACCTACGTTTTGGGCGAAGTCGCTCTCGCTTTCTTTGTTGCATAAATTGCATAAAGCCTCACGAACATTTGATCATTCATCATTTAGTCGGTGTTGTTGTTTGCGTGAGGATTATCGCCTTCACGATGCACATTATCACGATTATTGATATGTGGTGAATCAGCGATCGGCTTTGTGCTCCATTCTTATTCTCAACATTCTCGGATGTCATTTTGAGATCTTGCCACAAAACAAAAGATTAATTGACATTTAACAATTATCTTTATATTACGGCAAACCGATAAAATAGCCACAAAAACTTAGGTAGGTCAAATACTAGCGAAGGTATTCCCGTCTCTCCCCTCTAGTACTTTTCTCACATCTTAGCGAGGATCGTATCCATAGCTACGATACCAAGTTGTGGCGCCCCAAAATTAGGTATACATCATCACCCATCTTGGGTGCGCCACTTACGTAGTGCTGAGAATTTAAATACAACTTATTAACATAAGCGTATAGGTGTGCAATCGACATAAGCGTGAGTTTAAATACAAATATCGTCTACTAGATATTATCTGAGCTTCGAACAAAAAGTCCTCATTACAATTATTATCACCTTTATTTCACGAGAATAGTGAGGGACTACTAATCTTATCTTGAGGACCATCACTCGTTTCCCAGGCTCGTCCCGGCTATATTCTCATTTCACGAGAGAAACGGTGAAAGAAAGGGTGAGCTCAACTAGCCCGATAAGAAATATTATGACTAAGATAATGCAAAATAAATTATCAATAGTCTTAATGATATTAAGCGATAAAATCTGATAAATGACCGGTTTAAGCTGCGGTGAATATCTGATCCATTAAAAAGTCGAGTAGAAAATAAAATCTACTATCTTTTATGATTTTAAAGGTTTTCATCAACTTTATTATATTTGAGACTCGACTTTAATAAATAATCCACATCATCGAATCACCCACTACTTCGGACGAGGATATTCTTTAGTATCACGATCCACAATTATTCTGCTTTCTGGGCGAGAATAGTTGTGTATTCATTAATAAGTCATGATCGTATGCCAACAATTTGTCCATCGATACTTCTCTGACGGCCCTTTGAGATTTTTTTTACCACATCATTTGTAACATTACGGTCGTGATTACAAGAATAATCCACAGTCGTAATCATACCAAGTCCATCCATGCTCTCTACAGGGCCACAGATGACTTTAAAAAAATATAAACATGAGGATGATGACAATGATATAAGAATTGATAAAACAAGTTCAAAAATTATTTTATCCGGGATTTATTAACGTCAAATTGTCGACATGATCTTTGCTTTGTAGAGTAAAATTCAAGAATGATCGGAAGAATATTTCCATGAAAAGATCTTTGGATGAAAGCATGAATATCGAGGATATTCTACTAATTTCATGGAGTATAGAAGTCGAAGTTTTAACTATTTGGGTATAATAAAGAATGGAATAACAAAAGAAATCACCGTGCATGCGGTACTTGGCATGAGCATGAGAGTTATTCAGCGAGAATAATAATATAACGGAACGGTCGGTGAAATTCACTGCAAGCGAGGATGTTCAATGAGAATAATAAAGATGGAACCGATCGGTGTAAAAAACACAGATAGGATATTCAGCGAGAATGATAAAAGCGGAACCCGGTCGGTGTAAAAACACCACAGACGAGGATGTTCAGCGAGAATAATAATAAAAAAAGGCGGAACCGGTCGGGTGTAAAAACCTGCAGACAGGATGTTCAATGAGAATAATAGAAGAATGTCACCAAGTATAGGGTAAGCCAGCGTATCTGAGTTATTCAATGAGAATAATAAGCGATGGAATAACATAAAGATTTCACCAAGTATAGGGTATCTGGCGTATCTGAGGTTATGTATAGGGTATGCCACTTTTACGAGTTATTCAGCAGAATAATAGTGAATGGAATATGAAGTTCTCTTGAAGAAGAAAGAATAACACCACTACTAGTAAAAAGGCTGAATATAGAAGTAGTGAAGTAGCGAGAATACTCTTCTTTTTCTATAACTTTCTCTCTATAAACCTCTCTATAATTTCTCTCTCTAGAGTTTGATGAATTAAGTAAGAAAATAATGAAGGAATGAGCTTATTTATAGGAAAATGGAATGCGTAGTAACTAATCCATGAGCGGTCAGATTGATTTACTTTAATCGACGGTCCATATTTAAAAGCAAAATCTTTAAATAAAATATAATATATTCTATTTATATAAAACATTTTTTTCTATGCAAACAACTTATGCAAAACCTTTATGCATAATATCGTAATAAAATATAATATATTTTATTTATAAAATAACTTTAATAAAGTATTACATTTTATATAAAAGATGTTTACATTTTATTACGTTAATAATCTGAATAAAACAAAAGCGTCATTATCATTATAATAATTCATATTATTAATAAATGATAATGGAATCAAACTAAGTGACTTCTCACATAAGCATCGATAATCAATCAGGTGTCTTCTTATGCGACCACACGTATTCTTTGTACTTTCTTCTACTAGAGTAGTTCAGCGATATCAGCGGTAAAACTTCATGTAGTTATTTTGATAAAATATTTTTGTCTTTTTCTCGATCAAAGCATGATAATTACATTGTGGGGTCCACTGATGATTGAGTAGTTATCGAATATTCCTGCTAACCAAGAATATTCCCAGAGCCGATCGAATATAATATAACCACATTTATATACTTTGCAAAATTTATAAATATTACCTTTATTTATAACATTATATCAAATTATTCCATAATATTCAAAAATAATATTTATAGAAAATTCATCTTTATTTATAAAAGCTGGGGTCTTTTCTTGGCCTTCTCGGCTCTCAAGCTTTATTTGCCATCTTCAATGGCATTCTCATCTTTGTTGAGTAAAGCTCTAATCTATTTAGGTCCTCCTTCAAAGCTGCTTCACTTCCACCTATGTAGTCTCACTGTCACTAAGACTTGTTCTGTTAATCTCTAATAGAACTCATAGAATCAACAGTAGCATTCCAACAACTCAACGATTCTACAACTTAGCAATCATCAGCTACTCTTGATCTTTGAAGCTCTGTTGATTTATACTCCTTCCCAATCTCTCCATTGGAATGTAACTGTTGAAAGCTATTTGAATTGCTTCACAGAACTCGAGTTATTTGGTGTAGACTGCAGATATGACATGACATGACTTTCTGACACTGCAGTCTACTGTTTCACCTACCCCGTCAGAGATGTCACTTTGATGTCTCAGATCGACGACTTTATTTCCCCCTTCTGATTTTTAGATCAGAGGTTGTCCTTTTGCATCGATGCTCTCAATAAGCTTTTGTCTGAATACCAATCCTTCAGATTGAATCGTTGCCAATGCTTCAATCTTCAGATGAACGAACTCTACGATTCTGATGCTTGCTTTCTTGAACCTAATCGTAGTGTCTTGTTGACTATTGCTCAATGACATGTAGAGTCAACACTACGATCTTGAAGAGTGTTGATTTGATCTTCAATGTAGAACACCTCTTCCTTCTCTTGTGTAGTGCCTCAACACTTCTGTTTGCTTGCATGATCTCAGATACTGATGGCTTGACTCTTTGTTCTGGCCCCTTCTGAATAACAAGACACCTCAGATTTGTGGGGTGTCCAGCTCGCTTTCTCCTTGTGATCTCCCGTTCACTTATCATCAATGGACTGACCCAATGCTTAATCACTTTAGCCTTGTTCTTCAGAAGCTAACCAGTATCTCTGTGTACACTCCATCAGTTCTTTCTTTATTTGGAAAACACTATGATCCTAGTTACTTCCAAGATTATTGTCTTATGATCACTTAACAGCTGCCTCAATTGATGACTTTTCTTAGTCAGTTACTGAAGTCTTCTTATGATCAACTTGTGGAAGACTTCATCTCGAATGGCTTCACAACTCAATCTGGATGTTGATTGGGTTTTTACTTAGATCTTCTGTTAGCTTGCATGCCATTCGTTGAGTGCTCTCTAGTTTCCTTCAGGTGGGATATATCTTTGCAGTACCAACTAGAGGCTTCATTCCTTTGGATATTCTGGGAGTGCTCATTTGTTAAGAATCGTATTTACTCTACGATTCTGCCTTGGCGTTTTGAGCACATCTGTTAAAGTCATAGTTCTGCACTCTACGATTCAGCTTCGCTGTGCAGACACTTCAACTTCGAGATCGGATCTTGACACTCTATGATTTCTATCATTGTGCTTGTTGTCTTCATCTGATCTTGCTCGACTACGATCTCTGCCTTTTATACGATCAGTAGACTCTATGACTCTGAGTGTAATCTATGATTCTGAACATGACCTGGCTTCGGCAGATGCTCGGTCGGCTCGTAGGCAGGCTGTCTCTACGATTCTGAACATGACTTCCTCAGTAGACTACGGCTCCGAGGAAGTGCTACTCGACACACAACGATCCTTCCTCATCTCTCTTGGCAGTCTACGAACTCTGAAATCTACTATCTTGCAGACTACGATTCTGCCTTGATAGCTCTCAAGTTTTCCTTGACTCTCCTGGCAGACTACGAATTCTGGTGGTGTTCGACGATCAGACAAGCCTATCTATTACATCATAAGATCAACCTAACATGCTTGATCTTTCTATATATATAGTCCTTGTACATCATTTCTTTTTAAGGACTTTACAAAGTTGTTTAGCTTATGTAGGATCAACTTAACATATTTGATCAATTCATTCTAAGTCGTTGTACATATGTTTCTATAATCTATCAAAGGACTTTACAGCTTTTCTTAATGAAAGCATACTTGCATATTCATTCATATATATATATATATATATATATATATATATATATCATAATCAAATCATATGTAAATAGGAATATCATTCATATGTTTATTCCTAACAATCTCCCCCTATTTGATTATGATAAAAAAATAAGTGCATATGCATGTTATGAATGAATCTTATATACAGTGAGCAGCTGTATTACTAAAACAGATAATCATGAATGTCATTTATAATGATGTGAAATTTAATACACTGATATTTTACATCCTGGATCCAGAACATACCTAACTAGTTAGAAATGTACCTCTTTGGCTCCATGTATGCTTCCAGGATGTTTGTTGATCAGCTATTCATCTATTTGATCTTCTTGCACTTGCTCCCTTGGGATATTGACTACATTTCTTTTGTCTGCTCCCCCTCAGATGTATGCTTCTCCTCTCCTTCTGTTGGCTCCTCCTCAGCCTTTGCAAACACAGGCTCGTCGTCCTTTGGCTCCCCCTCAGATGATGACTCAGCTTCTTATTCTGTTATCTTCTTCTTTTCTTTCCTTCTGCTCTTCTTACCCTTTCTAGAGTGCCTCTTACTCTGCCTCTTTCTATGCCTCTTTTCCCGCCTTTTTGTCATTAATCACTTGGGAGAGCTATTCTATGTTGGACATAAGCTGCTCCATCAGATAAAAGGAGTTACCGACTTCAATCTTGAGTTCTTATTGGCTTAACTCAAGTTGCATAGAGAAAGACTGATTAATGTTGTCAATTTTGTCAAAGAGGACTTGGAGTTGTTCTTCATTTGCCTTTTGTGTTCGTAGAGCATCTGCCTTTTGATCATTTATGGTCTTCAGATAGATGTGATCTCTCTCTTAGATTTTGAGAGATACATCAGCCATAATTGCTTGGAGTCTGTCTTGAACTGAGTTATCTCCAATTGTTGTCAACCTTTCTGATTCTTCATTGATTAGAGATATCTTCTCGATCAGCTCATCAGAGTTTTTCATCAGCTCCTGCTCCATAGGAATTTGGGCATCTGGTTGGACACCCTTTTGTTGAGCATCAGATTGGACTCTATGATTTTCATCCTTAGACAGATTTTCAAAAGTGTTAAGAATCTGAAAAATCGTTGAGTACCAATTGCTATTAGAGGATGAAGGAATTTTGGGTAGCAGTGCTTGAGCAGATGGAGGCTTCTTATTTTGGACTTGATCAACATCACTAGCAGAGTGATCATATTCTACGATAATCTCCTTGGTCATGCTCCTTCTGCCATCAGAGTCCACTCTACGATCATAAGGAATATAGTGGTTTCCAAAATGTCTATAGACTTTGTAGTGAGGTTGATCTTTGATCATCATTGTTGCGTAATTCTTCACCCTTGGGAAGTTCTGAGCACCTAGTTCTTGATTTGGAATTTTTGGTGGTCCATTCGAGACTTCCTCAGCTATTTTCCTCTTAATCCTAGCTGGAGAAATGATAGGATGGTCTTCTGGTTCCTCTGATTCCTGATGTGCAGAATCAGAATCCTTCTCCATTTCCTCTCTTTCTGAAACATTTTAATCGGATCCATCAATGAATTCTTCTTGCTGTATTTTATTTTCAGAACCTTCTTCAACAAGATCTTCCTTGGACTCATCTTCTTCATCACTAGTCCCATCTTTATCACTTTCTTCCAGTGATTCAGATTCATCATCGCTTAATTCGATGACTGTAGTAGAAGATTCTCCTTTCTTCTTTAGAACAACCTTGACAAGCAGTCTGTTGCTCTTTCTTCTCCTCGGGGGTTCAGCTATAGGAGTTTAAGACTCCTCTTTTTCTTCAAAATCCAAAGCTTTTGTATCGTCAGACAGACTAGCTTGATGTTCACAACAGTAGAGGCACGTTCTTCTTCTTCAGACTCGACATCTTTTGAGTTTGGTGGAGCATTTGCAGCAGAGGATGTTGTTGTGTCAACTTGCAATCTTTCTTCATTATTAGAGTGGATGCTCTGAGAGTTAGCCATAGGGCTTGCACATTCTTTTTCTTCACCATCAGACTTGGCTCTTCCTTTTATAGATTCAACTTTTTCCTCATTACTGGACTTGCTCTTTGAGGGTTCAATCTTAGAGCTTTCAGTTCCCTTCCCATCTTCAGACTCTACATTTTCTTCTTTGTTGGATGGACTTTCTTGGGGAACTGGAACTGATTTCTTCATCACTTTTGCTTTCTTCTTGGGTGGCTCTTGGAGTAGTCTGTTACTCCTTCTTTTTGGGGTTTCAGCAATTGATGTTGGTTTTTCTCCCGCTCTTTGTTTCATCTTGTAAGTGGAGACATGGCTTGACAAAGCCTTTGCATTCTTCAAATTCTTAGACTTCATCTTTGCAGGTGTGGCAGCAACTGATATAGAGTCACCAGATTGAGAGTTTTCTACTTCTTGTACCTTCCTCTTCTTAACAGAGACCTTACTGCTGCTTCCAGTTGTTATTAGCCTCTTGTTCTCCTTGGGATTTTTCTTCTAATTTATAAACAACTGTGGAGACATTACTTTAAGAACATTAAGAATTTCGCCCTCATCATCCTTAATTTTATTCTTCAACTTTTTCTTCAAGATGATACTAAAAAATCTCCCATGAAAAACCTTTGTGAGTGGTTTTTCAGTCAACCTTTTTCTTTTCCTCCTTATCCAGCCACTTAGACATATGATCAAATAGGATAGTTCCAAAGTTGATGTGTTCCTTCAGGACTATTGCAGACATGATCTTCAGCTGTTGGTCAATCACAGTATCATGTGTAGTGTCTTTGCATAAGATACATTTACCCACTATTTCAGCAAGCAACTCAAATTCTTCAGGAAAATCCTTTTTCTTCATATCCCTCAGACTAGGGTTTCTTTTGTACTACATAATCTTCTTAGCTTTTTCAGTGTTAATCTCTTCTAGGCTTTTCAGATCTTGGTTAGGAAGGCCTAAGCATTGATTGATGTCAGAAGAATTTAGCTCCAGAATCTAACCCTTAACCTTGGTGGAGAGAATTCCAGAATTTACGGATGCGTTTGAATGAAACTCTTTGACCAGGTCACCATATATTCATTTGTTTGCCTCAAGACATTCTGAGAACCTAGCCTTCTTCACAAGTTCAAGAATATCCCTGAACTTCTTCTCGGATTTTTCGAATGTCTTGGTTCCAAGTTGAATGCCAGTGATTACTCGCCAATCTGCCATTTGAGGAGTTCGAATAATATGGGTATTTTTTTTAGGGAGTCTTATGAGAGATAGTTGAATGTGATTTGGGCAAGGATTTGGAGGGTTAATGGATTTAGTATGTGAGGAGGCTTTTAGGGTTTGAAAAAGAGAAGGAAAGAGGTTTGATAGTTTCTGATAACTGTTTGAAAATTTTGAATTTGTCTTTATGGCAGTTCCTTCTAACTCTACATATGATGTGATGTGTCAACTAGCCATTGGTTGCACGATGCCCAGTAATGAGCTGTAACTCCCCCATTAACTCTTCAGTTTAATGTCCCTTTAAAACAAATAGTCGTCAATGACGTGGATTTACCGTTGACTATCTAGGTGCGTAGAGTAGTATGGTAAGGCAGCTATGGACTCTACGTTTTCCTTTGTTGACTCAACGATCAACTTTTGAGAGATGTTGCAGTGGATGGTTTTGACATTAATCCTCATCTTGAAACTGTGTGGCTTAACCACTGATGTACTTCATGAAGCCTTGGGTATATCTCTTCAGTAGGACATCTTTCTAACCAGCATTCAAACTGATCTTCCCATAATCTGAATGGTTGAGCAATTGTCCCGTTCTTTCAAGCTCCTCATGAGTTAGAGTAGCCTCTAGTAAGACTGGGATCGTTGAGTCTGTTTCTACGATCGTTGAGGTTGCACTATGATCGTTGAGGTTACATCATGATCATTGAGTTCTCTTCAAACTCTACTCTACGATCGTTGACTGTCTTGGTCCTTGAGATGAACTTGATCAAGTAATCCTTCTGGGTTAAGGTAGCTCAGGAAGGGCCAACCTCTTAGAGTGAGCTAAGGGTCAGGTTTGTCCCTGAGATGCTTTCCAGATGAAGTACTTTAGAAGTAATTTGCATTGATATCTCGTTTGACCTTTTCTGATGGGGAAGTCCTCTACCAACTTTAGACAATTGCATTCGATGTAATCGTGGTGTCCTCCTGCTCTTATACTACGATCAGGTGTTTGATCGTAGGCGCTTCACGGTTTTGAGTTGGGTGGCTGAAAGGTTATCCGTAGTACGTTTTGAGACGTTCCTACTGACTATGGATCTTTATTTGGTTCATCAGCCACAAAGTTTTGGGACTGAGTAGCTGGTATATTGCTTTATAGAGTATCTCAGTGCTGTTGTTCCTTAACAGATCACTGCTCCCCCATGATTGATGTTGCCTTTTCAGTGAGGTGTGAATTCCTTTTCTTCATGTGTATTAGGAGGCATCCTTGCATATTTCCTTCTGACAGAAATCACCACTAATAATCAAATCTATTTTCATCGTAAACATGGATAACTCCAAGACTAATCATTCTACAATCTTCTGGCAGCACTACGAATGTAGTCTTCTTTGTCAGCTTGAACTTATGGAGTTCTGCTCCCGTAATGAGTTCCTCATATTTGATGATCGATGATCCTCTATGGAGAGCTTCCTTGAGGATTCTTCTCTTTGCATGATTGAGCATCTAAGACCCTTTTACATCTTAGATTGAATGGCTTGCTTCCACATAGAAATCAGCAGCCACGTGAGCTTTATTCAGATCAGCTCAACAGGTCTTCAAGGACAGGCTTTGACATATAGAAGTTTTATCAAAATCATTTTTGAACAATCTTAAGCCTTCTGCTGGTTGAATCTCCTTAATTGAAGTCATCTGCTTCAACATTCCTTAGTGTGATCAGATAGACCAAGTACCTGCAGGTTATAAATTTCTATTTTTGGTACCCATGGTTAAATGGGTCCTGCTAGGTTAGTTTTCTAAACCCCTGTTCCTCATATATTTGGATAATCATCATATTGACTACCACCAGTCATATTCATGCATGTAACTAATTTAGATAATACATTTTGAGATGCATGATGGTGAGTGTATGTAAGATTTGTTATTTTAATAAAGCACTCTTTTTCTTTGATGGTTTCATCATTTGCTAGGTTATGTTTACAGGGTTTAAATGTTCACAGAGTGAGAATTAACTCTACGTTGATTCATGGAGGTGATCAGTTTCTATGAATCTTCAGGATACTCTTGTAGAACTGATCATACTCTGTGTGTTATTAAACACTTAGACCATAGGTTGTACACACATACTAACCCATCAGCAAAGATTACTTCACGTAAAATTAATTTAACCTGTGATGCTCTTATAACCCATTTCATATTTCTTTCAAGATGTCATCTTCAACCTAAAACTTGGATGGAGAGAAAGTTTATAGGCATTTGAGTTTCCACTCTCAGTGTACTTTCTCTCTTCGCCATTTTAGGTAGATTATGATTCCTTGAAAGAATACTGTTATAGTTCATAAGGAGGTGCAATCATGATGTACATATTTATATTAGTGAGGAACCATACCTTTTTACTGTCAATTTCTTAACAGTCATTTATCTTAGATATACTGAGTTTAGGCATTGATGTGCATAGTTTCTCATTTGCTCCAGTTGACCTTCAATCAATCAGTCGTGGTCTGGAAGATGCAAGTTGAGAGAATATCAGCATCTTCAGTTCTTTTACACCTTGAGTTCACAAGATTTGCATCCCGCTGCTGGTTGGCCAGATGCGTGTTTGAGAAGTTTTTCTTTCTTCTCTGGATAAACATTTCTTAGCATGTGTGGCCTTTTCATCTTTTCAAGCTGATGGATGTTTGACTCTTTTCTGATGATGTCTCTTGAGCTTTCTAGCCCGGTCTTCTGACTACAAGATTGACCGCGAGCAAGGATTGGTCTTATTAATATGTCAATCAAGAACATAGACCAATCTGAGCAGCTTCCAGTGTATATACACATTTACCTGTACACAATATTTCCAGCGTGTGAGCTCATCTGCATATAACAAGTGACTTACTACTAAACTAAGTTTAGAACAATGTTTGTGTGTAGGATTAGACTCAAAGCGATTAGCTTTTGAATATAGCATGAGAACCTGCTTTGATACCAATTGTTAGTTCCCAGTAGGCACAATATAGATCTAGAAGGAGGGGTTGAATATATCCTTTTTGCTTTCAAAAGCTTTTCACGTTCATTTTGTATAGCTCATGAATTAGCATATGACAAATATAAGAATCTTTTCAAGCACATCGAAATTAGAAAAAGATCCCCTTCATTGATATATTTATAATCAGACATACATTGTTCGTTGAGTTAATTCAGTAGTAACCAGTTAAAACATACATAGCAGTTATAGTAGTTAATGTACATAATGTAAATGACATAAAGTAAAAAACACAAAGGGTTTTAAGTGGTTCAGAGACTCAAGCTCCTAATCCACTCTTCTGCTTTCAACTAGCAGGATTTCTACTAAGGAAGGGCAGCACCCTGAATCACTAAGATTCCTTCAAGGCCAACAACCTTGGGACTTCAGTTCACTTAGAACTCTTCAAGGCCAGCAGCCTTGGAACTTCTCTAGTTCCCTAAGAACTCTTCAAGCCCAGCAGGCTTGGAATCTACATTTAGTCCCTCTTGACAAGGACCCCCCAGGCCCTGGCTTCTTATTGTTGTAGTTCTTGTTGTTGGTGGTGCTGAGCTGCTAAGATGTCTTTAAGCTTGAACATCTTATGTACTTAGCAGCTTGGCGTAGTCCTCTTAGCATTCTGCTTAGAGTTTGGACTACGTCTTCTTTGGTGCAGTTGATTTTTATATTCCTTTCTGCTCATCTTCATCTGATGTCAGCTGTGCACCATCACCATCTAGATTTGCTAAGTCTCTGAGCTTTTGGTAGACTTCGTCTAGCACTTAGCAAATCCTGAACCCTTCTTGAATGTTTTGCAGACATGATTCTGCTTCTATTCTTTTTCAGCTTTTGGTTCATGGTGATCTGTAGAGTGGTTTTCTTGGTCTTCTTGGTATTCTGCCACTTTTCTGAATGCTATCTTCTTTGCCTTCTCGGCTCTCAGCTTGGCTGCCATCTTCAATGGCATTCTTATCATTGTTGAGTGAAGCTCTAATTAGTTTAGGTCCTCCTTCAAAGCTGCTTCACTTCCACCTATGTAGTCTCACTGTCACTGAGACTTGTTCTGTTAATCTCTAATGGAACTCGTAGAGTCAACAGTAGCATTCCAACAACTCAACGATTCTGCAACTTAGCAATCATCAGCTACTCTTGATCTTTGAAGCTCTGTTGATTTATACTCCTTCCCAATCTTCCCGTTGGAATGTAGCAGTTGAAAGCTATTTGAATTGCTTCGCAAATTTTGAGTTATTTAGTGTAGACTGCAGATGTGACATGTCATGACTTTCTGACACTGCAGTCTACTGACACGACTTTATTTCCCCCTTCTGGTTTTTAGATCAAAGGTTGTCCTTTTTTATCGATGCTTTGAATAAGCTTTTGTCCGAATAACAATCCTTCAGATTGAACCGTTGCCAATGCTTCAATCTTCAGATGACCGAACTCTACGATTCTGATGCTTGCTTTCTTAAACCTGATCGTATTGTCTTGTTGACTATTGCTCATTGACATGTAGAGTCAACACTACAATCTTGAAGTGTGTTGATTTGATCTTCAATGTAGAACACATTTTCCTTCTCTTGTGCAGTTCCTCAACACTTCTATTTGCTTGCATGATCTCAGATACTGATGGCTTGACTCTTTGATTTGGCCCCTTCTGAATAGCAAGACACCTCAGATTTGTGGCGTGTCCAGCTCGCTTTCTCCTTGTGATCTCCCGTTTATTTATCATCAATGGACTGACCCAATGCTTAATCACTTTAGCCTTGTTCTTCAGAAGCTGACCAGTATCTCTGTGTACACTCCATCAGTTCTTTCTTTATTTGGCAAACACTACGATCCTGGTTGCTTCCAAGATTATTGTCTTCTAATCACTTCACAGCTACTGCACTTGCTGACTTTTCTTAGTCAGTTACTGAAGTCTCCTTATAATTAACTTGGGGAAAACTTCATCTCGAATGGCTTCACAACTTAATCTGGATGCTGATTGAGTTGATACTTAGATCTTCTGTTAGATTGCATGCCATTCGTTGAGTGCTCTCTAGTTTCCTTCAGGTGGGATGTCGCTTTGCAGTACCAACCAGAGGCTTCATTCCTTTGGATATTCTGGGAGTGCTCATTTGTTGAGAATCGTATTTGCTCTACGATTCTGCCTTGGCGTTTTGAGCACATCTGTTGAAGTCTTAGTTCTGCACTCTACAATTAAGCTTCGCTGTGTAGACACTTCGACTTCGACATCAGATCTTGACACTCTACGATTTTTGTCGTTGTGCTTGTTGTCTTCATCTGATCTTGCTTGACTACGATCTCTGCCTTTTATACGATCAATAGACTCTACGACTCTGAGTGTAGTCTACGATTCTGAACATGACTTGGCTTCGGCAGATGCTCGGTTGGCTCGTACCAGGTAGTGTCTCTCACGATTCGAACATGACTTCCTCGATGAGACTACGGCCTCAGGAAGTGTTACTCGACACACTACGATCCTTCCTCATCTCTCCTGGCAGTCTATGAACTCCGTGATCTACTATCTTGCAGACTACGATTCTGCCTTGACAGCTCTCGAGTTTTCCTTGACTCTCCTGGAAGACTACAATTTCTGGTGCAGTGTTCGACGATCAGACAAGCCTATCTATTACATCATAAGATCAACCTAACATGCTTGATCTTTCTATATATATAGTCCTTGTACATCATTTCTTTTTAAGGACTTTACAAAGCTGTTTAGCTTATGTAGGATCAACCTAACATATTTGATAAATGCATTCTAAGTTCTTGTACATATGTTTCTATAATCTATCAGAGGACTTTACAGCTTTTCTTAATGCAAGCATACTTGCATATTCATTCATATATATATATATATATATATATATATATATATATATATATATATATATATATATCATAATCAAATCATATGTAAATAATAATATCATTCATATGTTTATTCCTAACACAAGTCATTTTCTTTGAACTACCATAGACGAACTTTCTTGTTATAGGATCGAGCGATCCTCTGTTGGTATAATTGACCATGGAAGATGGACGTGACTCGCCTTTCATCTATTAATGTTAATTGGTGGTACCGATTTTGTAACCATTGGTCTTCAACCATCTGAGCATCTATCAACACTCTCAGGGATTCCATTTCCACCTCTATGGGGAGCACTGATGTGACGGCCCCAAATTCAGGTACTTGAAACCCGAACTCAGTGCTTCACGTTACCATTTCTTTAAGCAGAATAATAATAATAATATAAACATTAAACTTAATTTACATACATCAGAGTTATCTAATCCCCTGTTTCTCAACCTTTACTACAATACATTAACTGATAATTATAAATATCATTGTCTTAATATAGTCTAACTATTACATATGTACTATAAAGCTTATTCTGCTAGCTTTCCTTTTCCTTTGTTCTTGTTTGAACCTTCAGGTTGATCACGTTTAGCTGAAAACATTTACATTTAAAGTAAGAATGAGCATTTGGGTGCCCATCAAGTAATAGCAGATAATAAACATTAGCTGAAATAAGTAAATGTTTTCTTTGAAAGGCACTTCTACAACGAATCAACAGTTGTGAAGTAAACTGAAACAATACTGAACAACGTATCAATTTTATTTCAAATTTTTGAAACTACGTACTGACTATAAATGGAGAACAATCAACAATCTATGAACTTTGTTTTTGATTTTCGATATTCAATTGAATAACAAGAATTAATTCTACGCAATAACAAAGTGGATTATTTTCCAGAGTTTATGTTGAGTGATCCCTAAGGATCTTGAACTTCTCTTCTCGAGTAACTATCAAAGATTTACTTTCATATACCCAGGTGTATCAGGTAACCATTAAGATTAAGTTATACCCCTCTACAAGTATAATAAGTGATCAACTTCATTATACCCTATATTATGCATAATACTTAAAATGCGCGCAATGGCCAATTATACGACCAAAAGTTTCTCTTTTATATTAAAAGGTTGTTCTTCTCAGTCTTATAACCAGAATTTGAATCAAAACAATAAAATTCTATGATTTCAATATCTAATCACTTTTTCGATCTAGCCAAAACAAATTGCATCGACCTATCAATAATAATTGAGTTCTCTTCTCGAACCTATCAAGTTTTAACAAATGTTCATCTAGTCATAATAATTAGCTAAGACATATCTCAATGCTATTTTTAAATCTATGTCTAGCCGAGTCAAATAGCTTAGACGGCTTTTAAGTCAATGTATACATACTGAAAATCAAAAAGTATGTATCAACATGTGATTAAATATAACAAATTATCCAAGTGAGGACACTTGTATAACCATGCTTAGAAATTAATGAATAGAATATATAAATCTTGATCATATAGTAATACTATATTTACAAACAATGATTGAATGGAATCCAAAAACTGGCATGTCTAAAAAAATATAGATACATGAACTATAACAATAACAATATAGTTTTGAAACTGGCTCACACATGTCTATTGCATAAAGTAAATGCAAAGATTAGATACTTGCCTGGTATACTGCTTATAGTACACGACTGTGACGCCCCCAAAATAGGTATACATCACCCATCTTGGGTCACCAAATACATGGAATAGAATACAAATACAAACTTAATTATACAACATGAGTTGAGAGTTTTTACACGAGACAATATCCAAACTCAAATGGAGTCCTCATTAAATTTATTGGCACACTATTTTATAGAATAGTAAGGACTATTATAACACCATCTCGGGCCATCACTCCGTTCCCAGACTAGTTTCGGCTACGTTCTCATTTCCTGAAGAGAACAATGGAAGTAAAAGGGTGAGCTCAACTAGCCCAGTAAGAAATATTATGACTAAGATAATGCAGAATATGTTATCATTAGCCTTCAACAATGTTAAACTGATAGAATATAATAGACAACAAGTTTAACTGTAGCGGAACAAGCAATCCATTAGAAGAGTCAAGTAGAGCATGATATTTATTATCTTCTATGATTTAAAAAGTTTATCATTAACTTTATCGATGGGACTCAGCTTAATAAATAAATCACATCATCGAATCATCCCTGCACTACGGGCCAAGGATATTCATTAGTATCACGTCCACAAATTATTCTTGCACTATGGGCCAAGAATATTCGTGTAATCATCAATGGTCGTGACTATACCGAATTATCCCTGGTCATAATTATACCAATCAATAGTCCATTTATGCACGTAAGCCAAAGATGGCTTCCATCACAATATAAGCATAAGGATGATGACAATGATATAAAAATTCAATTAAAAGAAAGCAAAGGATAATGTTTTAAAGATTTATAATTTAATTTATCCTGAATTTAATAATGTCCAAATTTTTAACATGATACTGCTTTGTGGAGTAAAATTCAAGAATAATATACATGTATCAAAAATAATTTGGACAAAAAAGAAATAAATTTTTTGGTGAATAGTACCCCGTGAATAGTACCCTATGAATAGTACTTCAGGAATAGTGCCCCGTGAATAGTAACCCGACAAGAAAAGTGCCCCAAATACCCAAGTGAACAATATTTGAGTGAATAGTAATTGGGTGAATAGTAACTCGTGAATAGTACCCTGGCATGAAAAGTGCCCCGAATACCCGAGTGAATAGTAATCGGGTGAATAGTAACCCGTGAATAGTACCCTATGAATAGTACATCAGGTGAAAATATTGATATTTAATAAGAAAGCTCATATCAATATTCTAATAAAATGATAGTGGATGAAGTGCAAAACTCAAGGATATTCCACTAATTTCAAGGATTATAGAAGCAATACTTACCATAGTAAGTTTAGATTTAAGAATATGAAAAGAATTAACATACAAAAACTGCAAATGGATTTTCACCTGTCATACGATACGTAATCCGCGTAGATAGGTTATTCCGACATACTAAAGGATGAATACGAAAAATAGTATTCCTTATGAATACGAAAGAAATAATACCCCTTACCTTAGTAAAAAGTTGGATACTACAAAAGTGAAGTAGCAGAATACTCTTCTTCTTGCTATCTATAGTTTCTCTCTCTATAGTGTCTCTTGTAAATCTCAGTGAATTGGTGAGAATGAAAGAAGACATAAGCTTCTATTTATAGGAGAATGGACTAAATAGTAACTAATTCACGAACGGTCCAGATTGATTCACAATTAGAATGGACGGTCCATATTGATTACTATTAAAACCACAATCGACGGTCCAGATTGATTTACTTTTAAAACCACCACCGACGGTCCAGATTGATTTACTTTTAAAACCACCACCGACGGTCCATATTGATTTACTTTTAAAACCACCATCAATAGTCCAGATTAATTTACTATTAAAACCACCATCAATGGTCCAGATTGATTTACTATTAAAACCACCATCAATGGTCCAGATTGATTTACTATTAAAACCACCACCAATGGTCCAGATTGATTAAACTTATTACACTTTAGTACCCCTAAAGTTTTCCAAGTTTGCATTATTCCCCTCTAACTTTTGTAATTCACTTATCTTCAATAAACACATTCTTAATACTTCAACAGTTATTCATTATTAATATTATAACTCATAATATTTAACAACCAGATCGTTCTCAGGAAAGAGGGGGCTTTCCAATAAGGATTTCTCCCTATTGGCGCGCAATTAGGTCACCAAACCTCTCCTCGACAGAACTTTCTAAACATTGTCAATATTGCAAATAATAATATGAATAACTTTGTTGTCTCAATTATTGATTTAATAATATAAAATATTATGCAGATGATAATGTGACAATAATTGAATCAAATAATGTGAGATATTATGCAACAATTAATGTAGCAATAATTGAGTATAACTGAGTGACTTCTCACGTAAGCATCAATAATCAATACAGGGTTATTCTTATGCAACCACGCCAGACATTCGTACTTTTACCACCGGGTAGTTCAACGGTTTAACGGTAAAACTCCGCCATAGTTATTTTCATAAAAAGATATTTCTGTCATTTTCTAATTACGACAATACTTCCGTTGTGGGGTCCACCAATGATTGTGTCGTCGTACGAATATTTCCTATTAAAACGAATATTCCCCGACCAATCGAATATTCACTGACACAACGAATATCAACTTGTTTACTTTGTAAAATTTTCTAAATATTACCCACAACTATAACATTATATCATATCCAATATATTTCGAGAAAAATTATTCTTTATTAAAAAAAATATGGGGTCTTACAACGACTTAGTTTTATCTTTTATACCGAGACATATCATTACTAATATCATTCTATCGATTAGAATAACATATCATAACACACTGTACTTCTATTTGCAGTCAACACATAGCCTAATCACATTGTCACATATATTTAACAGTCATTAAATCACAAACAAACACTTATCAGGTCAACCTATATAGATTCAGATCAATTTCGGTAGCATTTCGGTGAACCAACGGCCTTATCGGGTAATTATCGAGTTTAAAACTCTATTCTGTAGTTCAATATTCACTTAGATTATTTAAATATCAGTCATATTATTTTTAAATAACTTATAATAATTTTTAAACAATTACTATAATTTGTCCTGATTTTTCAAATACTATTATCATTATTAAATGATCTAAATATTAAATAATTCTATTATCATTAATATTTAATTAATATTATAATATTAATGAAACCATTGCCAAAATATTAAAGTTATTTATAATAACTTAAAATATATAAAAGTATTAATATCACCCTTAAATAATTTTTAAAACAATTAAAATCAATTTTAATTAATAACCATTAATATTTAAATATTAATGCATTATTTATCAAAATACTAAAAGTTATTTATTATTACTTAAAATATTTTTAAATTACTTATATCCTTTTTAAATGCTTTTTAAATCAATAAAATCATTTTCAAACTATTTATTTAATATAATTATTAAATAAATAAAATATAATTAATATTAAATATTAATTTTTCATGCCAAAATATCAAAAGTTATATTTTACAACTTAAAAATATTTTATAACACTTAAATCATTTTATATGATTTTAAATCATAAATTCTATTTTTCCATAATTTATGTAATACTTTTATTAAATAAATTAATTACCATTATTATTAATTAATTAATGAAATTCATCACATAATATTAAAAATTATTAAAAATAACTTAAAAATATTTTCTAACACCATAATATATTTTTAAATGATTTTTCATGCATTAAAATTATTTTAATTAATTTATTCAATATTATAATTAAATAAATTAAATACCTTTATTATTCCAAAAATACTAAATATTTATGAAATATATTCAAAATTATTAAAAACCCATTTTTAGGCTTTAAAATAATTTTTAGTAATTTATTTTGTATTTTTAATAATTAAAAACTAATTTTCTCTAATTATCTAATAAAATAATAATTTTCAGAAATTAAGTGTCGGTAAAAGGTGCCTATAATGACAACATCGTCACTATAGGTGCTCTTCAGTGTTCTTGGCCAAACCCAAAAGTTCATAGCAGTTATCAAGATAGGGGGCTTGACCGGTTCTAAATTCTTGGTTATAAAGTTTTCTGGGCAGCTAATGTACGACCCCAACTTTTATGAATAAAGATGAATTTTCTATAAATATTATTTTTTAATATTATGAAGTGAATTTAATATAATGTTATAGTTGTGGGTAATATTTATAAATTTTGCAAAAAACATGCAAGTTGTTATATTATATTCGATTAGTGGGGAATATTAAATGCGACAAGCACAATCATTGGTGGACCCCATAATGGAATTATTATCGGATTGAGAAAGCGACAAAATATCTTTTATGTAAATAATTGGCGTAGTTATTCTGAATTAACTAATCATTGGAATACACGGTGGTTAAATTACGATGTCTGGCGTTGTTCCAACGATAGCGTCAGATTACATACATATTTTGAATTATTGATTCTTACATAAGAAGGCACTACTCAATAATTATTATAGTAATTCTTTGTTAAATATTTTATTTTATTGATTTGATAATTGCTACGTTGATATTTTATATTATTGTTGTTTCAATAATTATCACTGCATAATATTTCCCATTATCAGATCAATAATTCATATTATTTGAATAATATTATTAGATAACATTATTGGCAATGTCTAGAAAGTTCCGTCGAGGAGAGGTTTGGTCACCTAATTGTGTGCCAGTAAGGAGAAATCCTTATTGGAAAGCCCCCTCTTTCACAGGAACTACTTTGGTTGTAATAATTGTGATTCTGTAATATTATTTGTGAATAATTAATTATTGATTTATATGATAAGAAAATATAAATTTTTATGTGGATATAAATGAAGAAATTAATGTTGAGGTGTTTTGTCAGATAGGAAGTAGTAAAAATCAAATTAGTGTTCTTAAAGCTCTATTGCGTGAGTTATAATTTTGATCCGACCGTTGGATCATTGTGATTTTTGGATATGTTATACATATATAAGTTGAGTATATGTCCACAAATTTTGAACCATTAAAAATTAGCGTATGATTTGTTATAATTTTTAAGGTGTTGAAAATCATCCGTTTGTGGATTTCAGATATTTTCTGTTTGGAATTTGAAAAAACTTTCTTCTACAAAGTTGTAGAGAATTCAATTTCATATGGAATGGACATAAAATTCGTATTTTTCTGTTAAAGGGGATATTTATTATGAATTATTGAAGTTTCAAAAATCAAATATTTTTATTTAAAAATATAGTGGGCCCCACTTGTGATGGCTGATAAATTGGGTCAAACAAATGTGCGTAGATTTTTTTTATATAAATTAATATTTTATTAATTTAGTCTCCTATGGTGTTCTAGCATTTTTCTATAAATAGGCGCTTAGGTTAGAATTGAAAATCACACCAGAATCAGAGAATTTTTCTTCTATAATATTGAGCCTATTTCTTTAGAGTTTTAGAAAGTTTTGAGTGTAGAAAACAGTGAAAGTTTTCTTCAAGAATATCCCCGCTATACCAGTTGGAATACTTTTTTTTCAAGGTAAGGATGTTATTTTTGTTCGATATTAATTGAAATAATATTTTCTTCCATACTCTGTAGTATGTAAGTAATATTATTTCATTTCAGATTTCGAATTCTATACTCGTTTTGTTAAAATTTTGGCTTCTATACTCCATGAAATTAGTAGAATATCCTTGATATTTACGCTTCATCCAGTATCTTTTCATGGAAATATTATTCTGAGGATTCTTGATAAGTTTTAACTTTTTCATGCCAGAGTAATATTCACGGGGTTACTATTCTTGAAGTACTATTCATGGGGTACTATTCACTAAAGTACTATTCACCCGGGTACTATTCATGATAAAAATTAATTTGTTTTCGGTCCAAATTATTTTTGGTACAATATTATTCTTGAATTTTACTCCACAAAGCAGTATCATGTCGATAATTTGGACAATATTGATTTCTGGATAAATTAAATTATAAATCTTTAAAAATTTATCCTTGAACTTGTTTTATTGAATTCTTATATCATTGTCGTCATCCTCATTCTTATATCTGTGGCCTGTAGTGCATAGATGAACTTTGTATGATTATGACCAGGGATTATTCGGTATAATCATGACAGTAATGTTACAAATGATGTGGTAAAAGTCGTCATTGGCCCGTAGTGCATTGATGGACAGTTGTTGGCATGATCATTGTGACGCCCCCAAAACAGGTATTCATCACCCATCTTGAGTCGCCAAATACATGGTACATAAATCAAATACAAACTTAATTATACAACTGTCGTGTACAATACGACCAAACATAAGCTGAGAGTTTAAACAAGAATATTGCCTTCTAGACAATATCCACTCTCAATGGAGTCCTCATTACAATTATTTTAAAACTATTTCACAGAATAGTGAGGACTACTAAAGCCATTTATCCTGGACCATCACTCCATTCCCCGACTCGTCCCAGCTACGTTCTCATTTCCTGAAGAGAACAATGAAAGTAAAAGGGTGAGCTCAACTAGCCCAGTAAGAAATATTATGACTAAGATAATGTAGAATAAATTATCCTTAGCCTTCAAAAATATAACAGCTGATAGAATATAATAGACAACAAGTTTTAGATCAACAACTGCAGCGGATCAAGCAATCCATTAGAAGGGTTAAGCAGAGCATGATATCTACTATCTTCTATGATTTAAAAAGTTTTTCATCAAATTTATCGCTGAGACTCAGCTTAATAAATAAACCACATCATCGAATCATCCCTACACTACAGGCCAAGGATATTCATGTAATCATCAATGGTCATGATTATACCGAATAATCCTTGGTCATAATCATACCAACAACTGTCCATCAATGCACTACGGGCCAATGAGGACTTTTGCCGCATCATCTGTAACATTATGGGTCATGATTATACCGAATGATCCCTGGTCATAATCATACCAATCAACAGTCCATCTATGCACGTAAGCCAAAGATGACTTTCATCACAATATAAGCATGAGGATGATGAGAATGATATAAGCATTAATCAAACGAAATCAAATCAAAAGAATTAAAGATTTTAAATTTATCCAGAGTTTAAAAATATCCAAATTGTCAACATGATACAGCTTTGTAGAGTAAAATTCAAGAATAATATTCATGTACCAAAAATAATTTGGACAAAAAGAAATATTCTCGGGTAAATAGTGCCCCGTGAATAGTAACTCATGAATAGTAACTCGTGAATAGTACCCCAACACGAAAATTATCCCGAATACCCGAGTGAATGATACTAGAGTGAATAGTAATTGAATGAATAGTAACCCGTGAATAGTAACTCGTAAAAAATACCAAAGAAAATGATATTCCATGACGAGTACAAAAGAAATGATATCTCATACGAATATAATGGAATATACGAAACTGCAAATAGATTTTCACCCGCCATACGGTAGTCCATGTAGACAGATCATTTCCATAATTTAATAAAGAATGAATACAAAGGATCATTCACCATGCATGCGGTAATCCACATAGATAGGTTATTCCAACAGAATAATAAAGAATGGAATAACAATAGAATTCACCAGGCATGCGATAATAGCAGTGACGAGTTATTCCAATGAATAATAAAGAATAGAACGTGTAAATGCGTAATCCGCATACAGACAGGATATTTCAAATGAATAATAAAAATGGAATAACAATGAATTCACGGGCATGCGATAGATCGCATACATACTGAGTTATTCCAATGTAATAATAAAGAACGAAATAACAGAAAAATTTCACCATGTATTTGGTACTTCGCATAGACAAGTTATTCCAATATAATAATAAAGAATGGAATAACAACCCTTACGAGTATTGAAAGAAAATAACTCTCTTCATGAATACGAAGGAATAATACCCCTTACTATAATAATAATATCCCTTACCTCAAAAGAAGACTGGATACTGGAATAGTGAGGTAGCAGACTTCTCTTCTTCTTTCTCTCTATAATTTCTCTCTATAATAAATGCTCTATAGCTTAAGTGAATTGGTGAAAAATAATGAAGGAATGAGCTTCTATTTATAGGAAAATATAGTTTCAATAATTGCACATTTTAGGGCTCAAAATATTACTGTATAATACCTTCCTCTTTTTCTTCATTTTTAATTTAGTCCTGCAAGTATTATCAAACTTGCATCACCTCCCCTAATAGTAAATCATGTGAATCAATAGTAAATCATGTGAATCACTAGTTCTAGACATGTGAAAATACGAATTACAGTATAGTACCTCCATCTATACCTCCATTTTTAACTTAGTCATGCAAGTATTATCAATCTTGCAACAACTCCCATAATAGTAAATGAATGTGAATCAATAGTACACACATGTGAACAAATAGTTATAATCATGTGAATCAATAGCAATTAATTGCTCATTTATCCGGTTAATTACCCGATTGGTCTATAAAACCTCTAGAAATCAATTATTATCGAAATAAATATCAATTTTCACTAACACTAATAATTCCAACACAATAGAACTATTAATTTCATCTTTAATCAACGCGAACTTATTCATCATTAATATTATAACTCACAATATTTAACAACATGGTCGTTCCCAGGAAAGAGGGTGCTTTCCGATAAGGATTTCTCCTTATTGGCGCACAATTAGGTGACCAAACCTCTCCTTGACAGAACTTCTAAACATTCTCAATATTGCAAATAATAATATGAATAACTTTGTCGTCTCAATTATTGATTTAATAATATAACATATTATACAGATAATATTGTGACAATAATTGAATCAATAATATGAGAGATATGATGCAGCAATTACTGTAGTAATAATTGAGTATAACTGAGTGATTTCTTACGTAAGCATCAATAATCAATACCGTGTGCTACTTTGCAACCACGCGTATTACTGTACTTTTATCACTGATTATTTTATGAAAACTTTCTTACTTTGAAAAATTTTCAAATATCACCATTAACTTTAAAATTTTATCAATTTAACTATTTACCAAAATAGAAAAATTGAATACTTTTATTTTATAAAATTCAGGATCTCACAATCTCCCCTCCTTATAAAATTTTGCCCTCAAAATTTACGTACATACCTGGTATGTCGAAGAGATGAGAATACCTTGCTTTCTTTTCGTATTATACCTTCCCGATTATTTCCTCTCTATTATGATTTTCCCATTTCTCATCTCTTGCATTTCAGATATCATTCTAGAATATAGTTTCAAAATAAGGGTTAATTGACATGCCACATATTATCCCTATACTCTGATTGACCAATTAAATACCAAATAACTTAGGTAGGTCATACTAGAGAAGGAATTACCCATCTCTCCCCTCCTAGTTCTAGTCTCACATATCAGCCAGAGATCATATCCCTAAGCTTTGATACCAACTGTGACGCCTCCAAAACAGGTATACATCAACCATCTTGAGTCGCCAAATACACGGTACATAAATCAAATACAAACTTAATTATACAACTGTCGTGTACAATACGACCAAACATAAGCTGAGAGTTTAAACAAGAATATTGCCTTCTAAACAATATCCATTCTCAATGGAGTCCTCATTACAATTATTATCACACTATTTCACAGAATAGTGAGGACTAGTAAAGCCATTTATCCTGGACCATCACTCCATTCCCCGACTCGTCCCAGCTACGTTCTCATTTCTTGAAGAGAACAATGAAAGCAAAAGGGTGAGCTCAACTAGCCCAGTAAGAAATATTATGACTAAGATAATGCAGAATAAATTATCCTTAGCCTTCAACGATATAACAAGTTGATAGAATATAATGAGCAATAAGTTTTAGATCAACAAATTGCAACGGATCAAGCAATCCATTAGAAGAGTCGACGAGCATGATATCTACTATCTTCTATGATTTAAAAAGTTTTTCATTAAATTTATCGCTGAGACTCAGCTTAATAAATAAACCATATCATAGAATCATCCCTGCACTACGGGCCAAGGATATTCATGTAATCATCAATAGTCATTATTATACCGAATAATCTATGGTTATAATCATACCAACAACTGTCCATCAATGCACTACGGGCCAATGAGGACTTTTACCACATCATCTGTAACATTACGGGTCATTATTATACCGATTGATCCCTGGTCATAATCATATCAATCAACAGTCCATCTATGCACGTAAGCCAAAGATGACTTTCATCACAATATAAGCATGAGGATGATGACAATGATATAAGCATTAATCAAATGAAATCAAATCAAACGAATTAAAGATTCTAAATTTATCCATAGTTTAAAAATATCCAAATTGTCAACATGATACAGCTTTGTAGAGTAAAATTCAAGAATAATATTCATGTACCAAAAATAATTTGGACAGAAAGAAATATATTTTTTGGGTAAATAGTACCCCGTGAATAGTAACTCATGAATAATAACTCGTGAATAGTATCCCGACACGAAAAATGTCTCGAATACCCGAGTGAATGAAACTAGAGTGAATATTAATCGGGTGAATAGTAACCTATGAATACTAACTCGAGAATAGTACTCCGACACGAAAAGTACCCCGAATACCCGAGTGAATAATACTAGAGTGATTAGTAATTGGGTGAATAGTAACCCATGAATAGTAACTCGTAAAAAAATACCAAAGAAAATGATATTCCATGTCGAGTACAAAAGAAATGATATCTCATACGAGTATAATGGAATATACGAAACTGCAAATGGATTTTCACCCGCCATGCGGTAATCCATGTAGACAGATCATTTCCATAATTTAATAAAGAATGAATACAAAGGATCATTCACCATGCATGCGGTAATCCACATAGACAAGTTATTCCAACTGAATAATAAAGAATGGAATAACAATGAGAATTCACTGAGCATGCGCGATGAGCCATGCATGAACGAGTTATTCCAACAAAATAATATAGAATGGAACGGTAAATGCGTAATCCGCATGCATAAGATATTCCAACAAAATAATAAAGAATGGAACCAGGTCATGCGTAATCCGAAAGACAGGATATTTCAACAGAATAATAAAGAATGGAATAACAATAGAATTCACCAGGCATGCGATAGATGAGCAGATAGGTTATTCAAGAGAATAATAAAGAATGGAATAATGAGAAAAATTTCACCATGTATGCGGTACTTAGCATAGACAAAGTTATTCAACATAATAATAAAGAATGGAATAACAACCACTTACGAGTATTGAAAGAAAATAACTCTCTTCATGAATACTGAAAGAATAATACCCTTACTATAATAATAATATCCCTTACCTCAAAAGAAGATGGATCTTTGGAATAGTGAGGTAGCGGACTTATCTTCTTATTTCTCTCTATAATAAATGCTCTATAGCTTTAGTGAATTGGTAAAAAATAATGAAGGAATATATATATATATATATATATATATATATATATATATAAATAGATATATATATATATATATATATAAACTTAGTGACTTCATAAAAAGACACCTCAATATATTTAACAACATTTATCATCATTATTATAATTCACAATATTAATCGACCAGGTCGTTTCCAGGAAAGAGGGGGCTTGCCAATAAGGATTTCTCCCTATTGGCATGCAATTAGGTAACCAAACCTCTCCTTGGCAGAACTTCTAGACATCGTTAATATTGCAAATAATAATATTAATAACTTTGTTATCTCAATTATTGATTTAATAATATATAAAATATCCACAATAATTGAATCAAATAACGTGATATACTATGCAACAATTACTGTAGCAATAATTGAACAAAACTGAGTGACTTCTCACGTAAGCATCAATAATCAATACCGTGTGCTACTATGCAACCACACGTATTATTGTACTTTAACACTGGGTGTTTCAACAGTTAATAGTAAAACTTCCGCCGTTATTTTCATAAAAATATTTTTGTCGTTTTCTCAATCCGACAATAATTCTGTTGTGGGGTCCACCAATGATTGTGCCATCGTAAGGATATTCCTCAATAAAAAGAATATTCCCCAACCAATCGAATATTATATAACAATTTGCATACTTTACAAAATTTATAAATACTACCCACAACTATAACATTATCTCAAATCCACACCATAATATTAAAAAAAATATATTTTGAGAAAATTAAATCTTTATTCGTAAAATTTGGGGTTTTACAATCTCCCCTCCTTATGAAATTTCGCCCTCAAAATTTACGTACGTACCTGGTATGCCGAAGAGGTGAGGATACCCTAACTTCATTTCAAATTCTAACTCTTGAGGTATAACCTTTGAGTGTTGAATACGATCCTTCTTATTCAAGATTTTAACACATATCTCCTCATACGTTAAATCTTCTGCTATCTCGTCTAGTTCTAATTCAATAATGTGGTTTGGGTTGTCCACATATTTACATAAAATTGGTACATGATAAGCGTTATGAACACGCAACATATTTGGCGGTAAAACGAGTCTATAGGCCATAGTTCCTACTCGATCAAGGATTTCAAATGGGCCAATAAAATCGAGGGTTGAGATAACGCCTTCTTGAACCTTCTTCTTCACATTCATCAGCTCCAGGTGTGTAGTTTGAGCGGCTTTAACTTTATCAATTAAAGTCAATTCTACTCGTATATTTGATATCACCACGTGGGTCTTTAGAGTCTTTAACTCTATCTTCATCATTTGTAAGTTATACAAAATGGGTATTTGTGTCAACAACATCGCACTCGTAAACGCATACGATCTTCTACTCAACGCGTCAGCTACCACATTCGCTCTTCTATAACGATATTGAATGGTATAGTCGTAATCTTCAACAGCTCGAGCTAACGTCTTTAGCGCATTATACGTTCGTTTTGGTTTAAGAAATATTTAAGGGTTTTAGAAATGGGTTTTATACTGGGGTCAGTACAAAATTCGATTTCACGCTCTGGGGTAGGCCATGAAGTCTTCAGAAATACGTCAAGAAATTTATTAACAATAGAAATATCATTCAAAAATGTGACTCTCATCTAAGACTTGGATAATACGTCACATTGATACCTATCAACTTACCACCGTTATTCACGATGTCCCCTACGGATATTCTGGCTTCGGTGTATTCCAAGACTTGGAAGTCACCAGCGAAAGGCTCGGGGCTCTTTACTTATGGCTTGATATGACAGTGATTGACTTTATTGGTTTGGTTGCTTGAATTTGCATAACAGGTTTGTTAGGAATATGAAAGCTAACAACCTTACGAAAAGCTTGATGAGTAGTTAACCAATCGATTCCTAAAATCACATCAAAGGTAAGTATTTTCAAAGAGATAAGATCGACGGGTAACGTGAAAGTGTCGATTTGAATCAACAAGATTTATAAACAGTGGAGGTAACGAAGGTTTCTAATATCGAAGTTTCAACCAATAAGTCAAAGTCTAATTTCTCCGAAGTCAAATTTAAACGTTGAGCGCAAGCAAGAGAGATAAAAGAATGGGTAGAACCGGTATCTAATAAGGTATAGACTTCGCAAAAATTTATAATTAACTAACCCTGCTAACTTCGTTCGGGTTACTCGCTTTTTGAGAAGTCACGAAAAACGCTCTTCCTGAAACCACCAACTTTTTTTTGTCTGTATTCGCCTTTGGTGCCACCGTCCCAGCTGGACTTGACTTTACTATACGACAAAATCGAGCTAAATGACCATCTCTTCATGAAATTTCCACTTCTATTATCTTGGTCATGATTACCACCGAAGTGGTTACCATTCTTGGCATGATAATTTCCCCCACGATGGTCATCATTATTCCGATGGCCGTTGCCACCAGTACAATTATAATCGTGTTGTTGGTCGTTACCTTTTGGTTGTGCTAACTCATTATCGCGCTCCAATAACTGAGCCCTATTCACAACATGTGAATATAAACAAAGTTTATGAGAAATGTGGTATTGACGTATATCGGGTTTCAAACCTATTAGAAACATTCGCGTCATTCGCTCCTCATTATCGACCAAATGGGATACAAACCGGGATAACTCCGCAAACTTAGGCTCTTACTGCGATACGGTCATATTATTTTGCTCCATTGCTTATCTCAAATTTTCAGATGCCATTTTCAAACACTGTCACTAAACAAGGGTTAATTGACATATCACATATTATCCCTATACTCTGACCGACCAATTAAATACCAAATAAACTTAGGTAGGTCATACTAGCGAAGGAATTCCCCATCTCTCCCCTCCTAGTTCTTGTCTCACATCTCAGCCAGGGATCATATCCCTAAGCTTTGATATCAATTGTGACGCCCCCAAAATAGGTATACATCACCCATCTTGAGTCACCAATTACATGGTACAAAAATACAAATACAACTTAATAATACAACTGTCGTGTAAAATATGACAAAATATAAACTGAGAGTTTTAATAAGAATATTGTCATCTAGACAATATCCACACTCAATGGAGTCCTCATTACATTTATTGTCACACTATTTAACAAAATAGTGAGGACTACTAATGCTATCATCTGGACCGTCACTCCGTTCCCCGACTCGTCCCAGCTATATTCTCATTTCCTGAAGAGAACAGTGAAAGAAAGGGTGAGCTCAACTAGCCCAGTAAGAAATATTATGACTAAGATAATGCAGAATAAATTATCATTAGTCTTTAACAATGTTAAACTGATAAAATACAATAAACATCAAGTTTAACTGCAGCGGAACAAGCAATCCATTAGAAGAGTCAAGTAGAGCATAAAATCTATTATCTTTTATGATTTAAAAAGATTTTCATAAATTTTATCGCTGAGACTCAGCTTAATAAATAAACCACATCAGCCCTGCACTACGACCAAGGATATTCATGTAATCATCAATGGTCATGATTATACCGAATAATCCCTGGTCATAATCATACCAACAATTGTCCACCAATGAACTATAGGCCAATGAGAACTTTTATCACATCATTAGTTACATTACAGTCATAATTATACCGAATAATCCCTGGTCATAATCATACCAAGTCCATCTCTGCACGTAAGCCAAAGATGACTTTCATCACAATATAAGCATGAGAATGATGACAATAATATAAGCATTAATCAAACGAAAACAAGGATAAATATTAAAGACTTTAAATTTATCCAAATATTATCCATCACTTAAATAACTCATAATCTAATATTGTTAATATTATAACAATATTTTAATCACTTTTTAAACTTATCAACAATTTAATTTAATTGTTTACACTTTACCAAATAATGCATTTAATCATTCAAAATGCCATACTCATAAGATTTCATCGCCAATGATCAAATCACTCATCAAAAATGCAGATACACCTTATATAGGATTTTCAAGCCCTAAAATCCTATTTACCAATTCTTGACTTCACATAACATATTTAACTTCATATGTTTGAAACTAAACCATTTTCATGAAAAATTACCAAATCAACTTATTATTTTTCTATCCTTTGTCCAAACATATATACATATATTTCATACACAACAAGTATTTTTTATAATTTTTCAACTCTCTTAAGTATTTTTCAAAAATCAATTTCTAATTAATTCCTTAAGAAATTAGCTACCTCAAGTTTAACTCTAGAAATTCCCAAATCTTGGCAGGATCTTACACCTGTTAATGTGAGCTTCCAGTTTAAATTTCATGGTCATCGGAATTATAGAACTTCGGTTATAGCATTTTTCGTCAGAAAAACCTAAATATTGAAATGGTCATAACTTGCTCATTTTAAGTCAGAATGAGCTCATTTTTGGACAGGAGGTACTTTATACCATATATTTCCATGTCCCAAAAGGACGGAATTTTTCTCACAAATTAAGTTGCCGAAAATGCCCTTTTAAATTTATGGGCGGTAGCTTTTTGGTACTTTGCAGTTTTTGACTCCTTTGCTAAAATTAGTCCACACGAAAATTTACAACACCTTTTCCAGTGATTCCACTTGGATAAGTTAGAAAACTCATTGATCTAACTCTAGAACTTGACCACACTCAAAGAATCGAATTATAATAGGAGATATGGTCAATTGAATTTTATGTTCCATTTTCACCAAAATCTAATTTTCAACCCTTTGTGACTTCTAAGAAACTTTCATGTTTTCACATAATAACCAACATAACTCATCATAACACTTACTAAAACTACATATACCCATGATTTTCATCAGTCCAATGCTTTTATTATGACTTTCATCATAATCCATGTAAACAGATCATTTCCATAATTTAATAAGGAATGAATACAAAGGATCATTCACCATGCATGTGGTAATCCACATAGACAGATTATTCCAACAGAATAATAAAGAATGGAATAACTGAAGAATTCACCATACATGTGATAGATCGCATGCATAAAGTTATAATAAAAAAGAATAATAAATAATGGAACCCGTGTAAATGCGTAACATACTTGTAGATAAGCGAGGATATTCTAACAAGAATAATAAATAATGGAACGAAGTCAATAAAGAAAATAATGCATAACACATGATATTCGAAAGAATAATAAAGAATGAAAAGATAACGTGAATAATGCAAAATTCGCACATGTATGCGGTGCTTAGCATAGACAAGTTATTCAACATAATAATGAAGAATGGAATAATGGAAGAATTTCACCATGTATGCAGACTTAGCGTGAGCGAGTTATTCAACATAATGATAAAGAATGGAATAATAGAAGTTCTCTTCATGAATACGAAAGAAATAATACCCCTTACAGGTACAATAAATAATATCCCTTAGCTTATAAAGAAGAGTACTCAAACCCGGGTAGAAGGGGATATACTTGAAAAAACTTGCACTACGCTCAAAGTTTTCTTAAACTCTAAAGAAATACGCTCAAGATTATAGAAGAAGAATTCTCTGAACTTCTACTGTGATTTCAATTCTAACTAAGCATCCTATTTATAGGAAAATAGAAAGGATACTATGCAATATAATATATATATATATATATATATATATATTTTAAAATCTAATAAAACAATTAACTTTATAAAAGTATTACATTTTTATATAAAAAGATTTCACTATCTGGTACTATAAAACACTATGCATAATAAAATATATTATATTCTAATTATTGTCTAATAAAATAAATAACTTTATAAAAGTATTACATTTTATATAAAAAGATTTTACTATACAAAACACTTATATGCAGCACTATGCATAATAAAATATATTACATTCTAATTATTATCTAATAAAACAAATAACTTTATAAAAGTATTACTTTTTATATAAAAAGATTTTACTATACTAAAATACTATGCATAATAAAATATAATATATTCTAATTATTATCTAATAAAACAAATAACTTTATAAAAGTATTACTCTTTATATAAAAAGCTTTTCTGTTTTATTACATTAATAATACTAATAAAACAAAATTTATATATATATATATATATATATATTTTCGTGACTTCATAAAAGACACCTCAATATATTTAACAAAATTTATCATTATTATTATAATTCACAATATTAATTGATGTCGGTCATTCCCAAGAAAGAGGGGCTTTCAATAAGGATTTCTCCTTATTAGCGCGTATGATTAGGTGACCAAACCTCTCGTTGGCGAGAACTTCTAAACATCGTTAATATTGCAAATAATAATATTAATAACTTTTGTTATCTCAATTATTGATTTAATAATATATAAAATATAAACAATAATTGAATCAAATAACGTGAGATACTATGCAACAATTACTGTAGCAATAATTGAACAAAACTGAGTGACTTCTCACGTAAGCATCAATAATCAATACCGTGTGCAACTATGCAACCACGCGTATTACTGTACTTCTAACACCGGGTGTTTCAACAGTTAATGGTAAAACTTCCGCCGTTATTTTTATAAAAATATTTTTGTCATTTTCTCAATCCGACAATAATTCCGTTGTGGGGTCCACCAATGATTGTGCCGTCGTACGGATATTCCCCGACTAAAGGAATATTCCCCGACCAATCGAATATTATATAACAACTTGCATATTTTGCAAAATTTATAAATACTACCCACAACTATAACATTATCTCAAATCCACACCATAATATTAAAAAAAAAAAATCGAGAAAATAAAATCTTTATTCGTAAAATTGGGGTTTTACAATTGTGGTAAGTTTCTGAACTCATAAGTGTGGTAAGTTAGATGAACTGGGAATAGCTATGTGTGAATAGAGAATTTTAACTTTCTGTGTAAAGTTGTGTTGTTAATCCTGAAATTTATTTAAAATGGGATAGTAATATGTGTAAGTACTAAATGTTATATGTGCTATTTGAATAAATACGCGATTATATGAGAAATATGTGTTGAATGCTTATTATATTAAGAATTTGTGAAGAAAAGAATTAATGTAAGATTTAAATCAGATCATGCCACCTAGACAACAGAATCAAAATTAAAGAGAAGAGCAGTCGGTAAATAATAAAGGAGGTCAAGCTGACCCAATGCAAAACTTTGCAAATATGATAGTCGAAGCTGTGGAAAATAGAGCCAAATTTGCAAGAGAAGAAAGCGAAATCGAGGTAAGTGATAGATTGGAAAATTTCAAGGACTTTAAAGCGGTAGGACCGCCTGAATTTAAAGGGACCACAGATCCGATTGAAGCCCAAACTTGGGTAAAGGAGATGGAGAAAGCATTCATCATTGCGCGAGTGGCAGAAGAGCAGAAGACAACCTTTGCAACATACTTAATTAAGGGAGAAGATAATTATTGGTGGGAGACAAATCGGGCGAGAGCCGGTACAACAGTAGTAACCTAGAGAAGGTTTAAGGAATTATTTTTCGAAAATTATTTCTTAGAAAGTATGCAAGCAACAATGGAAGTAAACTTTTTGGAGTTGAAGCAGGAGAATATGTCGGTTGCAGAATACACCGCCAAATTCAACGAATTAGCGAGATTTGCTCCGCATCAGGTGGACACTGAGGTATGAAAGGCGCGAAGGTTTGAGAATGGACTGAAGCCAGCAATATATAGCAAGGTAGGCGTGTCATTGATTAAGACATTTTAAATACCATTGGAAAAAGCAATCATCGCCGAAGGAGGAAGTGAAGCTGTGTCAAAGTATCATCAAGAAAAGAAGAAGAAGATTAATGAAGGAGGTAGAAGTGGAGGAAGTAATTCTAATAAGCGTAAGTAGAAGGACAATAATGAATCTAGAAACAAGTCAGGAGATAATAGAAAAAGAGGTGAGCCATGTGCAAGTTGCGGTAAAAAGCATCCGGGAATATGTTTGAAGGGGAAAGGAGTGTGTTTTAACTGTGGACAAGAGAGACACATCTCTCCAAATTGTCCAAGTCCAAAGAAGATATAAGGTTGTTTTTCATGTGGATCGCTAGAACATCAAATTAGTAACTGTCCAACAAAGAATGCAGAAAGAGAAAGCAACAATAAAGGAAACAGCAGTGGAACAATGGCGATCGAAAAGGACTCTTTCGACCGGTAGACCAACAACTTCGTACATTCAATACGATGGCGGTATGAAAGATGCGATGTTGCTCAGGAGGTGGCAACAGGTAACGATTTTGTTTAAAAATTTAAATTACGCGAGTAATCTTAGTTAAATATTGTTGTGAATGGTTTTCTTTTATAAATCAAAGTCATACATTAGAATATAAGACACAAATTATTATTGTGTTGATAAAATGAATTGATGCTATAACTTTAAAAGATTGTAGAGAATAAGAAAGCGGTGATTCCGAGGACGGAATCCTTTTAAGGAGGGGTGAATGTAATAACCCGGGATTTTGAATAATCCAAAATTTATGAATAATTTTTTTTATTATTTAATATTGACATTTAATGTTAGTATTGTACAGTGTATCTGTGATACGAGTCTTGAGTAGTGGTCAATATGTGTATTGACTGATAAAAGTAGAGTAGAGCTGTGCTTAACAGTTTTTGAAACCCTAACCTTAAGTTCGGATAGGGATTCGATAGAAAATATAATTAAAATAATTATGTTGAAAAGTATTTGTGGGTATGTGTACTGTATGGACTTAATGACCAATGATTGATTTGATAGGGTTTAAACTTTGTAAACCCTAATAAGGGATTAAAAACCTTAATCTCAAATTGAGAAACCCTAATGCACAGTTAGAAATCCTAATTTTATGCTGGGAAACCATAATTTTAAATCTGAGATTCCTAAACCCTAATTAGGAAACCCTAATCCTAATTAGTAAGCCTTAACGTGCTTGATAACAATTAATGTAATTAGTGATCACTAATTATATTTTTATCATCTTAATTTTCTATTTTGAAAATCCTAATTTAAAATTTTTGGAAACTAATGATTTAAAACCTAAGGGTTAGAAACTTAGGGTTAAACCCTAAGGGTTTGAATAAAAGACTAGTATGCCATTAAAATTTCATGTTTAATGTCCAAAATACCCTTACTTTACTTGTAAGCTTAAAGTTTTTCTAGAACTTCATTAGTCATCACATTAGGTAAGACTTTGTTCTAGCAAATCAAGCTAAGTCTAATCTATATTGACTCCTTGCAACCTTTAGATTCATTGTATCAAATATTAGAAAAATTAAAGAGAGAGAAAGTCTAGCATTTCACTTATTTTGCTCTCTAGCTTTCAACCTCTCTCTCTCTCACCAAAACCTCCGAATTTGCTAAGTGTTTCAGTCACATATTAACCTTCTAACACATCTAGATCAGATTGGTAGAGCCATGATCAAGCATATTCAAGAGAAGGTATAAACCCTATCTCATTTTAGATCTTGTATGTTAGGTTCAAAGTTGTGTTTTTGTGTTTATGTGTGTGTTAAAAGATGTTTTTAGTTGATCTATGTTGATCCATCGTGGATCCATAGCATCAAAAGGCTTTAAATTGAAGTTTTTCAAAAACTGTCCAAGAACAAATTTTTGGTCTGACAAGCAAATGTCAGGAGGCATAGATTGTTATTCGTTTATGATTTTGTGGTTTTAAAGTTGTTATTTGTAGCCTGTTATATGGTCTTTGATATGGGACAGGAATCATAGTAATTGAATGTCTATATTTGAAGTTATTCTTGGTCAAAACTTAGATTGACCGGGCGTGACGATCAATTTCAGGTAACCTGAAAGTAAGCCCGAGTCGACAAGGTTTTGTGACACTTTAATCTGTTAGTGTTTATGTGTTATGTTAATGTTATGATAATCAACGTGTAGTCTGATATGTGGACTTAAGATATATACCTTTAGATCTCCTAAATAACAAACATGTTGAAAGTAATGGATGGTCAAACCTAGCTATTTGTTGATGGATACAGTTTCTGGAAAACCCAAAAATTGTATGAACAATTTTTCTGACAGCCTTTGACCAAGCAGTAAGTTGTGATTCTGTTGTTGTTTAATTGATCCGTTGATTTCTATGTGTTCTTTGGCATATGTACTAGATCTTTGAACCATGAAATCAAACATTTGATGACCAGAGCCTAGAATTAATCGAGTCTCAAAGTGAACCCTCGAAGCTGCCTGTGTTTCTGGGTTACCCAAAAAACCCAAGAGCTGTCTGACAGTTAGTTTGGATGGCCAGAACTTCATGATCTGATGTTATATGAACGAGTTGTTGATTGATAATTGTAGTGTTGTAAACCTACTACACGATAGATGCACAAGAAAGCCTAGAAACACAATGGACTAAGAATTAAGGTCGGTCAAACCATGCACCTTGAACACTGACTTTGTTAGTGTTCTTGAGACAAGAACACCTATCGCGACAGCCAAGTGTCGCTAAAGGCCTACAGCGACGGTTTTATTAATTTCTAATTTCTGATTTTTCTGAAAATTATTTAAAAATAGAAATAAATTATAAAAATTATTAAAAATGGTTTAAAAATTATTTAAATTATGAAAATAATTTTGACCAATTGGAATATTTTTCTTTAATATTTATAATTATTTAAATATTAAAGGTATTTAATTTATTTAATTAGTGTATTAAATAAATTAGAGGAAAATGATTTAATATTATGAAAAATTATTTTAAATAAGATTATGTATTTAAAAATATTTTGAGTTATAAAAAGTAACTTTTAATATTTTTTGGAGAATTTTCATTAATAATTTAATATTAATGATATTAGATTTATTTAATTAATATATTAAATAAATTAGAGAAAAATAATTTTAATATTATAAAAATCATTTTAAAAAGAGAATAAAGCGTTAGAAAATATTTTGAATTATAAAATATAATTTTCAATATTTTGGAGAATTCTCATTATTAAATTAATATTAATGATATTAGATTATTTAATTATTACATTAAATAAATGAATTACAAATGATTTTATTGATTTAAAATCATTTAAAAATGAGAAAAATGATTTAAAAATATTTTAAGTTATAATTAATGACTTTTAATATTTGGTTAATAATTTCATTAATATTTAAATATTAATGGTGATGATTTTAAAATGATTTTAATCACTTTAAAAATCATTTAAATAGAATATTAAGTGATTTAAAAATATTTTAAGTTATTATTAATAACTTTAATATTTTTGACATATATATCATTAATATTTTAATATTATTAAATATTAATGATGATGGAATTATTTGATATTTAAATCATTTATAAAATGATTTGGTGTTTGAAAAATTATTATAAATTATAATAATTGTCTATAATTATTAAAAGCTTCCGAAAAATGTTATAAAGGATAATTGACTTATCTAATGTAATATCGAAGCTTAGAGACCACGTGTAATTGACAATAATTGTGTTAATTGTCGAATAGGGTGACCAGAACACTGAAAATAGACCGAAGTCCAACCAGACTGAACTAGTTAGACTTGTTAAGTGTTTATATAGGTTATAAACACTGATGTGGCTATATGTTAATGTGCCTAGGAGAAAGATTAACTGTGAATTACAGTGTTGTGTTTTATAAATGATTGTGCTAATTATGAGACCGACATTGTTGATTATAGGTCTTACGAACCTTGATTAATTATATTGTGTAGCGATGATAATCAGCCTGAAAGGCAAGTTTCCTAACTCAACTTGAGTTAATATTTTTCAAGCATGGTAGTGAATAATTATTGATAGTTATTCACATCTATAGCGATTGTTGTAATTCGTACGTAGTGAAATTGAATAATGTTCTATTACTTAAACTAATTATAAATCATGTCTCAACTAATTGTTTAGGCGAGACTAATATTTGTTAAAGCATGAAATGTTCTATTTATTATGAACTGAATTGTTATTGGAAGATCTATGCCATTGATTTCGGCTAGATTAGTATTGTTATTAATTATTGAAATCATAGTATTTCTTTGAAAGTAATCCAACCCATATTGTTGTGGTACGGACTCGTGAAGTAAGACTGAGATGAACAAATTTTAATGTCGTAAATTGACATATGCACTATTATTGAGTATTATGCATAACATAGGGTACAAAAGAGTTGGCCTCCGGTACTTGCGAGAAGAGTATAGTTTAGTTTTATAACTAATTTATATTCTTGTGGTAATTTAGTTTTAATAACTAAATGAATCCTCTATTAGTTCATGATCCTCTGTGATCACTCAGCATGAAATCTGGGTATATCCCACTTTATTGAAGATTGTTGCAGTATTGTTAATTTCTTTTATTCAATTGAATATTATTGAATCTTTGAAAGAATTATACTCTTTCATCTCGGATATGTAATTCAGTATGAAATAGTAGAAAGTTTTATTATTGAGATTGAATTATAATTCCGCTATCTCGAAATCGTTTGATTGTTGCTGAAGTTCTATACAAGCTAGACTCTTCTAATCATGATATATATCACTTACTGTATATTTTAACTTGCGGGGCAAACTTGTTGCTCACCCTTGCTAAATAAAATATTTTGGCTAGAAACGATGAGGCCAGCGGGGCTAAGCAGAATAAAGGCAAAGGCATAGTGCTGGAGTAGTTTTATGTTAAACATATTGAATATATTATTTTGTAAACCCTTTTTGTATATCTAAAGGGTAAAGCTTGTAATGTTAAGGTTAGTTGACCTGGGACGATGTTGTTAACTTAATAACTAATGTTATGTAAGTTTATATTAATCAATGAATGGGTAGTTAGATGTTATTATATTATGGATCATGAGCACCAAACTCGGGGATCAGGTAACCTGGATTTTGGGGCGTCACAGGTTGGTATCAAAGCTGTAGATTATAAACCTTAAGTGGGATGGGGAAAACCCTAGGATTATAACCATAAGCGTGATAGAGAATACTCATTTAGAGTACTAAGTGAGAGATTGATAAAACGTATAGTGAGATATGAGAACTCATAGTGTGAGAATTTCGTACTGGTGAAGTACTAATCAAGTTGTTTAAACTGATTGTAGGATGTCAGGAGAAGATAAGATGAGTATGGAGATGCCCGTGGCTGTTGCACCAATGTCATTAGCTGAGGTAACAACTCAGAGTGAGTCAGTTGAGGAAGTTTTAAGAGACGAACCTGCGGTAAATCTAGCAAGTGATCATGACGAGTACCCTGAGATGGAGTTGGATGAAGAGGAAGAAGAATATTCCAAAGAAACGAAGGTGGAGCCAGAAATAAAGATCAAAGATAGGGAAGAAGGCAAAATAGCAATCGAAGAAGGTCAAGCATCTGCAGAAGTTCAAGACTCAAGGACTAAAGTACTTATTCTGGAGGAATTATGGAAGACAGAAAGAGCATTACGCGAGATGACAGAAGAACGAAATAATCTGAAGGCACAAGTCGATAGAATGAGGGTTAAGTGTAGTGTATCATCTAAAGATGTAAGTAAGAAAAAGAACAGTAATAAAAGGAAAAAGAACTACGACAGTGGTAATAGCACCAAGAATTCGCATTCAAAGAAGAAACTAGTATGTGGCAAGTGTGGAAAGAACCATTTGGGGGAATGTATGTGAGGTAAGAATGTGTGTTACAATTGTGGTCAAGAAGGACATATATCACCAAATTTTCCTAAACCAAAGAAGGGAGGATGTTTTGCATGTGGTGGAACATGTCATAGGGTTCAGAATTATCCTAAAAGGAAGAAAGATGGAGGAAGGGGATGGAAGAAAGATTAAGTGTGAGGAGTATAATCTTTTAGAGTATAATATTCGCTTTGGTATGAATAGGAGATAACTTTTGTATGTCTCAACTTTTTGTGTAAAGTTGTAGTAATGAATCCTGACTTTTGTCACAAAGGGATAGTAACCATTTGTAGTTGTATGCGCGGTGTACTGAAAAGTACTATGTATTATTTGCATGAATATAAATGCAATGATATGTTTGTATGAATGAAATCTTTATTTTCTATATGAATATAAGATTAAGATTACTTTGTACATTCTTAAAACTCATACTTATGGTAAGCTCATGACTCATAATTATGTGAAATGTTTTGAACCCCTCAATGAATGGACACCAATGGTCTGACTAGGATAAGTTCATACACTCATATAATTGTTATAAGTTTCTGAACTCATAAGTGTGGTAAGTTTGACAAACTGGGAATAGCTATGTGTGAATAGAGAATTGCAACGTTCTGTGTAAAGTTGTGTTGTTAATCCTAAAATTTATTTAAAATGGGATAGTAATATGTGTAAGTACTAAATGTACTATGTGTTATTTGAATAAATACGCTGTTATATGAGAAATATGTGTTGAATGCTTATTGTATTAAGAATTTGTGAATAAAAGAATTAATGTAAGATTTAAATCTGATCATGCCGCCTAGATGACAGAATCGAAATCAAAGAGAAGAGCAGTCGGTAAATAATGAAGGAGGTTAAGCTGACCCAATGCAAAACTTTGCAAATATGATAGCCGAAGCTATGAAAAATAGAGCTCCAGCTGCAAGAGGAAGAGCGAGAAATTAGGCAACTGATAGATTGGCAAATTTCAAGGACTTTAAAGCGGTAGGACCACCTGAATTTAAAGGGACCATAGATCCGATTGAAGCCCAAACTTGGGTAAAGGAGATGGAAAAAGCATACGTCATTGTGCGAGTGGCAGAAGAGCAGAAGACAGCCTTTGCAACATACTTAATGAAGGGAGAAGCTAATTATTGGTGGGAGACAAATCAGGCGAGAGCCGGTACATCAGTAGTAACCTGGAGAAGGTTTAAGGAATTATTTTTTGAAAATTATTTCAAAAAAAGTATGCAAGCAACAATGGAAGTAAACTTTTTGGAGTTGAAGCAGAAGAATATGTCGATTGCATAATACGCCGCCAAATTCAACGAATTAGCGAGATTTGCTCCGCATCAGGTGGACACTGAGGTCAAAAGGAGTGAAGGTTTGAGAATGGATTGAAGCCAACAATATATAGCAAGGTAGTTGTGTTGCAGATTAAGACATTTTTGGCCCTGTTGGAAAAAGCAATCATCGCCGAAGGAGGAAGTGAAGATGTGTCAAAGTATCATCAAGAAAAAAAGAAGAAGATTAATGAAGGAGGTAGCAGTGGAGGAAGTAATTCTAATAAGCGTAAGTGGAAGGACAATAATGAATCTAGAAACAAGTCAGGAGATAATAGAAAAAGAGGTGAGCCATGTGCAAGTTGCGGTAAAAAGCATCCAGGAATATGTTTGAAGGGGAAAGGAGTGTGTTTTAACTGTGGACAAGAGGGACACATCTCTCCATATTGTCCAAGTCCAAAGAAGATATCAGGTTGTTTTTCATGTGGATCGCTAGAACATCAAATTGAAAGAAGAAGCGCTCGAAAGAAGAATGGCGATCAAAGAACATCGAAGGACATCAAGCCCGGGTAGACCAATAGCTCGTACATTCAACACGAGCGATGCAAGATGATGATGAGCTGCCAGAGGGGAGGTGGCAACAGTAATGATTTTGTTTAAAAATTTAAATTACGCGAGTAATCTTAGTTAAATATTGTTGTGAATGGTTTTCTTTTATAAATCCAAGTCACACATTAGAATATAAGACACAAATTAATATTGTGTTGATAAAATGAATTGATGCTACAACTTTAAAAGATTGTAGAGAATAAGAAAGCGGTGATTCCGAGGACGAAATCCTTTTAAGGAGGGGTGAATGTAATAACCCGGGATTTTGAATAATCCAAAATTTATGAATTATTTTTTTATATTATTTAATATTGACATTTAATGTTAGTATTGTACTGTCTATCTGTGATACTAGTCTCGAGTAGTGGTCAATATGTGTATTGACTGATAAAATTAGAGTAAAGTTGTGCTTAACAATTTTTGAAACCCTAACCATAAGTTCGGATAGGGATTCGATAGAAAATATAATTAAAATAATTATATTGAAAAGTATTTGTGGGTATGTGTACTGTATGGACTTAATGACCAATGATTGACTTGATAGTGTTTAAACTTTATAAACCCTAATAAGGGATTAGAAACCCTAATCTCAAATTGAGAAACCCTAATGCACAATTAGAAATCCTAATTGTATGCTGGGAAACCCTTAATTTAAATTCGAGATTCCTAAACCCTAATTAGGAAACCCTAATCCTAATGAGTAAGCCTTAATGTGCTTGATAACAATTAATGTAATTAGTAATCACTAATTATATTTTTATCATCTTAATTTTCTATTTTGAAAATCCTAAATTGAAATTTTTGTAAACTAATGATTTAAAACCTTAGGGTTAAACCCTAAGGGTTTGAATAAAAGACTAGTATGCCATTAAAATTTCATGTTTAATGTCCAAAATACCCTTACTTTACTTGTAAGCTTAAAGTTTTTCTAGAACTTCATGAGTCATCGCATTAGGTAAGACATTGTGCTAGCAAATCAAGCTAAGTCTGATCTATATTGACTCCTTGCAACCTTTAGATTCATTGTATCAAATATTAGAAAAATTAAAGGGAGAGAAAGTCTAGCATTTCACTTATTTTGCTCTCTACCTTTCAACCTCTCTCTCTCTCTCACCAAATCCTCCGAATTTGCTAAGTGTTTTAGTCACATATTAACCTTCTAACACATCTAGATCAGATTGGTAGAGCCAAGATCAAGCATATTCAAGAGAAGGTATAAACCCTATCTCATTCTAGATCTTGTATGTTAGGTTCAAAGTTGTGTTTTTGTGTTTTTGTGTGTGTTAAAAGATGTTTTTAGTTGATCTATGTTGATCCATCATGGATACATAGCATCAAAAGGCTTTAAATTGAAGTTTTTCAAAAACTGTCCAAGAACAAATTTTTCGTCTGACAAGCAAATATCAGGAGACATATATTCTTGTTCGTTTATGATTTTTGTTGTTTTAAAGTTGTTATTTTTAGCCTGTTATATGGTCTTTGATATGGGACATGAATCATAGTAATTGAATGTCTAGATTTGAAGTTATTCTTGGTCAAAACCCGTTGACCGGGCATGACCAGTCAATTTCTGGGTAACCCAGAAAGTAAGAAACTGAGTCTGACAAGGTTTTGTGACACTTTAATCTGTCAGGATTTATGTGTTATGTTTATGTTATGATAACCAACGTGTAGTCTCATATGTCGACTTGAGATATATACCTTTAGATCTCCTAATTAACAAACATGTTGAAAGTAATGGATGGTCAAACCTAGCTATTTGGTCACGGATACAGTTTCTGGAAAACCCAGAAATTGTATGAACAATTTTTCTGATAGCCTTTGACCAAGCAATAAGTTGTGATTCTGTTGTTGTTTAATTGATCTATTGATTTCTATGTGTTCTTTGGCATGTGTACTACATCTTTGAACCATGAAATCAAACATTTGATGACCAGGGCATAGAATTAATCGAGTCTCAAAATGAACCCTCGAAGCTGCTTGGGTTTCTGGGTTACCCAGAAAACCCAGGAGTTGTCTGACAGTTAGTTTGGATGGTTAGAACTTAATTCATGATCTGATGTTATATGAATGAGTTGTTGATTGATAATTGTAGTGTTGTAAACCTACTACATGATCGATGCACAAGAAAGCCTAAAAACACAATGGACTAAGAATTAAGGCAAGTCAAACCATGCACCTTGAACACTGACTTTGTCAGTGTTCTTGAGCCAAGAACACCTATCGCGACAGGCAAGTGTCGCTAAAGGCCTACAGCGACGGTTTTATTATTTTCTAATTTCTGATTTTTCCAAAAATTATTTAAAAATAGAAATAAATTATAAAAATTATTAAAAATGGTTTTAAAAATTATTTTAAATTATGAACAATAATTTTTGACTAATTGGAATATTTTTCTTTAATATTTATAATTATTTTAAATATTAAAAGGTATTTAATTTATTTAATTAGTGTATTAAATAAATTAGAGGAAAATGATTTAATATTATGAAAAATTATTTTAAATAAGAATAATGTATTTAAAAATATTTTGAGTTATAAAAAGTAACTTTTAATATTTTTGGAGAATTTTCATTAATAATTTAATATTAATGATATTAGATTTATTTAATTAATATATTAAATAAATTAGAAAAAATGATTTTAATATTATAAAATCATTTTAAAAAGAGAATAAAGCGTTAAAAATATATTAAATTATAAAATATAATTTTCAATATTTTGGAGAATTCTCATTAATAAATTAATATTAATGATATTAGATTATTTAATTATTACATTAAATAAATGAATTAAAAATGATTTTATTGATTTAAAAATTATTTAAAAATGAGAAAAATGATTTAGAAATATTTTAAGTTATAATTAATGACTTTTAATATTTGGTTAATAATTTTATTAATATTTAAATATTAATGGTGATGATTTAAAAATGATTTTAATCACTTTAAAATCATTTAAATAGAATATTAGTAATTTAAAAATATTTGAAGTTATTATTAATAACTTTAATATTTTGACATATATATCATTAATATTTTAATATTATTAAATATTAACAATGATGGAATTAGATAGTATTTAAATCATTTATAAATGATTTCGGTGTTTGAAAAATTATTATAAATTATAATAATTGTCTATAAATTATTAAAAGCTTCCGAAAAATGTTATAAAGGATAATTGACTTATCTAATATAATATCAAAGCTTAGAGACCAAGTGTAATTGATAATAACTGTGTTAATTATCGAATAGGGTGACCAAAACATTGAAAATAGACCGAAGTCCAACCGGACTGAACTAGTTAGACTTGTTAAGTGTTTATATAGGTTATAAACACTGATGTGGCTATATGTTAATGTGCCTGGGAGAAAGATTGAATGTGAATTACAGTGTTGTGTGTTATAAATGATTGTGCTAATTGTGAGACCGACATTGTTGATTATAGGTAAATACTAACGCGAGATTAATTATATTGTGTAGCAAAGATGTCAACGCTGAAAGGCAAGTTTCTAACTCAACTTGAGTTACTATTTTTCAAGCATGGTAGTGAATAATTATTGATAGTTATTCACATCTATAATGATTGTTGTAATTCGTGCGTAGTGAAATTGAATAATGTTCTATTACTTGAACTAATTATAAATCATGTCTCAACTAATTGTTTAGGCGAGACTAATATTTGTTAAAGCATGAAATGTTCCATTCATTATGAACTGAATTGTTATTGGATGATCTATACCGGTTATTTCGGCTAGATTAGTATTGTTATTAATTATTGAAATCATAGTATTTCTTTGAAAGTAATCCAAACCATATTGTTGTGGTACGGACTCATGAAGTAAGACTAAGATGAACAAATTTTAATGTTGTAAATCGACATATGCGCTATTATTGAGTATTATGCATAATATAGGGTACAAAGGAGTTGGCCACTCCAGGTACATACAGAAGAGTATAATTTAGTTTTTATAACTAATTTATATTCTTGTGGTAATTTAGTTTTAATAACTAAATGAATCATTTATTAGTTCATGATCCTCTGTGATCACTCAGCATGAAATCTGGGTATATCCCACTTTATTAAAGATTGTTGCAGTATTGTTAATTTCTTTTATTCAATTGAATATTATTGAATCTTTGAAAGAATTATACTCTTTCATCTCGGATATGTTATTCAGTATGAAATAGTAAAAAGTTTTATTATTGAGATTGGATTATTATTCTGCTATCTCGAAATCGTTTGATTGTTGCTGAAGTTCTATACAAGCTAGACTCTTCTAATCATGATATATATATCACTTACTATATATTTTAACTTGCGGGGCAAACTTGTTGCTTACCCTTGCTAAATAAAATATTTTATTTAGAAGACGATGAGGCCCGGTAAGGGCTAGCAAAGATAAAGGCAAAAGCGTAGTCTTTGGAGTAGTTTTATGTTAAGAATATTTAATATGTTATTTTGTAAACCCTTTTTGTATATCTAAAGGGTAAAGCTTGTAATGTTAAGGTTAGTTGACCTGGGATGATGTTGTTAACTTAATAGCTAATGTTATGTAAGTTTATATTAATCAATGAATGGGTAGTTAGATGTTATTATATTATGGATCATGAGCACCAAACTCGGGGGTCAGGTAACCCAGATTTGGGGGCATCACAGTAGTCTTTGATGTTGATATCTATTGTTAAATTAACGTTCATTATTCTTTTGAACTCATAGTTGTTGAATTAAAGTTTATTGTTCCAGTAAGAATAATTTACCATTAAAAGCTCAGTGAATTGTTATTCATAAAACGTTATTGTATATGCTTCTTGAGAGCAATTGTTTGCTCACTTTTGCACAAAATAATGCAAATGAAGTTAAGAAGTTTGAAGAGCTTTCTACAAGCTAGGGCAAGTACAAAGTGCTTGATTAGACGATGACGTTTAATTAACCTTTGGTTTATGAAGTTTATGTAATAGAATTGGTTATGGCTATGTGTTTAATTTTCTGCTGATGATTGTAATAAAGGTTAGATGAACTGCGATTTATTTTTAGATTATATAACCCTTTAATGGGAGATTGATTGTTTAAACTTTTGAGTTTAATTATATCCTTTGTTTATGGGTAGTTAGTTATGATTTAATTGGACAGTGAACACTAAATTTGTGGGATTGAGGTGCCCGGATTTGGGGGTGTCACAAGTTGGTATCAAAGCTTTAGGTTATGAATCTTAGGTGGGGAACCTTAGGCTTTAACCTTCTAGGAGATCGAAAACATAGAGGTGATAAACTCTTATCGAGTTCTAAGGAATCAATTGAGGGAAATTCATTGAAGATAAAATGATAAAAGAATTTATGTGCTTATGTGTTAATGAATTTTGTGCTCGCAAGTACTTAGGTTTAACGAGTATTATATATATCAAGTTGTGGGGTTGTTAAAACTTTGTTGTCAGAATGACTGACGAAGGATGATAAGGATTAGGAGCTTGAGAAATTCGTATAGTCTGAGTATGGTTGGTATTGGGAAAGTCATACCCGTTGATTTCTGTTGTACACCTTGGGTATAGGCTTGAGTTTGAACGAGAGGATAAATTTGAGGTGATAAAGGTGAAGGACAAGTGCGGGGAGGGGGAATTCCTCAAATGAGGTGTATGGTCATAACATTGAGTTATAAAAGAAGGTCAAGAAATTTGAAGTTCTAGCCGTAAAGCACCAAGCCACGTTAGCGCAAGAAGATGTCGCGACTCAAGACCTTATTGCACAACTTGCAGATGTAGAGCATATATTAGCTCAGTCAGAATATTAAGGAGGATAGTTATTTGCTAGGAATGACTGGGGAAAGATGTCAGCAAAGCGTGCGAGAGCTGAAGATGCATGGGTGAAGGCTTCTAAACGCATAGATCGTGCTGAAGACAAGTTGAAGAAGGCCAAGCGAATGATGGAACTTAGAATTTAGTATTCTATTTTCTGTATAGGTTGAGATTTATCTTTGGTATGTGATGGATCGTCAATGATTCGTATTATGGAGCAAGAGTGCAATGAAGTTGTACAATGTGGAATGTTCTTATAGATTGCAAGAAAAACATTAAGGTTATGTATAAATCACGATGAAAATTAATAAGATGTTAATCCTGACTTTTGAAATAAACAGTGGGATATGATGAAGTAATCCTAGACTTTTATTATTACAGGATAAATAATATAAATAGCGGTGAGGCTATTTTGTTTTGTGTTGTATAATAAATGAATAAAGTATTATCATTTATTACGATAAATCATGTGTTGTTTAAAAGTGGTTGAGATAAGTTTGAAAATGTTAATGCGAGAGTGAACGATGATCTAATGGTGCAAGTTTTAAACAGTAAGATGCCGCCTAGAAGAAGACAACAACATCAACAGAGCACGAGGAATATACATAAAATAGGGAAGCTAACACAAATCCAGTGCCGCAATTGGTAAATTTGCTGGTGGGAGCACTGGCAAATCAACTGAATTTCTGGCTATATAATCAAATCTCGATGTTCCAACCAAATTTGTTCACAACAAGGATGGATAAAATGATTGACGTAGACGGGGACGGTAATACGCTGGCATACAATCAAGAGCAGAGGGGAAAGAAGAGTGAAGATGATAAGGTGGGAGATAGTCATATCGGTAACGCTCGAAAAAGAAAGTGGGACAATAATATTGACGTTAAAAATCAGGAAGGGAATGAAAGGAAGAAGGTGGAGGCGTGTAGCAACTGCGAAAAGAAACATTTAGGTGTTTGTTTGAAGGGAAAAAGGGTGTGCTTTAATTTTGGTTTGAAGGGCCACATGGCACCAAAATGTTTAAGACCGAGGAAAGGAGCCTGCTTCACATGTGGATCGAAAGAGCACTTGGCTCGAGGGTGCCCAAAGAAAGTGGCAGAAAAAGTAAGTGGAAGCAAAGGGGGCAGTGGCAAACTGGTTATTGTAGAATCAGCTCCGCCGAGTTGACCAACTGAACAATCAACCAACGTGACAATGCAGGGCGCAATGCAAGGTATGGTTCCAATCAGTTATTTATATAACTGCGTGTTATTTAATTCTGGTGCCCCTTGTTAATTTATGCATGATGAATTCATTTAGAAACTAGATTCGCTTCGGGAAGAGTTAGACTATTCCCTAAATATAGAGAGTGTGAATAGTGATTCCTTTTAAGTTGATGTGTAGAATTTCCGTATTGGTATTAAAGGCCACGTGGTGTCAATGGATTTATTTCTGATTTGATTTATGAAACAATGAGGTTGTTAAACCATGTGGTGATAAGTCATTGTCAAAGAAAACGCATAAACCTTAAGACTCTAAGGAAGTCAAAGGTAATATTTTGTTTTTTTTAGTTGAAAGACGTCTGTACAGCGGAGTTATCTATCGATGTTGTGAATCAAAAAGTTATTAAGAAAATATTGTGTGGGGTACGCGAAGTTCAAGATAACCACTTTGTTAGCTAACTTAACGAGAAAATCGGTGGAGTTTATATGGGCAGGAAATTATAGGGTGAATTTTCACGAATTGAGGAAGAATTTAGTATGGCACCTGTGATGTCTCTACCAGACAATACAGGAAACTTTGTGTTGTATAGCGACGCATCATACAATGTACTAGACTGTGGGCTTAGGCAGAATGACAAGGTCATTTCATATGCATCGCGTCAGTTAAAATTTTTATGTGAAAGGATATTCGACTCACGATTCGGAACTAGAGCTAATAGTGGTTGCCCTGAGGATTTAACGATATTATTTTTGGGTAGTACTGTGAGATATAAACAGACCATAAGTGTCTAAAGCATATTCTCTCACAAAGATATTTAAGCATGTGTTTAAAGTGATAGTTGAAGTTTTTCAAGGATTATGGCTGCAAAATCCTAAACGAATGTGGTTGCCGACGTCTTAAGAAAAAGGTAGTAGTTATTTTTCTTAACTGTGCAAGATGTGTTCATAATAGAAATGACAAATTTGTGGTAGGAGGTAAAATATATGAAAAGTCAGAGGAGAAGCTATTCAGATGGAAAACCGTACAGCTTTGTTGGATAGAGTAAAGGAAGAGTAGCTCCAGGATGAAGGTGTCAAATTCATAATCGATACTGAAGGATAGTTGAAAGTAGAAGGAAGAAACTAGGTCTCGCTAATAAAGGAGTTAAAAATGAAGTTTTGCATAAAATGTATATGTTGAATCAACTAGGGAGCACAAAAAAAAATATATTGCCTTCGATAATACTATTGGTGACAAGATATGGTGATAGATTTTATGGTATGTCAAAGTTAACATATTACCTATCGATCAGTGTGTGAAGTTATATGTTAAAGAAATTGTTTCAAGGCACGATGTTTCAGTATCAATTGTGTCGAACCGAGATTTACGATTTACATCGAATTTTCAGAAAAGTTTGTAAGAACGCGTGGAACGCAATTAGAAATAAGCATGTCATATCGTTTGCAAATCGATTGCCAAACTAAAAAAAAATCCAGACATCAGAGGGCGTGCTAAGTGTACGAGAAGTTTTCAATAATGTCATACGAGGAATCCGCATTGAGCAAGTTATGGGCAATTTGAGAATAAATTAAAAGTAAGATATGCTAGGTGGGTTTTCAATTGAGGACTCATATGGTAACTAAGTTGTACAAACCTTTGTATGGGCAGAGGTTTTGTGCATATACTTGGTTTATCACATTGATAATCATTGGAATATCGGTGTCACTCTATTAATGTATATGTGGTGGAAATGTGATTCTTTTCTCATGTATATATTTGATAGTTAGAGGTTTTTAAGATTAAGTTAGATGATATTAAGATTAGGTTCGGTTCATAAAACTAAAGCATATGGTAAGTTCGTGACTCATAATCATATGGTATGTTTTGAACCCTTCAGCGAATGGACGCCTATGGTCTGACTGGGATAAGTTACTAAACTTATATGATTATGGTAAGTTCCTGAATTTCCAAAGTGTGGTAAGTTTGATGAACTATATTGGGTACAAAACGGTTATAGTATAGGAAGCATTGATGAAGTTAAAAAGATGGTTTTGACGTAGCCCTACCTCTACAGTTAGAGCGCATTCATAATTTTTTTCATGTTTCGGTGGTATAATTGAACAAGCCCGGCCGCAATCATGTGATCAAGTATGAACCGTTACAGTTGTCGTCCTACTAGGAAATTTCTATTCAGATAGTCGACAGAAAAGAAAAAATGTTCAGGGATGAGTTGATACCTTCTGTGAGGGTGATATGGAGGAACCGCAATGTCGAAGAGACGTGGGAACTCAAGGATGTTGTAACAACCCAATATTTTCTATACAAATAAATTAGAAATTCTGCGTATAAAATTTTTTTATTTTAAATATGGGGAATATGTACCAAGATAATGTGTGTATGTATTTATGTGATATATTTATTACATGAATGATTTTAAATAATTTTATTTTAGAATTATTGATTATTATAAATTATATTCTTATAATAATTAATTTTATAGCAGAAATGTTTTTATTAATTATTTTCCATGAAAATATAATCATATATTATTTATATAATATATGAAATAATTTTTAAATTATTATAATAATTACTTTATTATATGAATTTTAGTACAGATTATTAATTAATTATTTTAACTTAATTAATAATGTTAAGAATGATAGATAAATCGGATATGGAATCAAACCCTATTTTTGGATTTTAATCAAGGAATGGGAATAATAATATAATATTATTTATATTTTGATTTTTCAGTTCTATAATTATATACTGTATGTATGTGGACTGATAATGATTGGTCAGTTATGGTATATTATGTCAAACCCTAGTTTTATTATGGAAACCCTAATTTGAAACTCAATTGTGAGTTCAAGACTATTATATAACTGTGTTGTATGATTTTGCGATTAACTAGGTCAACCCTAATTAGCATTTATATATAAATTAATTTCTTGAAATCTTAATTATTAAGTATAAACCCTAATTGTGATTTGGTAACCCTAATTACCAAAAATTATAAACCCTAATTGCTAAATTAGCAAGAATAATTATAATATAATAAACCACAATGTTCATGTATGATTAGAACCCTAATCAAATTAAGAAAACCCTAATTATAAATTTTGCAAACTAATTATATTTTATTTTAAACCCTAAATAAACAATTTGGAAAACATATATTAAAATTGTTAGACTATGATTATTACATGGCCCAAAATAATTTTGGGAGAAGCCCAAAATCAAATTCAAGCCCAAACTTAGCCCTCATAATTAAGGGTATTCTAGACCTTCGATTTATCTAATTTATGCATTAAAATAAAAGCTAAATAAAGTAATTAGTGGCATATATATAGTTGGCCACAATAGGCCTTTTAAGGCAACAAATTAGGCTAATCAAGTTTCCTTAAATAGTCACTCTTACATCATGTACATAGGTGTCAATCTCCCTTTGGTTGAAAACCTACTTAGCACCCTTAATCACATGATTAGGCTTAATTGGAAGAGATAAGGTGAAGCTTTTTATCCATGGGATAACAAGTGTATGGGGGATAATTGCTAAATCCCACATTTGCTAGACTTCTATAAATAGATTAGAGAGAGAAATAAACCATTTGCTAGCTCATTTTGTGCACACACCCTCAACCAATCTCTCTCAACTCATAACCTACAAAATTCATTCCTAAGACCAGTCCCAAACAAAGCCCCACCATTACCATTAACAAATCACAAGATCAGAATCAAGAAATCAAAGTTTAAAGGTATAAAACCCTAGCTTGATTTATGTCCATAAATTCTGTGTTAGATGTTATGTTTGAGTGTTAGAATGTGTTGGTTATAGGGTCTAATGATGATCTGGGTTGCTAAATGTTGGATCCATAACATTTAGAAGCTCGGATTTGAAGATTTGCAAAATCTGGAAAAACTTGGTTCTGTGGTCTGACAACGAATGTCAGTGGCCACAGATCCTTGCTCGATTATGGTTTTTGTTAATTTTTAAGTTTTAATGTGTAGCTTGTAGTATGGTCTTTAATCTGCAAAAAGAATCTGGGTCATTTGATGTCTAGAATGAAAGTTATTAATGGTCAAATCTAGATTGGCCAAAAAAGAAATTTGGGCGACCAGATTATGCCCGGATCGTGTCGACAAGATTTTGATCGGCTAGATCTCGTCTGTACACATGTTTTGGTTCTTGTTGTTGTAATATAATAGTAGCTTGGTATGAGTACTACAAGATTATGCCTTAAAATAGCTTTAATATCAAACGTATTGAAGCGTAGTGAGTGGTCAAAGCGAGCCGCTCAAATTGCGATTGCATTTTCTGGAATTTCCGAAATGTCAAGAACATATATTCGGCTGACCTTTTTGGACCGATCAATATCTTGCTATTGTTTTGTTGTTATGGTTATGCTTTGTGATAGATCCGTAATGTTACATGTGGGCTAGAATCTAGAAGTCATAGATCACTAAAACATTAAATGATCAGATTGTAGTAAAGGCTCAAAGTATGACCCGTGAGTGCATTCTTCATTTACGGGTAACCCGAAATGAAGAACGATCTGACATCATTTTGAAGGCATAGATCTAGTTTATTTCATGCTTGTTAGCTATGTTTGTTCTTTGGATCTTGTGGTGACATTAGCTCTATCTACGATTTAATCAACAAACGTGATCGTAAACACTTTGTGCTAAGAATTATTAGGTGGTCAAACACGCTTGCTTTTCGATGGCGGCTTGAAGATCTGGGTTTGCATGAAGAACATGAAGAACAACTACAGCGACGATTATGTCGCTATAGGTGGTCTTTAACGACAGTTTATTTATAAAAATTATATTTCCATTAAATAATTATAGAAAATTAGTTTTTAATTATTAAAAATTATTTAAAGTTCAAAAATTATATTTTAATTATTTTGGATATATTTCATAAATATTTAATATTTTTGGAATATTAAAGGTATTTAACTTATTTAATAATTATATTAAATAAATTATTTAAAAATGATTTTAATACTTGAAAAATCATTTAAAATTATATTATGGAATAAGAAAATATTTTAAGTTATTTTTAATTACTTTTAATATTTTATGGTGAATTTCATTAACTAATTATTATTAATGATATTAAAGTTATTTAATAATTATATTAAATAATTTAGTTTAAAAATGATTTTAATATTATAAAAATCATTTTAAATCAAAATAAAGTGTTTAAAGATTTTTAAGTTATAAAATATAACTCTTTATATTTAAAGGATAACCTCATTAATAATTTAATATTAATGATATTTATTTAAAATTAATGATGTTAAATTTATTTAATAATTATATTAAATAAATAGTTTAAAAATAGTTTATTAATTTAAAATCATTTAAAAAGGATATAAATGAATTAAAAATATTTTAAGTTATACTTAACGACTTTTAATATTTTGATAAATGGTATTTTAATATTTAAATATTAATAGAAATTATTTATAAATGATATTAAATGTTTTAAAAATCATTTAAAGGTAATATTAATACTTTAAAAATATTCTAAGTTATTATAATAACTTTAATATTTTGGCAATGGATTCATTAATAGGTTAATATTAATTAAATATTAATGATAATAGAATTGTTTGATATTTAAATCATTTGATAATGATTCCAGTGTTTGAAAATTTATGATAAATTATAATAATTGTTTAAAAATTATTGTAAGTCATTTAAAAATAATATGACTGATATTTACAAATATTGAGTTACAGAATAGAGTCTTAGACTCATTAATTACCCGATAAAGCTGTCGGTACACTGACATAGTTCAGAAATTGTTCTAGACTTAGATATTTTGACTGTATTAATGTTTGTTTGTGATGCAATAATTGTTGAACATGTGTGATAATGTGATTAGGTTATGTGCTGACTGCGAAATGCAGTACTATATGTTATAGTATATTGTTCTAATCAAACGAATGATCTGATTAATGATAGGTCGTGATATAAAAGATAAAACTAAGTTGCGTATTGTAACAAGCGCATCAGGCAAGTATCCTACATTTGCATTTCCTTTATGCAATGGACATGAGTAAGAATATTTCATAATTATATTATTACTGTACATATTATTAACCATTTATTATATATGCTCATTGATTATCAACATGTTAGTATATGGTAATTCAGATATATATTTTGTTCGTTAAATTCTATAAATGGTTATACAAGTGTCCCCACTTGGATAATCATTGCATTTAATCACATGTTGATACACCTTTGTCAATTACCCATATATATATATATATATATATATATATATATGTTGAATTATAGATTATTGTTGAACAAGATAAAACCTTTGGTTTGGAACCCCGACAAGTATGAACATCCCGTTCACAGGAAAATTTTTATGCGCCCAAGGCAGCCAGAGTGAACGATAATATCATTCTTGTTATGTAGTATTGATCAATACAGGGTCCATGGGATGTACACCCTCGTTCCCGTAAGTTATGACGGTTTACAAATGAAGTTCTGTTTAACCTTTTTGAAAATGAAAACAATGTTCATAGTATGTCCCCTTAACCCTATTTATAGTCAGTAAGTAGTTTCAAAAAGTTGAGAGAGGGTTGTTATGATATTATTATTGGTTCAGAATTACTTCACAACTATTGATTTGTTGTAGAAGGGTAGTATACCGAAAATATTTAAATTCTTTCAGCTTATATATATATAATTGCTATTACTTGCTGGGCACTCAAATGCTCATCCTTGCTTAATTTAAATGTTTTCAGCTAAGTGTGAACAAGCAGAAGGCTCGACCAAGAATAAAGAAAAAGAGAAGGTTGCTGAATGAGTTTTCATGATATGTTATGTAATAGTTTTCTTTGTTATGATAAGGATGATATATATATTATTATTATCATGTAATGAACGTATAAAAGGTTGCGTACTTGGGAATAGACTCTGATAACTATGTAAATTAAGTTTAATAATTATATTATTAGTATTATTCTGCTCATAGAAATGGTATCGTAAAGCACTGAATTCGGGTTTTAAGTACCCGAGTTTGGGGGCTTTACAGATGTAATGAAAATGAAAAATAAAAATTAAAAAAAAAATTACCCTGAGTTATTTGTTTAGTCTATATCTTCGATTCTGGGGACAGAATCTTTGTAAGAAGGGAAGAATGTGACGATTTGATTGTTTGAGTTGTGATTCTTGGGACAGAATCCTTGTAAAGAGGGAAGGATGTAACAATCCAAGATTTTATTATATGTAATTTAAAATATTTATTAAATTAAATAAATATTTTATTGATGTGATTGTTGTTAGTAATTATTTATTTGATGTGTTTATTGTTGAAATTATTGAATAAATATTTTATTTGATGTGGTTTTTGTTACTAAATATTTATGAATTAATAAAATTCTAAATTTATGTGATTTGTAATTTAGAGAGTTATAATATAACATGAGATGTTATATTGTGGTTTTAATTTAATAATTTAAAATTGTATGTTAAATTATTAAATAAAATTATAATGAGATTATAATTTTGTGATAATTGTTCGATGGAAAATTTATTTAAAATATAGTATATGTACTTAATTTATTTGATTAATGTTGGATGTGGAAATCCAAATAAATAATATGTGATTATAAGTTATAAACTAAATTATTTATTAAAATAAATTAAAGAAGTTTAATTTAGTTTTGCCAAACAAAGTCTTATTGCTTTTGGGATTTTTGATTTTTGAATTATAAATAAAATAAATAAAATAAATTAAATAATAAATAAAATATAATTATAACATATACGTTTAGTTTGTAATTGATGTTATAATAAGTATACGTATTAAGGTTATATCAATTTTTGTATTATTACGCATATCAGTTGGTTATTGGCTAAGCCTGAGAGTTTCAGAGAGAATTGAGAGAGAAGCTAGGAGAGAATTGAGAGAAAACCTAAGAGTTTCAAGCAATTTCCAACGATTTTAGCAAGGATTACAAGCTAAGTGAAGGTATTTTATCTAACCTTAGTATTATATATATATATATATATACACGTATATGTGTTTCACGGCAAAGTTTTATATTCTGTGAATTCCAGTTTTCTGTAAATTGTTGTTATGTAACCTGTTTATGGTGATTGTATATAGTTATGATGTTAGAGGTTGTAGTCAGACATGAATTGTATGCTAATTTCATTTTAAAAAGGAAGAAAAGTAAATTACAGTGAATATTTTGCATATGGCTTATGAAAGTACCAATTTTAGTGGTCAATTTGTATGTGAAACTGTAAATTGAGTCTTGTTTATGCTAGTTCGTTAAAAAACAAAGAGAACGTAGTTTGAACGAAGTGATTTGGTATAAAACTGAGATTACAGGGATGATTTTTGTAAAGGATGTCAAAAATGGTGTTTTTGTATGAAAACATGAAATTTAAGAAATTAAATTAGTTAAAATGGTTGTTAAATTGTTCTATGTTGATGAATATGTGAGGAAACATATTTGTAATAGTTCTATATCAATTGTTTATGCTAAATTCACTGTTTTGTGGGTGAAATTCGTGTTAGTTGGGCTAAAGTCGACATCTACATTCACTGACCTTTACGGTTTTCATACGTACCTACTGCCTGGCATAATACTTGGAGTCGAGGCTTGTGTATGGCAATTGCGCATTACCTACTGATACGAGACAGTGACCTGCTGTGACTACAGTTCTAGGATAACAACATACCTTGGTCTAATGATGTGTTAATGCAATAAACATGTAACAACAAGGTTAAAACAGAATAATGTTATGTGGTTAGTAATTTCAAAGTTTCAAAAATGAATAGTAAGTTACGAACGCGATATGTTAGAACTTATTGTATATAATAATTAGTAAACAAGTGTTGTGAAGTTTAACACTTGAAATTTCTGATATTTACCTAGTAGCATAAGACTTGTACTAAATTAACAAGTTTAGTTAGAAATGGATGTTATTTTGGAAGTGGATGTTAACATGTCTAATAGATATTGTGAATGCACTAAAATGTGTAGGATATTTGGGTACTTGAGTTGTAATTGTATAGCTTACTCAAGAGACAAGTTCCCTAACCTTTTACTTTATTATTCAAAAAGGTTACTTTTCACTGTCATGTTATACTTATGCAAGTTCTCTATCTCTAATCTCTTGTTGAGCAATTTATTGTTATGCAAGTTCTTTAACCCTCATTTATTGTTGAGCAAGTTAATTAATCTTTGTTTCTTTATTCCAAACGAGATTACTTTGGTTATTCAAAGTCTGTAATTTTATTGTAAGAAATGTGTTTATTCAGCTACTAATAACTATTGTTTGATCTCCATTCTCCAATGTCATTGTACAATCTTAAATTATTGTACTGAACTCTAAGTTGTCTAGCGATTCTTTACCAATTCAACTAATCCTTAGTTGATGGATGTTCTAAACTCTAAATTATCCTTGAAGTCAACCCGGACCAAACTCCCTTTGGTTTGCTTATACTACAAAAAATGGGGCTTCAGCAACAACCAATTTTCGTTGCTAAAGGTGCCAAATTTCGTTTCTGAGGGTTTTGCAGCGACTTTTTCTTTGTCGTTCTTTTCTTCAGTTGTCAATGAGCGTTGCTAATTGTTTCAAGAATCGAACATATTTTTCGTTGCCAAAAGTAATATATTTTGCAACGAAATTTGGCTTTTCGTCTGAGAGACATCGATCCTTTAGCAACAAAATGTATTGTTGCGAATAATTAAACTTCGTTGCTAAAAAGCCCATTTAAATTTGCAAAAAGCCTTCTAATTGGCAATGAAATGAACTCTTTTTTTTTGCAACGATCATGCATTTTCGTTGCAATTGACACCATTTTGCAACGACATTTTTCGTTACAGTAAATTATGAAAATTGTTGCCTAAGCTTGCTTTTGTTGCGAAATGTAAACTTTTTTGCAACGATTTTCGTTGCTAATTATATTATTTGGCAACGACATTATGCTGAATCAGCAACGAAAATGTTTGTTGCTGGTTGTTTTTCAATAGCAACGAAAGTCGTCGATTAGCAACGTCATTATATGTTGCCGTTTTTTTATATGTGCAACAAAAGTTGATATGATTTGCAACGATAAAAAATGTTACCTTTTATTTTAGTATTAGCAACAATATCTTCTTCGTTGTTATTAGGTAAATTTTTTGTTGTCAAATATTATATTTTTAATGCCATTAGCAATAAAAATTTGTTGCTAAATGTATAAAAAATTATTGCTATATTAAAACTTGTTCAATGCTTTGGTAACGAATTATATTGTTGCTAAATCAAAATTTAACATTCTTTTTGTGTACCTGGTTGGCTTACTGTCCCCATAGCAAATAATGGCAAAAATATAAAAAACTAAAATATTATTAACTTAATAAAATCATCCACTACATAATCATTCATTATCTTTACAATTAACCATCTAAAGCTACCACAGTTCTTTAATCAAAGTATATATCTACATATATAGAGAGAGTACACTTCATAATTTTGTCCCTTATCTTCTGTAAACGTAGCATGGAAATTTGATATCCAGTATTGTAAGGCAGGTCGTAGAAGCAGTCTTCCTACACATATTTAAAAATAATAGCAAGTCAGGAAAATGAAGCAAATAGGTCACCAGAGGCACTTAGTGCAAAAATTAATACACAAAGACAATAGAGTTGCTACGTGGTACTAATGTACACCGTATTGCTCATAAGCAAAAAAAGACAAATTGGTAATCACAATATCATTTGCTACAAATCCAAATAGAAAAAGAACCTTCAGTGCGACTATATGATTGCTTTGTTACAAGAAAAAATTGGAATCTTAATCGGCCATTTCATGAATTAATTTCAGTAAGCATAGTAGTAAACATATGTTGACCCCAAGTCAGAATTCAGTCACATTCAACAACCAAAAGCATCACACAATATTAAATACCATCACAAAATCTTAAATAATAATGTTTGGATTTCTATATAGAAAGGACAACAATTATGGAAAAGTTGAGGCTATTAGTCAATATGGAAAAACTTTTCTTGAGACGACAAATTTCCATACAATATATGCCCCAAAGATACTAGCTATAATCAAAGACATCATAGATTTATTTACCAAGAATTCAACATGTTGCAGCACACATTGGAAAGACACATTTATTGATAACTTGGGAATTTTTAAGTGGTAAGGGCAGAACATACCCAGGTCAGCGAGATAAGTTCCTCCCATTCATAATTGGGTCCTACAAGAATAGTCTCTGATAAAGAATAGTCTCCGAGGGTTGGTATGATCACATCTTAAATGTCGACCATCTCTCATTTAGATCATGAAACCATCAGAATTGCTCTTCACCTCAACTATATTGAAAAACAGATGAAACACATAAATAGATTATATGCTATTTTGCATATACTTCATATGTTAAATCACAGAAAAATTAAAAACCACCAAAATTATAGTATATTGCTTGCAACATCCAGCTGTGATATTTTAAGCAAAATATTAGCAAATATATATAAAAAAAACTTTAACTATAGTAAAATGGAAATGAAACTGAATTCACAAAGATGAGACATCTATTTCGATGCCAAAAATTAGTCTGGAAATTTGTTTCTATTAACCAATCTTATAGTATTTTAACAACTAGCTTGCATAAAGAGGAAATCAAAAGAATAAAATTTTCATGTTTTGTTTCCAGCTTTTTCCCACAAAAGTAAATCAACAATAAAACTATGCTCTCAAATAAAGCTATTATTTTGAAAATTCACCCTCCCTTCGCTAGATTTTACAATATAGAAACACAAGAAACACAACTAAAACAATAGAGTATTGCCCAAAGAAATTAAAACAATAGAGTATTGTCCTAAACTTATACATGTGCTAGCAACTCTGCAATTACGTATAATAGACATTCTTTGTAAATTAAGTTCAACCTACTTACACCATAGGATAACAACACAGCAAAAAAAATTGCAAAGTATTACCATATCTAAGGATTTTTTTTTATTTGTAATAGAATTAACAACCTCATCAATCAACCCTATTCATGACTTACTAACTGAAATGTTTAAAAGATGCAAGAGATAAAGGATAAGATGAAGGCAAAGGCAAAGGCAAAGGCAAAGGAATAGAATAGGATAAAGCCCGACAACTTAGCTTCATCAGATATAAATCTCTACAGCTAGTAACTCATGGTTTCTGGGGAACAATTTGCAAGCCCGTCTGCGGAATTGAACAAGGTCTCTAACACATCTCTGTGACGCCCCCAAAATAGGTCCATTCCATCCAACCTATTCTGAGTCGCCAAATACATGGTACAGAAATAACTACAACTTTATTAATACATTTGTCGTGCAAAATACGACAACACATATACTGTGAGTTTAAATACAAATATTATCTTCTAGACAATATCCACACTCAAATAAATTCTCATTATTGATACACTATTTTACTAAATAGTGAGGACTATTAAAACAACTGTCTTGAACCATCACTCCACACCCCATCTAGTTCCCACTATATTCTCGCCTCCTGAGAAGAAAAATGGAACAAAAGGAAAAGGGTGAGCTTAACTAGCCCAGTAAAGAATATTATGTCTAAGATAATTTACAACAAATTATCGTTAGTCTTCAACAGGGAAAAATCTGATAGAATACAATAGACAACCAGTTTTAGATCAACAAGCTGCAATGAAACAACCATTCATGGTAAGAGTTAAATAGAGAATGAAAACTACTAACATCTATGAATTTAAAAGTCCATCATCAATATTTTATCCCTGTAACATAAACAAATATTCATCTTTGCACTACAGGCCAAAGATATTCATCAGTCGATCATGTTCATCTCAACACATGTTCATCTTTGCACTACGGGCCAAAATATTCATCAATTGGTTATGTTCATCTCAACGCCTGTTCATCTTTGCACTACGGGCCACAGATATTCATAAGAAAATCAAACATCTTTGCACTACAGGCCAAAGATATTCAATAATGTCATCATTTAGGACTGAGGATGATGAAAAATATTTTAAAAAAAACGAATCCAATGAAACAAAAGAACAAATATTAAGGATTCGTACTTTAACCAAACCGAGTTCAAAAATACTTCATAACAATCAAAGCTAGTATCCATAATAGATATCTTGGACAAAAAACGAAAATTTAATTTTTCTGTGAATATTGTCGAATTTGTGAATAGTGCCGTATACGTGAATAGTAACTCCGACACTGAAAGATAGAAATTCCTTAAGAAAAAAATCATCATTCTTCATGAATAGTACTCGTGAATAGTAATCCGTGAATAGTAACTCGTGAATAATAACTCGTGAATAGTAACTCATGAATAGTAACTCATGAATAGTAACCCCGACATGAAAAGATCAGAATTTCACAAGAAAAATCTTACCAATATTCTAGCATAATGATATTGAAAGAAATAATATCATTTATAAAAAAATAACATCTCTTACCTCAAAAAGACATGACTTGATTTGAAAATCTTTGGATATAGTCTTTGAAGAGAACTTGCATCAGTATAGAACACTCAAAGTATCAAAATACTCACAAGAATACGCTTCGATAATATAGAGAGAAGTAGAGAGAAAACTTGAGTTTACGGTGTGATTTTAATTCTAACCTAAGCACCCTATTTATAGGAAATTGCTTAGAACACCAAAGCAGAAAATTTAATATAATATTAATATATTTAAATTTTTGTCAAGCCCACCTTTGAAGATCTGAATTAAGTCATTAACATGTGCAAGTGAGGGGCACCAAAGTGCAAAAAAATGTTTTTCTTCAAATAAATATTTTAAACTCCAAAAATCAATTATTCTAGAACTTCAAAACTTCAATAATTCATAATAAATAGCTCTTTTGCCAGAAAAATTCAAACCTCATGTTGTTTCCATAGGAAATTCCATTCTCTACAACTTTGCAGAAGAAAGTTTTTCCAAATTCCAAATGTAAATTGGTAAAAAAGAAATCCACAACCAGGCGATTTTACGAGGATATAATCTAATTTGATTCAAAAATTATCCCACATTCATTGTAAAAATATACTCATATATCCCACAAACGGGCGATTTTACAAGCTATACTATTCTTCCTCATATACTCATATATCCCACATTCATTGTAAAATATCAAGCATTATTATATTATTAAAATAATATATATATAAATAAATTATTTTATCAGAAAAAGATAAAATATTAATTTTCAACAATTGTCACATTAAAATTTTTCTCCATCTATATCCACATAAAATGAATATTTTCTTTATCATAATAATTAATAATTAATTATTCATAAACAATATTACGAATCACAAGATCGACAATGACGGTAGTTCCAGAGAAAGGGGCTTTCAATAAGGGCTTCTCCTTCTTGTGTATGCAATTAGATGACCAAACCTCTCCTTAGACAGAACTTTCTAGACATTTCCAATAATGTTATCTAATAATATTATTCCAATAATATGAATTATTGCTCTGATAATGAAAATACTGTGCAGTGATAATTATTGAAACAACAACAATATAAAATATCAACGTAGCAATTATTGAATCAATAAAATAAAATATTGAACAATAATTACTATTACAATTATTGAGTAGTGCCTTTTTACGTAAGAATCAATAATTGGTGCAATACCGCAGTGTCTTCTTGTGTTTTAACCACCAAGTATTCCAACAAAGATTAATAAAGAACTACTACGCCGTCATTTATAAACAACTTATACTTGTCGTTTTCTTCATCCAATCACTTTTACGTTATGGGGCCCACATAAGGTCGCTAGCAGTGCATGCGAATATTCTCGGCAATGAAGAATATTCCACGACCAAACAAATATTCTCCGACAACAATGAATATTTTATAACCACTTGCTTATTTAAAATATTTGCGCATTTTACCCATAACTAACTACATTAATCAAATCAACCCTTACTATTTCAAAATAATAAATAAAGTAAATTCCATTTTATTTAAAAAAAATAAATTCGGGGTCTTACAATCTCCCCTCCTTATGAAATTTCTTCCTCGAAATTGACGTACGTACCTGGTGTTTCGAAAAGTTGAGGATACCTCGCATTCATTTCTGTTTCCAACTCCTAGGTCATTTCTTCAATAGCATGGTTCCTCCACAAAACTTTAACTTGTGGTATGACCTTTATACGTAAGACATGCTCCTTCCTATCCAAGATCTTGTCTGGTACCTCTTCATACGTTAAGTCTTCAGCTATCTAGTCCGGTTCTAACTCAATAACGTGGTTCTGGTCGTCCACATATTTATGTAACATCGGTACGTAAAAAAACGTTATAAACACGCGATATACTTGGTGGTAAAACGAGTCTATAGGCCACAGTTCCTATTCGATCGAGAATTTCAAATGGATTAATAAATCGAAGGTTTGAGCATTCCTCACATCGCCAATTCTCGCTTTTGGAATAACAACTTCTTGTACCTCCTTCTTCATATTCATCAGCTCCGGTGTGTAGCTTGAACAGTTTTAACTTTATCGATTAAAGTCGATTATACTCGTATATCATCACGTGGGTACCTAGAGTTTTCATCTCCATCTCTATTATTTGTAAGTTATACGAAATGGGTTTTGACAATATCGCACTCGTATTCGTATACGATCTTCTACTCAACACGTCAGCTACCACGTTCGCTTTTCCAGGATGGTATAGTCAGAACATGTGCCGAAATGAGTCTCTTCTTGAGTTCTTCGAAGCTCTTCAACATTCCTTGCTCCATTTGAACTTTGTATCTCTACGAGTTAGCTGAGTTAATGGAGTAGCGATTTGAGAAAATCTTTCCATGAATCTCTGATAGTAACCAGCTAAGCCTAGAAAGCTACGTATTTTAATTACTAACTTAGGTTGCTCTCAACTGTGACTCATATCCCAATCATGGATAGCACGTCACAATGGCGCCTATCAGTTTACTACCGCGTCCCTCATGGAGAGTCTGGCTTCGGTGCATTCCACAAAAGAAGTCACCAGATAGAGGCTCGGATACCAACTTCTATAGTTGGGTTTTTAACTCCTGAAGTTCAATAGGAGCCATTCGATATGAGATTTTAGAAATGGGTTTTGTACCGGGTTAAAAGTCGATACAAAATTAAATATCACGCTCTGGGAGTAAGCCAGGAAATTCTTCAGAAAATACGTCAGGAAATTCACTAACAACAAAAATATCATTCAAATCTGACGTATTATTGTTCAAGTCCATAACATGAGCTAAGAAAGCTTGACATTCGTTTTTCAATAAACAAATGGCTTTATGACTTGATATGAAAGTGTTTGACTTCAAATGGTTTGGTTGCTTGAATTCGAATAACAGGTTGCTTAGGAATATGAAAACTAACAACCTTACGAAAGCAATCAATTTTGGCATGATGAGTAGTTAACCTTAAAATCACATCAAAAGCAAATATCTTTAAAGAAATAAGGTCAACAGGTAATGTGATAGTGCTGACTTGAATCAAGCAAGATTTCTAAACAAATTGGATGAAATGATAGTTTCTCCTAACTGAGTCTCCATAGATAGGTCAAAGTCTAATTTCTCCAGGAGTCAAGTTTAAGCGTTGAGCGCAAAAAAGAGAGATAAAAGAATGGGTAGAACCCAGATTATCTAATAAGGTATAAACTTCGCAAGAATTTATAATTAACTAACCCGTGTTAACTTCGTTCGGGTTCCTCGCATTTTGACCAGTCACGACAAACGCTCTTCTAGAAATCGCCGACTTTATTTTGTCCATATCCGCCTTTGGTGCCACCGTACCAGTTGGACTTGATTTCGCTATAGGACAAAATCGAGCTATGTTACCTTCCTTTCCACAATTATAACATACCTTGGAAGGCTGTGAACAGTTTGGACTTATATGTCCCTCTTATCCGCATCTGTAACATCTAACTGGCGGTCATTCTCCTCCCCTAGAATTTGTTGCTGGTGCTGCTGCCGACGTCTTCCCGTCATCGTTAAATCTTCTCTTCTTGAACTTTCCACTTGAATTATTTCTTCTATTATCTTAGTCATGATTACCACCAAAGTGGTTACCATTTCTGGCATGATAATTGAAAGTAGTATGCACACAAGCCAATCATGTTTGATGATAAAGCATATACTTTGTAACAATCTTATTCATTTATTAATAAAAAGTATTAATTTATTAAAGGCTTTTAATTATCTACATGATGCTGTTTTATAATATGTGATAAACCCATAGTTTTAAGCAATGCTTTTAGAATAATGATGATGATCATTCTAATGAGATCTAAATTCTTAGAAAGCTTAAAACTAAAATAGTTCCCAATCATTGGATTACTAAATTGGGGATTAGTGAATCCGGATAGATTGGTACATCGTTCTTGCTTTCATTGGATGAGGATGATTGATCTCGTGATCATTTGTGTGAGACACTAAAGCAAGTATGTAGGTGCTTATTAGAGAATAAGTTCATTTGAGCGTTGGCTCGCTAAGGAATACCTAATGGAGTTTTATTCACTGTCGATAGGAATTCTGTAGTGATAGTAGTACAAGTGATCCTTGGACTTGAGATCATCATAGTATCTTGTGTATGATGAGTTATACTTTGACTTATTCCTTAAGACCCTTAGGGTATATCAAAGGGTATGCTTGGGTATAATAAGTTGTACATGGAGATAATGTATGATCGATAAAGAATCTACCACTTCTAATAAAAGAAGAGAAATGTCTATGTGATTCGATAAATGACAACCCAAAGTAGTCCTTGGCGGCGAGAATGAAATTAGAAAGGAGTTTCTAATTTGCATTATTTGAGTTGTGCATTTAAGGATCGAAATACATATAATTAAATAAAATAAGACTTGACAGTAATTCCATATCTTATATTTAATTGGGACATTGTATGGTGGAAGGATTGAATTGTACGGTAACTATTTACTCAAAGATTCTTTTATGATTAATGTTGAAATCTATATTATCCGGAAAGTCGTTGATCGTTAGGGAGGCTTATCCCTATTGTAGAATAAATATTATTTATTTAAATAAATTAATTATATAATTTATTTATTTAAATAAGATTAGAATTATTCTAATTGATTTATTCACAATAGGTTTAATATGGAGAACCTAAAGGTCACACCATAAAAGGAAGAATAATTATTTAAGAAGTAAATGACATAATCGTAATAATATATTATGTATATTTAATTTAATCTATGGTGATAGAATAAATTAAATAGCTTAATATTTATTATTTAATATTTTAGAAATATTAAATATAAATTAATAAGAGGAGTCTTATTAATATTATTACAATTATTATTATTTTTAATTTCTAAAAGAGTTTAGGAATTAATTTAATATAAGTACTCTCATTTATTCCTAATTGGATTAGGAAGGAAAATTAGTTAAAGGAGTTTAATTAATTATCCTAATAAGATTAGGGAGCTTAATTAATTAAAAGAATTAATTAATTAAAACCCGATTCTATAATTGTTAAGGTGGGTTGCCCACATCTATAAATAAGAAGAGTCTTATTATGGGTGGTATGGGTTGTTGACTTTTAACAACATACGTAATAATTCAAGTTGTTGGGAGTACACCTTTTCTATAGAGATAGAAAAACTAGGGTTTAGCCAACCACCCTTCTTCTTGAATTTTCTTCTTCCTTGGTGGATCACCTCTAGAGGCCAAACATTTGGGTGGCTAACGTTGATCAAAAGAAAGGAACCAAACCCGGTGGATTCAAGATTGAGCGCGAAAGGATTTGGAGGTGAACTTGTACACGAGGAAGCTCGATCTTGAGGGTATGATTTATTCTTTATTTTTTCGTTTAATTAATAATTGTGCATAAAGGGTGATCCCGGGTATATGGTTTGTAAATTTTTTAAACTCTGATTTTTACTCGCTTCCGCTTATTTATGCAATTTGATTGCGTTCTTGAATATTACAAACCTAACAGTGGCATCAGAGCCAAACTTTTATGCGAATTATTAATTGTTTTAATATGTATATTGATATATGTTTAGAATAATTTATTTGGGAATAATTATGTTGTATAAAATTTATTAAAAAAAAAAAAAAAAAAAAAAAAGGTACTGCAATCAATCCTACCAACGATTAACTATGGGTGTAAGTCGAATATACAACATATCGTAAATAATTGATTAATCATATGCAAAATTTTTATAATATAGGCACGTAAATAGTTTAGTGCCTTGTTTCAATAATTTGATTAATCATATGGGTTTAATAATTGTTTGGAGAATAATATATATATGATTTATGATACCCGGTTAACATAAATCGGAGTTTAAATATATAGGCCACGTGAAAACCATTAAGGATTGCATTTTGATGATTTATATATATATATATATATATATATATATATATATATATTATTTAATATATATATATATATATATATTCTTAATTATTATATAATTAAAATAAAAGTTTATTTTAATTTTAAAATAAAAAGGTTTATTTTAATATTAAAATAAATAAAGTTTATTTTAATTTTAAATTTAAATAATTATAATTAAAATAAAAGGTTTATTTTAATCTTAAAATAAAAGGTTTATTTTAATATTAAAATAAAAGATTTATTTTAATTTTAAAATTAAATTTCATCTTAACTAATTAGAGTTGGAATTGGATTCCATGATAACTAATTGGAGTTGAAATTGGATTTTATTTTTTTCCTAAAATAAAGGAGTTTATTTGTGAATAGGAAGTAAATCCATCTTTCCTTAAATAAAGGAGTTTGTTTAGATATGAAATGTGAGACCCAGATTTTATCAATAAAGATTTAAATTTTGTCAAAATAATTTTTTAATATTATGGTGTGAATTTGAGATAATATTATAGTTGTGGGTAGTATTTATAAATTTTGCAAAGTATGCAAGTGGTTATATTATATTCGATTGGTGGGGAATATTAGGTTTAGCGGGGAATATTAAATACTGGCAGCTCAATCATTGGTGGACCCTAGCGAAATTATTGTCGGATTGAGAAAGCGACAAAAATATTTTATTGAAATAACGGCGGAAGTTTTACTGGTAGTTCTTGTTGAACTACTCGGTAGTAAAAAAATGCGATGTCGATGTGGTTGCATAGTAGCTTTGCGGTATTGATTATTGATGCTTATGTGAGAAGTCACTCGGTTTGATTCCATTATTGTCGATTAATAATATGAATTATTATAGCGATAATGACGTTTTGTTTTATTCAGTATTATTAGCGTAATAAAAGCGAAACATCTTTTATATAAAATAGAATACTTTATTAAAGTTATTACATAAATAGAATATATTATATTTTATTATGCATAGTGTTGCGTAGTGTTTTGCATAGTGTTTTGCATAGTATTGCATAGTGTTTGCATAGTAAAATGTTTTTATATAAATAGAATATATTATATTTTATTTAAAAGATTTTTCTTTAAATATGGACCGTCAGATTAAAGTAAATCAATCTGGATAGTTCATGGATTAATTCTTATGCATTCCATTTCCTATAAATAGAAGCTCATTCCTTCATTATTTTCTTACGAATTCATTGAAACTACAGAGAGAGAGAAATTATAGAGAGAAAAGCTATAGAGAAAATTATAGAAAGAAGAAGAGTATTACAACTACTTCACTACTACTATATTAGGTTCTTTTACGGTAAAGGGTGTTATTCTTTCTTCTTGAAGAGAACTTACATTATTCCATTCATTATTATTCTGTTGGAATAACTTTTGTAAAAGTGGCATACCTATACATAACTTTGTATCATGGCGTACCTATACTTGGTGAAATCCTTATGTTATTCCATTGCTTATTATTACATTGGAATAACTTCTGTATCTGTTTTTTACCCTATACTTGGTGACATTCTTTATTATTCTGTTGGAACATCACATGCGTGTGTTTTACAGGACTGGTTAAAATTTTATTATTACGTTGGAACATCACATGCGTGTGTTTTACAGGACTGGTTAAAATCTTTATCATTCATTGGAATATCCTATCGTGTGTTTTACAGGATGCGATTCCATCTTTATTATTACATTGGAACATCACTGTCGGTGTGAATTTCACGACTTTGGTTAGATTATTATTATTCATTGGAATAACTTTATACATCTGCAATCCGCATGCATGGTGATTTCTTTTGTTATTCCATTCTTTATTATACCCGGTTGGTTAAAACTTTGACTTCTATACTCCATGAAATTAGTAGAATATCCTTGATATTTGCGTTTCATCGATATCTTTTCATGGAAATATTCTTACGATCATTCTTGAATTTTACTCTACTGAAAGCGATATCATGTTGACAATTTGGGCGTTAATAATTCATGGATTAAATAATTCTTGAACTTGTTTTATTGAATTATTATGTCATTGTCATCATCCTCATGTTATATTATGTTATCTTTGGCTTACGTGCATAGATGAACTTAGTATGATTATGACCGGGGATCATTCGGTATAATCATGACTTGATATAAATGATGTGACAAAAGTCCTCGGTGGCACGTAATAATGCGATGATGGATAGTTTTGGTATGATTATGACCGAGGGGTGATTCGGTATAGTCGTGACCATTGATAATTTGATGAAAATCCTTGGCCAAGTAATGCGGGATGATTAGATGTGGTGGTTTATTTATTAAAGTTTGAGTCTCGGTGATAAAAATTGATGAAAACCTTTTAAAACCTAAAAGATAGTAGACTTTATTCTCTACTTGACTCTTTTAATGGATTGCTTATTCATTGCAGTTAAAGCTGTTTGTCTATTGTATTTTATCGGTTTAACAACTTTGTTGAAGGCTAATGATAATTTATTACGCATTATCTTAGTCATAATATTTCTTCTTGGGCTAGTTGAGCTCACCCTTTTCTTTCTTTATTCTCTTGAGGAAATGAGAACACCATTTGGGACGAGTCGGGGAGCGAAGTAATGGTCGGAGGATAGCATTAGTAGTCCTCACTATTACGTGAAATAGTGTGATAATAGTTGTAATGAGGACTCCTTTTGAGTTTGTATAATATCTAGTAGACAATATTTGTATTCAAACTCATCGGTTTATATGTCGTATTGTACCACTGAGTTATATTAGTAAGTTATATTTGAATTTATGTACCATGTAAGTGGCGACCCAAGATGGGTGGCGTATATACCTAATTTTAGGCGTCACGGTTGGTATCGAGCTTAGGGATATGATCCTGGCTAAGATGTGAGATAAGAACTAGGAGGGGAGGCGGGGAATTCCTTCGCTAGTATGACCTACCTAAGTTTATTTGGTATTTGATTGGTCGGTCGAGAATATAGGGATAATTTGTTAAATGTCAATTAACCCTTGTTTTGTGGCGGTGTTTGAGAATGGCATCGAAAATCTTTGAGATAAGCAATGAAGCACATGAGAGTGTTGATTCGATTCGAACAAAAGGTAACGACCAACAACACGATAATAATCATCTTGGTGTGGCAGCTATCGAACAATGATAACCATCGGGGAAATTATCATGCTAAGAATGGTAACCACTTGGTGGTAATCATGGCAAAGATAATAGAAGTGGAAATTTCAAGAAGAAGGTCATTTAGCTCGATTTTGTCGTATAGTGAAGTCGAGTCCAATTTGGGATAGTGACACCAAAGGCGGATCTGGACAAAACAAAATCGGTGGTTTTCGGGAAAGCGTTTTTCGTGACTTCTCAAAAAAGTGGGTAACGACGAAGTTATACGGGTTAGTTAATTATAAATTCTTGCGAAGTCTATACCTTATTAGATCTGGGTTCTACCCATTCTTTTATCTCTCTTGCTTTGCGTTCAACGTTTAAATTTGACTCAGGAGAAATTAGACTTTGATTTATCTATTGAAACCGTTGGGAGAAACCTTCGTTACCTCTCACTATGTTTATTAATCTTGTTGTTTCAAATAAACACTTTCACGTTACTGTCGATCTTATCTCTTTGAAAATACTTGCCTTTGAGGTAATTTTTGAAAGCGATTGATTAACTACTCATTATTCTTTTTGTAAGGTTGTTAGCTTTCATATTTCTAACCAACTTTGTTATCTGAATTCAAAGTAACCAAATCCTAAAGTTAATCATTTGTTATATCAAGCCATAAGTAAAGAGCCCGATCCTTTCGTTGTTGACTTCCTTGTGTGGAATGCAAAGCCGGACTTTACGTAGGCGACATCGTGAATGAAGATGGCAAGTTGATAGGTATCATTGTGAGGTCTTATCTAGGTTAAGGGATAGAAGTCACGGTTGGTATTAATGTGACGTCTATATCAAGTCTTGGACGAGAGTAATGATTTTGAATGATATTTCTATCATTAATAAATTTCTTGGCGTATTCTTGAAGACTTCCTAGCCTACCCTAGGCGTGAAATCGAATTTTGTATTGACCCGATGCAAAACCCATTTCTTAAACCCTCAAATATTTCTTCAACTAAAATGAGCAGTTTACGTGGTTTATGATGAAAGTCATAATAAAAGCATTGGAATAATGAAAATCATGGGTATATGAAGTATTAGTAAGTTTTATGATGAGTTATGTTGGTTAGTATGTGAAAACATGAAAGTTTCTTAGAAATCACAAAGAGTTGAAAATCGATTTTGGTGAAAAAGCGTAACATGAAATTCAATTGACTATATCTCTTATTATATTTTGAATTTTTGAATGTGGTCAAGTCCTAGAGTTAGATCTATGAGTTACCTAACTAATCCAAGTGGAATTACTGGAAAAGGTGTTGTAGATTTTTGTGTGGACTGATTTTAGCAAAGGAGGCCAAAGCTGTAAATTTCGAAAATGCTACTGCTTGAGAAACTTTTTTAAGGGCTGTTTCGGCCACTTAAATTATGAGAAAAATTCTGGCCTTTTGGGACATGAAAGTATATGGTATAAAGTATCTCCTGTCCAAAAATGAGCTCATTTCGACTTAAAATGAGCAAGTTATGACTATTTCAATATTTAGGTTTTTAAAAAACGCTATAACCGGGAGTTCTATAACTCGATGACCATGAAATTTAAACTGGAAGCTCACGTTAACATGTGTAAGGTCCTGCCAAGATTTGGGAATTTTGGAGTTAAACTTGAGGTAGCTAATTTCTTAAGAAATTAATTAGAAATTGATTTTTGAAAAATAGTAAATGAATTTTAAAATTCGAGAAAAAATATATTTTCATTATGGGACTATATTATGCTAAATCCCAGAAAAGAAATATTTTTGGGACTGATTTGGTATTTTTCATGAAAATAGTTTAATTCTGAACATATGAGTTAAATATGTTATGTGAAGTAACAAAGTTGAAAATAGGATTTTATGGCTAAAGAATCCTATATAGAGTATATGCATATTTTTTTTGAGAGATTTGATAATTGGTGATGATATCTTATGAGTATGGCATTTTGAATGATTAAATGCATTATATGGTAAAAGCGTAAACAATTAAGATAAATTGTTTATAAATTTAAGAAGTGATTAAAATATTGTTATAATATTAATGATATTAGATTATGAGATTATTAAGTGATTGATAACATGGGGATATTCTTGAATCTGGATAAATTATATTATAAATGTTTAATATTTATCCTTTATCTCATTTGATTGATTCTTTATATCATTATCCTCATGCTTTATATTATGTTGAAAGTCATCATCGTGGCTGTGTAGTGCATAGATGGACTTGGTATGATTATGACCGGGGATTGTTTCGGTATAATCATAATTAGTAATTGAAAACACAATTATCTTTGGCCAGTAGTGCATGGATAATTTGTGGTCGTGATCTTAATGAATACACAATTATCTTTGGTAGTAGTGCATGGATAATTTGTGGTCGTGATACTAATGAATACACAATTATATTTGGTAGTAGTGCATGGATAATTTGTGGTCGTGATCTTAATGAATACACAATTATCTTTGGTAGTAGTGCATGGATAATTTGTGGTCGTGATCTTAATGAATACACAATTATCTTTGGTAGTAGTGCATGGATAATTTAATTTGTGGTCGTGATCTTAATGAATACACGATTATCTTTGGTAGTAGTAGTGCATGGATAATTTGTGGTCGTGATACTAATGAATACACGATTATCTTTGGTAGTAGTGCATGGATAATAATTTAATGGTCGTGATCTTAATGAATGGATATCTTTGGTAGTAGTGCATGGATAATTTGTTTGATATTAATGAATGAATCTTAATGAATGAACACGATTATCTTTGGTAGTAGTGCATGGATAATTTGTGGTCGTGATCTTAATGAATACACGATTATCTTTGGTAGTAGTGCATGGATAATTTGTGGATGATAATGAATACACAATTATCTTTCGTTATCGATGATAATTTGATTGGTGTGATAATGAATAATAACAATCATGGATGTAGTAAAAAGTGGATCTTTGGTGGTAGTGCATTGATAGACTTGGTATGATTATGACCACGGATTATTACGGTATAATCATGGCCGTAATTAATGAATACACGAATATCCTTGGCGGTAGTGCATGGATAATTCGTGGTTGTGATATTATTAAGGTGAGTCTCGGTATTATTGGTTTCTGAGTTATATATCTTTGGCACGTAGTGCAAAGATGAATTGTTAATGAATATCTTTGGTAGGATTGCGAAGATGAATTTAATATTTTTCAACGATAAAGGTATTCAAGGTATCCTCACCTCTTTATCATATCAGTCACATTACCCTAATTTCGAGTGAGAAATTCCATAAGGAGGGAGATTGTGAGACCCAGATTTTATCAATAAAGATTTAAATTTTGTCGAAATAATTTTTAATATTATGGTGTGAATTTGAGATAATATTATAGTTGTGGGTAGTATTTATAAATTTTGCAAAGTATGCAAGTGGTTATATTATATTCGATTGGTGGGGAATATTCGGTTTAGCGGGGAATATTAAATAACTGCTCAATCATTGGTGGACCCTACAATGAATTATTGTCGGATTGAAAGCGACAAAAATATTTTATTGAAATAACGGCGGAAGTTTTACCGTAGTTCTTTGTTGAACTACTTCGGTAGTAAAAAAATACGATGTCGTGTGGTTGCATAGTAGTAGCTTGCGGTATTGATTATTGATGCTTATGTGAGAAGTCACTCGGTTTGATTCCATTATTGTCGATTAATAATATGAATTATTATAGCGATAATGGCGTTTTGTTTTATTCGTATTATTAGCGTAATAAAAGCGAAACATCTTTTATATAAAATAGAATACTTTATTAAAGTTATTACTATAAATAGAATATATTATATTTTATTATGCATAGTGTTGCATAGTGTTTTGCATAGTGTTTTTGCATAGTATTGCATAGTGTTTGCATAGTAAAATATTTTTATATAAATAGAATATATTATATTTTATTTAAAAGATTTTTCTTTAAATATGGATAATCGATTAAAGTAAATCATCTGGGATAGTTCATGGATTAATTCTTATGCATTCCATTTTTCTATAAATAGAAGCTCATTCCTTCATTATTTTCTTACGAATTCATTGAAACTACAGAGAGAGAAATTATAGAGAGAAGCTATAGAGAGAAAATTATAGAGAAAGAAGAAGAGTATTCTCGCTACTTCTTTACTTCTATATTAGGTTCTTTTACGGTGAGGGTGTTATTCTTTTTCTTCTTGAAGAGAACTTACATTATTCCATTCATTATTATTACATTGGAATAACTTTGTAAAAGTGGCATACCTATACATAACTTTGTATATGGCATACCCTATACTTGGTGAAATCCTTATGTTATTCCATTCTTATTATTACATTGGAATAACTTTGTATATCTGTGATTTACCTATACTTGGTGACATTCTTCTATTATTACATTGGAACATCACATGCGTGTGTTTTACAGGACTGGTTCCGATTTTTATTATACTGTTGGAACATCACATGCATGTGTTTTACAGGACTGGTTAAAATCTTTATCATTACTGTTGGAATATCTATACGTGTGTTTTACAGGATGCAGTTCCATCTTTATTATTACTGTTGGAACATCACATGATTGTGAATTTCACGACTTTGGTTAGATTATTATTATTACATTGGAATAAACATGTCATCAAATCGCATGCATGGTGATTTCTTTTGTTATTCCATTCTTTATTATACCCGGTTGGTTAAAACTTTGACTTTATACTCCATGAAATTAGTAGAATATCCTTGATATTTGCGTTTCATCGATATCTTTTCATGGAAATATTCTTACGATCATTCTTGAATTTTACTCTCTGAAAGCGATATCATGTTGACAATTTGGGCGTTAATAATTCATGGATTAAATAATTCTTGAACTTGTTTTATTGAATTATTATATGTCATCATCATCATCCTCATGTTATATTATGTTATCTTTGGCTTACGTGCATAGATGAACTTAGTATGATTATGACGAGGATCATTCGGTATAATCATGACTTGATATAAATGATGTGACAAAAGTCCTCGGTGGCACTGTAATGCGGTGATGGATAGTTTTTGGTATGATTATGACCGGGGTGATTCGGTATAGTCATGACCATTGATAATTTGATGAAAATCCTTGGCCAAGTAGTGCGGGGATGATTAGATGTGGTGGTTTATTTATTAAAGTGAGTCTCGTGATAAAAATTGATGAAAACCTTTTAAAACCTAAAAGATAGTAGACTTTATTCTCTACTTGACTCTTTTAATGGATTGCTTATTCAGCTTTTGATTAAAGCTGGTTGTCTATTGTATTTTATCGGTTTAACACTTTGTTGAAGGCTAATGATAATTTATTACGCATTATCTTAGTCATAATATTTCTTCTTGGGCTAGTTGAGCTCACCCTTTCTTTCTTTATTCTCTTCGTGGAAATGAGAACATATATTTGAGACGAGTCGGGGAGCGGAGTAATGGTCCGGAGGATAGCATTAGTAGTCCTCACTATTACGTGAAATAGTGTGATAATAGTTGTAATGAGGACTCCTTTTGAGTTTGTATAATATCTAGTAGACAATATTTGTATTCAAACTCACGGTTTATGTCGTATTATGTACGGACAGTTATATTAGTAAGTTATATTTGAATTTATGTACCATGTAAGTGGCGACCCAAGATGGGTGGCGTATACCTAATTTTGGGGCGTCACATGAAATAAGATTTCATATTATTCAAAATAAAAGAGTTTATTTGTGAATAGGAAAGAATCCTAATTTTCTTAAATAAAGGAGTTTATTTAAATATGAAATAAGATTTCATATTATTCAAAATAAAAAAGTTTATTTGTGAATAGGAAAGATAATCAAGTGTTTCCTTTAATATTTTTTTTACATGGAATTGGATTCATAATTAATTAAAATAAAAGAGTTTATTTTAATTAGAGATTTTTTTTACATGGAATTTTGGATTCATAATTAATTAAAATAAAAGAGTTTATTTTAATTAAAGATTTTTTTTATTATATGGAATTGGATTCCATAATTAATTAAAATAAAGGAGTTTATTTTGATTAAAAATTTTGATTAAAATAAAATAGTTTATTTTATTCAAAATTGGATAAATTAAAATAAAATAGTTTTATTTTGATTTAAATTTGGATTAAAATAAAGGAGTTTATTTTGATTCAAAATTAGATTTTATACTAACTAAATTTGCCCATTAAATGATATCAATATATATATTAAATGTTTATTATTCATAAGATGAATGTTATTTATTGATGCATATGGTGATGTGTATGATAATAAATGGGATTGATTATGGACTATTGACCAATATGATTGGATTTTATTTTAGTTGGATGCACGTGAATTATGGGTTTTATTAAATGGGGTCTGCATACCTCGTCTTCTCTAATTTTTCTTAATGTAAATTCTATCTCTCTCTATGTACTTCCCCTCGATCACGATCAAGGTTTCTATTTATTTTAAAATAGTTTTGTAATAGGAATATTTAGAATTAATTTTGAAGAATTGGAGATCAAGGAGAGGAAGCTTGAAGACCCGTTTGTAATAGAGCAGGGTTTAAATGTAATAGTTATATTTAAATATTATTTTTGCACCCCTAGGGTTTGACCTTTTGGTTCACTTGGTGGCTCTAGTGAACCAAACTAGAATAAAAGTCCATAATCAATCAAGTAGAATATAGTATTCTATATATGCATGCTTATACTATATATATATATATATATGCAAACATGCTTCGCATGTTCATTAATATACGACGCGTATTTTTATATATATATATAAATGCATGCTTAAACAAGATGAGATAAATTAATAACAAACCCCTCAATTTTTATATTAAGTCCTAAGCGTTCAAAGATATTTGGAATATCGAGCGTCGCCTTCTAGCATGATAAAATTAATAGAGTATTAAATATTTAATATGAGTTTGTTGTGTCACCACAAGGCAAGTATTAAGTATTTAAGATGTTAATTTATCACATTTGATGCTTATAAAGAAAATTGAACAATATTGTTTTGTTGTGTCACCACAAGGATGATATTTTTCTTTTTGAATATATGGAGTGCTAGGTTGGACTTAACTTGGATAATTTTGATTCGGATGTGCCACCACTTGATCAAAATAATCTAAGAGGCAAAAAAAGGAGTTGCATAGTTGATGTAATTGACAAAAGTTGTCTACCTATTTATTTATATATAGTTTGTTGTGTCACCACAAGGCTATATACATTTGAAATGGGATCCTTATTCTCATTAGCAAATCTTTAATTAGATTTTGCCGAACTATATAAGTGAGGGTAATATAGTTTGAAGAAAATAGTGGGAGATACCAATTTAAAACAAGACCTAATTTATTTTGGTAATTAATAAAAGAATGTATGTTAAAATGTTGTTAATTACAAATTCATTTCTGAAATTTTACAATGTCTAAAATTACTATCACTGCGAAGCATATTAGATGCTAAATTAACTGGGGCCAATTAAAGCGGATTGGTTAAGGAATTTGAGAATAGTTCTCATGGTGAAAAAGTTATCTTATGTCCATAATACGCCTATCCTGCATGATAGTTGCGAGACAATGCCTCTGAAGAAGACATTGCTACTTTTAGAAAGTGGCAAGATGATGCACTGATTGGCTCGATGCATCATGCTCGCATCCACGAAAGAAACGAGCTTGATGTCAAGATGAAACTATGGATGCTCCTCTTATATTCCCGCACATCAAGTAGTTGATGGTGAGGAAAGTAGGACCCGATAGATATCGAGATATCTAAGGAGCTCTTCCGATCTAGAATGACCAATGGCACTATAAATGATGCATAAAAAGTTCTTAACATAATCAATTTGATTGATCGAATTAGGACAACGAAGTTTTGTCGTGGATGGAGAGTTGAGCCAAGATTTGATCTTGCACTCACTTCCCGGACTCCTTTCACAATTGTTGTGAATTTTTCATATAAACAAGCTAGATATCGCCACTGTTGATTTGCTTAACATATTGAAAAATGTTGAGAGTCACTTTTCAACCAAGAAAGATCAAGTCTTACTGGTAGGGGCCAAAGGATCTTCTGAAAAGAAGAACGATTCAAAGAAGGTAAATAGAAAGGCATAAACAAAGGATAATAAGAACAAAACTGATATGGATAGCAAAGGAGTTTGCTTCCACTGCAATAAGCCTGGACACTGGAAAGAAATTGCAAGAAGCATCTTGCAGAGGCTAACCAAAGAAGCTTAGTGAAGTTTCGGTTACAATACAGTTTTTGTTCATGATTGAAATAAATTTTTCTTTAAGTCAAGATTCTAATTGGGTATTGGATACCGACTTTGGTTATCATAAATATAGATTTATGAAGGGACCAAGCAGAAGTAGAAAGCTAAACAAATATAAGTAATCCTATGTGCGGAAAATGAAGCAAAGGTTGCTGCATTAGCTATAGAAACTTATAGTTTAGCACTGCCTATGGGCAAATCTATTAAGTCAATAAGTTGTTATTGTATTCCAATTCTTGTTAGAAACATTATTTCCGTTTTATTGTTGGACAATAAAATTTTTGGTATTATAATTAAGAACAATTGTTGTTCTATTTATAATAATAATATTTTGTATAGAACTGAAATATCACTTAATGAATTTTATATACTTGACTTACGTGAAAATAATTTTGCAAATTGAACAAACTAGTATAAGAAAATGAGATGATCATTCAAAGAGTTGAATGTGTGTATTTTCTGAAATACAAGTATGAATTATTTGAAAGGTTCAAAGAATTCAGAAGTGAAACAAATTGACAATGTATTAAGATTTTTTTATTAGATCAAGGAATAAATACTTGTGCAATAAGTTTCTAGATCATCTCAAATGGTTTTTCTCATAATGGACACCTCATGATACGTAATAATTGATTGATGTATCTGAAAGGAAAAATCGTACCTTGTTGGACATGGTGCGGTCCATAATGATTTTACCGACATTCCGGTATCCTTCTCAGGTCATGTCCACAGAAATGGTCGTGATATCTCACGAAAATGGTAACCTCAAAATCCCAGCCCCAAGACTCCATAAAAGTTATGGACGGGAGGATTCTAATCTTAAGTATGTTAAGATAAGGGGTTGTCAACTTATGTGAAAAGGTTTCAAAGGATAAGCTTGGGACAAGATTTGACAAGTACTGATTTGTGGGACATCCTAAAGTAAGTTTAGGGTATATGTTCTATAATCCTACTTAGCAAAAGGTGTTTGTTCGAAACACGCCGCTTTCTAAGATAAATGTGTTTATCATTGAAGGGGCTAGTGGGAGGATAATAGATCTTGAAGAGTTCAAGAACCACAAAACACTATAAGTCAAATAAGAGGAACTTATAGATGAACTATTGTACCACAAACCGAATCGTAAATCCGGAATAGTACCAAGATACCTAGGAGGTATGGGTTCATCATGGATGATGATGATGAGGTACACATCATAGAAGATGATGATCCAGTTACATACGATGAGGTAAGAGTTCTAGTGTGTACAAAAGGGTCAGTGGGAGCATCGTGACATTCCTAGTACTATATGTTGATATACTACGGATGAGGAATTACATACCAATGCTACAATCAGTAAAGATAAAGTTGTCTAAAAATTCCTCCATGAATGATTTGGAAGAGTATCTTAATTGGGGATAAAATCTATATAGATAGATTTAAGAGGATACTCGACTTAACCCAAAGAACGTATATTCATTTGATGCTAAAGTCGTTTAGCATGGCAAACTCCAAGAGATGTCTCATGTTGATGAGCCATGGAGTGTATCTCTCTTAATTGTCCCCATAGACTCCAAAGAAGAAAGATTGCATGAGTGACAATCATGTATGCAATGAAATGTACGAGACCTGATGTTGATCGGTCATATTATCGAGAAGTTCACTATGAGTCGGTGAAAACATCTTAAAGTGCTTAACTTAAGCACTAAGGATGTGATCATATTCATGGTGGGTCTAAATTAAAACTAGAGGGCTTAATGGACTCAAGTTTTTCGAGATGAGACAAGACGACGAAAAATCCACTTTAAGGTAAAGGTTACCTTGAGCAAAGTGGTGCGATGAATGGAAAGGTTCCAAACAAAGAAAGAGTTCTTTGGTTTAGTGATAAAGACAAAGTATATAGCTATAAATGAAGCTGCAAGTTGATTGTTTGGATTAAAAGTTCATTACAGAACTAGGAATAGTTCCTAAGTCTCATCTTGGATCTAAACATGTGTTGTGGCACTTTCATTTGATTATTAGAATCATTGAAAGATGGGAAATCACTATAGAGATAGTGGACTCTCATGAACAACATTACATATCCATTAACTAAAGCTTATCCAACAAAGTGGGATAATCGTCACTTAGAGAAGAAGAGTATAAGATACCATGACGATTGACTTTAGTGCAAGTGGGAGATTGAAAGTAGTATGCACACAAGCCAATCATGTTTGATGATAAAGCATATACTTTGTAACAATCTTATTCATTTATTAATAAAAAGTATTAATTTATTAAAGGCTTTTAATTATCTACATGATCTTTGTTTTATAATATGTGATAAACCCATAGTTTTAAGCAATGCTTTTAGAATAATGATGATGATCATTCTAATGAGATCTAAATTCTTAGAAAGCTTAAAACTAAAATAGTTCCCAATCATTGGATTACTAAATTGGGGATTAGTGAATCAGGATAGATTGGTACATACGTTGCTTGCTCGTTGGATGAGGATGATTGATCTCATGATCATTTGTGTGGAGACACTAAAGCAAGTATGTAGGTGCTTATTAGAGAATAAGTTCCTTTGAGCATTGGCTCGCTAAGGAATACCTAATGGAGTTTTTATTTTGCTGTCGATAGGAATTCTGTAGTGATAGTAGTACAAGTGATCCTTGGACTTGAGATCATCATAGTATCTTGTGTATGATGAGTTATACTTTGACTTATTCTTTAAGACCCTTAGGGTATATCAAAGGGTATGCTTTGGTATAATAAGTTGTATATGGAGATAATGTATGATCGATAAAGAATATACCACTTCTAATAAAAGAAGAGAAATGTCTATGTGATTCGATAAATGACAACCCAAAGAGTCCTTGGTTAAGGCAGAATGAAATTAGAAAGGAGTTTCTAATTTGCATTATTTGGAGTTGTGCATTTAAGGATCGAAATACATATAATTAAATAAAATAAGACTTGTGATGAATTCCATATCTTATATTTAATTGGGACATTGTATGGTGGAAGGATTGAATTGCACGGTAACTATTTACTCAAAGGTTCTTTTATGATTAATGTTGAAATCTATATTATCCGGAAAGTCGTTGATCATTAGGGAGGCTTATCCCTATTGTAGAATAAATATTATTTATTTAAATAAATTAATTATTTAATTTATTTATTTAAATAAGATTAGAATTATTCTAATTGATTTATTCACAATAGGTTTAATATGGAGAACACAAAAGGGTCACACCATAAAAGGAAGAATAATTATTTAAGAAGTAAATGGCATAATAATCGTATAATATGTTATGTATATTTAATTTAATCTATGGTGATAGAATAAATTAAATAGCTTAATATTTATTATTTAATATTTTAGAAATATTAAATATAAATTAATAAGAGAGTCTTATTAATATTATTACAATTATTATTATTTTAATTTCTAAAAGAGTTTAGAAATTAATTTAATATAAGTACTCTCATTTATTCTTAATTGGATTAGGAAGGAAAATTAGTTAAAGGAGTTTAATTAATTATCCCTAATAAGATTAGGGAGCTTAATTAATTAAAAGAATTAATTAATTAAATAAAACCCAATTCCTTAATTGTTAAGGTGGGTTGCCCACATCTATAAATAAGAGAGTCTTATTATGGGTGGTATGGGTTGTTGACTTTAACAACATACGTAATAATTCCAAGTTGTTGGGAGAGTACACCCTTTTTTATAGAGATAGAAAAACTAGGGTTTAGCCAACCACCCTTCTTCTTGAATTTTCTTCTTTCCTTGGTGGATCACCTCAGAGGCCAAACATTTGGGTGGCTAACGTTGATCGAAAGGAAGGAACCAAACCCGGTGGATTCAAGATTGAACGCGAAAAGGATTTGGAGGTGAACTTGTACACGAGGAAGCTCGATCTTCAAGGGTATGATTTTATTCTTTATCTTTTCGTTTAATTAATAATTGTGCATAAAGGGTGATCCGGGTATATGGTTTGTAAATTTTTTAAACTCTGATTTTTACTCGCTTCCGCTTATTTATGCAATTTGATTGCGTTCTTGAATATTACAAACCTAACAGATAATTTCCTCCACGATGGTTATCATTGTTCCGATGACCGTTGTCATCGGTACGATTATTATCGAGTTGTAGGTCGCCTAGTTGAACAGACTCATTATCTCGCTTTAATAATTGAGCCATGTTCACAACATCTGAATATAGAGAAAATTTATGAGAAATGAGGTATTGACGAATTTCGAGTTTCAAACCTCTCAAAAACATCCGCGTCATACGTTCCTCATTCTCTACTAAATGAGGTGCAAACCTGGATAACTCTGCGAACTTCGCCTCGTACTAGGACACCATCATATTGTTCTGTTCTAGTCTAATAAACTCTACCTCCTTCATATGTCGAATACTTTCGTGAAAGTACTCATCATTGAACGCTTCAAACGCGTTCCCAAGACATCGAATATCTTGGTAATTTGCTTGACCCACGCGTCTCGCCTTTAATCGGATCCGGCTTTCCCCTGCACTCAGGTGGTCCCAACTCTTTGAACTACTTCGTTTGTGATAAACCGCAAATGCGTTGTTATCATTTCCACCCCAGATTTTGAACACGAAGTCTCCTCGTCGATTTTGCAGATAAACCGCAAAAAGCTTCTAAACATCCCGTCATTCATTATCTTCTCGATTGGCGTTGTTCACGGGAGGTACATTACCAAACACAGACGTTTCTCCTCATTAGTGAGTACTGAGCGTCTCCACCTGCCTCATATACTCCATGTTAACATTCTCAACGACATTCTCAAATACTGCCATAAAACAAGGGTTAATTAAAGAAATCAACATATCACATAATATCCCTATATACTGACCAATCAACAAATAAGCTTAGATAGGACACACTAGTGGAGGATTTACTCGTCTCTCCCCTCCTAGTTCTATTCCCCGATTTCCGCCAGAGATCATATCCCTAAGCTCGATATTAACCATTGACGCCCCAAAATAAGTCCATTCCATCCAACCTATTCTCGAAGTCGCCAAAATACATGCATGTAAATAACTACAACTTTATTAATACATTTATCGTGCAAAATAATGACAACACATATAATGTGAGTTTAAATACAAATATTGTTTCAGAAAACATCCACACTCAAATAAGTCCTCATTATTGATACACTATTTTACTAAATAGTGAGGACTACTAAAACAACTGTCTTGAACCATCACTCCACACCCCAACTAGTTCTCGTTATATTCTCGCCTCACGAGAAGAAAAAATGGAACAAAAAGAAAAGGGTGAGCTCAATTAGCCCAAAGAAAGAATATTACGACTAAGATAATGTACAACAAATTATTGTTAGTCTTCAATGTAAAAAAATCGATCGAATGCAATGAACAACCGGTTTTAGATCAACAACTGCAGTGAAACAACCATTCATGTAAGAGTTAAATAGAGAATGAAATCTACTAACATCTATGAATTTAAAAGTCCATCATCAATATTTTATCCTCAGAATATAAATAAATATTCATCTTTGACCATTCTGCCAAAAAGATATTCATCATCGATCATCATGTTCATCTCAACACTGTTCATCTTTGCACCACGGCCAAAGATATTCATCAATGGTTATGTTCATCTCAACGCATGTTCATCTTCGCACTACTGGCCACGAGATATTCATAAGAAAATCAAACATCTTTGCACTACAGGCCAAAGATATTCAATAATGTCATCATTTAGGACCGAGGATGATGAAAATATTTTAAAAAAACGAATCCGGTGAAACAAAAAGAACAAATATTAAGGATTCGTATTTTAACCAAACCGAGTTCAAAAATACTTCATAAATAATCATAAAGAAGTAAAATTCAAGAATGATCAAAACATGGATACAATCAAAGCTAGTATCCATAATAGATATCTTGGACAAAAAACGAAAATTTAATTTTTCTGTGAATATTGTCGAATTTATGAATAGTGTCGATATCATAATAATAGTCCGAGTACGTGAATAAGTAACTCTATTAATCGAAAAGATAGAAATTCCTTAAGAAAAAAATCATCATTCTTCATGAATAGTACTCGTGAATAGTAATCCGTGAATAATAACTCGTGAATAGTAACTCGTGAATAGTAACTCATAAATAGTAACTCATGAATAGTAACCCCGACATGAAAAGATCAGAATTTCACAAGAAAAATCTTACCAATATTCTAGCATAATGATATTGAAAGAAATAATATCATTTATTAAAAAATAACATCTCTTACCTCAAAAAGACAAAGATCTTCCGATCGAAATATTTGGATATAGTCTTTGAAGAGAACTTCAGACCGTATAAAGAACACTCAAAGTATCAAAATACTCACAAGAATACGCTCGATAATATAGAGAGAGAAGTAGAGAGAAAACTTCAGTTTTTGGTGTTATTTTTAATTATAACGTAAGCACTCTATTTATAAGAAATTGCTTAGAACACCAAAACAGAAAATTTAATATAATATTAATATATTCAAATCTTTGTCAAGCCCGCCTTTGAAGATCTGAATACAGCCATTAACATGTGCAAGTGAGGGGGCACCAAAGTGCAAAAAAACTTTTTTCTTCAAATAAATATTTTAAACTCCAAAAATCAATTATTCTAGAACTTCAGAACTTAAATAATTCATAATAAATAGATCTTTTGCCAGAAAAATTCGAACCTCATGTCTTTTCCATAGAAAATTCCATTCTCTACAACTTTACAGAAGAAAGTTTTTCCAAATTCCAAACAGAAATTGACCGAAATTCACAAACGGGCGATTTTACAAGCTATAATCAAATTTCGGTAAAAAATTGTGTCCACCAACACACAAAACATGTTTTAAACATTTAATGCAACAAAAATACTCTTCTTCCTCATATACTCATATATCCCACATTCATTGTAAAAATATCAGCATTATTATATTATTAAAATAATATATATATAAATAAATTATTTTATCAAAAAAAGATAAAATATTAATTTTCAACAATTGTCACATTAAAATTTTTCTCCATCTATATCCACATAAAATGAATATTTTCTTTATCATAATAATTAATAATTAATTATTCATAAACAATATTACTGAGAATCACAAGATCGACAACCAGCCGTTAAAGGGAAAGGGGCTTTCAATAAGGACTTCTCTCACTGCTTGCAATTAGATGACTCAAACCTCTCCTCAGACAGAACTTTTCGGACATCGCCAATAATAATGTTATCTAATAATATTATTCCAATAATATGAATTATCGCTTCGATAATGAAAATCTTGTAATGACAATTATCAAACAACAACAATATAAAATATCAACGTAGCAATTATTGAATCAATAAAATAAAATATTGAATAAGTAATTACTATTACAATTATTGAGTAATGCCTTTACGTAAGAATCAATAATTGGTGCAATACCGCAAATGCTATTATGTTTTAACCACCGAGTATTCCAACAAAGATTAACTGCAGAATAACTACGCCACGTCATTTATAAACAACTTATACTGTCGTTTTCTTCATCCAATCGCTTTTTCAAGTTATGAGGCCACACAAGGTCAAGGCCGTACAAATATTCCCCGACAGCAAGAATATTCCACGACCAAACGAATATTCCCCGACAACAATGAATATTTTATAACCACTTGCTTATTTAAAATATTTGCACATTTTACTCATAACTATCCACATTAATCAAATCAACCCTTACTATTTCAAAATAATAAATAAAGGAAATTCCATTTTATTTTAAAAAAATAAATTCGGGGTCTTACAATCTCCATCAAAATTTTGGCATAATTTGTCAAATATTTGCACCAATGGCATATTATCAATTTGTAGAAACTTCATTACACATGTTATAAAAACCAAGTGAGGTGAGAAAAAATAAGCAAAAAAGATTTCTGACATATTAACGTTATAGTCGATACACCTGTTCAACAAAGTGAACTAGATCCTGCTAAATTCTAATGGTAGATCAAAAATAAGTCTATGCAGAATATTATAATATAAGTGAACTAGATCCTGCTAAATTGATTTAGAGTTGAGCTTTAATGTATACTTGTAAACCGAGAACATCACCTGTACTCAAGAGGGTGATTAAACCAAAATTAGTATGTGCACCAGCTCCATATATTCCCTTAGTGGGCTCAGAGACTTGACCTAAAGAAATGCAGGGCAGTCAGCATAACAAAAGTATCCCTTCATCCTCGTATTAATGGAGTACATCCTTTGTGATTAGTCTCACTTTCATAATGTAGAAGGCGTAAGATTACAAAATAAAGGAGGAAATCAGAAATTGACATGTATCAAGATGAGTATAAATTTGACCTGAAGCATATGAAAGAAGGGGTGAAGGTACAGGTAAGAGACATAGTAAAAATTAGCAAAAACAAAACACACATTTCACTTATGGTAAACAACTTCTCCCAAGATTACAATACAGCAGCATGAGATTATAGACTAATTTTTTTATTTTCAACTGATTGTATACTACAATTTACAAAATATCCGGTATATACATACCTACAAAGAAGAAGAAATCGCTAAGCTCAACAGAAACAACTAACTAAATACTCGAATAAAACACGTTCAACCTTACTCTGCTTATGGAAATTAAAAAGGGAAAAAAATCACCTAAATTAGAAAAAACCAACACCAGTTGTTTGATAAACCCCAACACCGCCTATTTGGTGCATGGAAAACTTATAGGAAAGCTTATAATTATTAATAATGAACCAAGGCACAAGAAAACAAAACCTTGAATTCAACCCAGCCTGAAATTTCAACTCTTTGACTAATTTAAGCCAAACATTCCAATTTTTTAAGCAAAGTAAATGATAGAGAAAATAGAACCACCACAAGTTTCAAAAGTAGCTATGCTTTTTCTTTGTTGAATTCCAACTCTGCAAATTCTAGGAAAAGAATTTCCCTTTTCAATTTTCATCAAAGCCCTAATACTTAGAGATGATCCAGAACTAAACAACAAACATAAAATTGGGCAAAAATGAGTTAAAATAGAGATATGTATGTACCTTTAATTGTGTGGAGAATAGCCGCAAAGGATAAGATTTGATTATATTATCTGAGTGGAGTTTTGTAGTTAAGAGGTAGCTTGTATAGAGAGAGAGTTTCGAAAAATAAGATGTTAAATATCAAAGAGATATATATAGAGAGAAATCAGACGAAAGGGGGATGAATGGTTGAGGGCTGCCTCATACGGAAATGCTTGATAACGATAACGGCCACCGCTGGGCTATCTTCTTTCAACCAGATTACATTCCCCAACTTTTAGCTTCTAATCCTCTTCAACCAACCCTTCAATGTAATAATCAATCAAAAAAAACCAATAAAGTAAAAACCCACCTGAATTGTTCCCTTTCCCTTGATGCTATCACCCATATCAAGGCTCAAATCACCCTTGTTAGCCTCCCGGCCGGTCTTGACCGAGCCACCCACTTTGACCTTCTAGCCGGCGAGTCCAGCGCCGCCGTCGGGTCGGCTGAGGATGGTCTTGATCAGGACCCTTTGTGAAAACTGGGCTTTCTGGGCCGCGTCATTGATCTTAAGTTGATCTACCGCCGGCGGCGTTTGGTCTCCCATTTTGGGTGGCTCTAATAGTACAGAAAAAGAGAGAGAAAGTGAGAATGAATTAGCAGCCTGTGAGTCCTTTGATTCGTTATTTAAACCCTAACGGGTTTGGCTGTTCGAATCGAATCGGGTGCTCATTTAAAAATAAATTTTAAAAAAATTATTTTAATTTTTTTTAAAACGATTTTATTTTTTAAAAAAAATTTGAAAAAACTAAAAATATTATCCAATGCCAAATTAACCGGCATTGTAACTTTTTTTAAATTTTTTTATAAATTAAATTTGTAAAAAAGAAGAATAAGATGTAACATTACTTTAACTGACGTTGGAATCTCTTTTTTTTTAATATTTTAAATTTCTTTGATCTCTTATACTTGTTTACAAACATCAATATTTTTTTATATTTATTATATGTCATTGGCATTGGAAATGAAGGAGTATATAAGACTTCAGATATAAAAAAATAAAAATAAAAATTCTAACACCAATTAAAGTGACGTTGCATCTTACTCTTCTTTTTTACAAATTTGTTTTTTTTTAAAAAAAATTAAATAAAACTTATATGTATACGTTAACAAATATGTATTACGGTATATGTTTATTCCTATAAATTGGTAACTTACTAGTTGGTAGTGACATGATATTTATCGTTGACAAATTTATGACGAAGTTAAATTATAATTAAAGTGAAATTTTATGTGATAAAATAGAATAATTTATAACGAAGTTCAATTATAATTAATGTGAAACTTTATATGATAAAATAGAATAATTTAAAGTGTGGTCATTTTTAATTCCAATCTATCTCTTATCATATGTAGCAGACTTTTAAAATATAATGATAAACTTAATATATTATATTATTTTATATTGTTATTTATAAAAAGAGCACTCTTTTTGTAGAATAAAAATAAATGATAAATGTGAATCTTTTGTGGGACAGAGGGAATAACTTTTAATACGTTACACGTGGAGTAAGGTTATGAACAAGTCAAGTTGAGTTTTAGTTTATCGAATTCGAGCTCTCTTCAAATTTAAACGAGCTCGAGTTGAGTCGAACTTTTAAACGTGACCTAATATGTTATTCGAATTTTACTAATTTATAAAACATAATATTATGGACGAAATATAATTTATTATAATATCTAAAATCATACCAAATTCTTAACAAGTTATTCGATTTTTTTTTATTTTAACTCAATTTTGTTCATTATATTATCAAGATTGTCAAATAAAAAAAAATATTTTCCCTTTGAGTTAAAATTCATTTCTAAAATAAAGACTTTTATAAATAATTATATATTTTTATATGTGCTTTGAGTATTAATTAAGAATTTGGTGTGATTAATGTAATTAAAATGATTAACATGTACCTTTAATAGAATATACACTTAAAATTTTAAAATTTATTTTATATTAATTTAATATCTATCTTTAAAATTAGAAATATTTTTGTGAAAATATATCATTGATTCTCTAAGATTTACTTCATGCAAAGTAATGAAGAATTTTTTCCTAACAAAATAATTGTCACTAATTACATATTGTGAATAAAATTTATTTCATAAATAAAAATTTTCTTCATTAGTCCCTCACAAAAAAGGCTTATTAGAGAAGGAAACAATTCACTCAAAAAATTTCCTTCACAAGAGCCTCAATTTCTTGTAGTGAGCACACATATGCATATACTTAAATAAATAATAAAACAAACAAGTAGAATTCAATTATGACTTAAACAAACATATAAAATTTTGAACAATTTTTAATGAAGTATGTTATTAGTAGTATAATTTTAGAAAAAAAAACTAAAAAATATTATTAACATTTTATCGATCCATAAAATTAAAACAAAAGATTATAACAACTTTCATTAAATTGGTTACTAATTTATTAAAGAAAAATCAAACGCAATCTGTACATAACAAAATTTGGCTGAGAAAATACAAATAAAAACATCATTTAGCACTACTTCTTACTAATTTAGCCACAATTTTTTGTCTGAATCATTTAGACACATTTAAAGTTTAAAAAAATATAAAACAAATAGTCTGAAATGACTTTCGGTCAAATTCAAATTAATTCAGATGCATTCAGACTTAAATAAATATAGCCTAATACTTGTATACAGTTCCCTCGAGAGCTCTTCGTAGCTAAAACTCTCTATAAATGTTACGTATAACAAAATATAATAAAGTAATATATATTGAGGTTAAATAATAAATGAAACAAACTATAAGCATATTATTAATGTTTTAATCAAATATTTAAAAAAAAATAAAAATAATCACATATACAATGTAAACTGTTGAATTTAAGAACTTAAAGAAAATGTTGCTCACGAGTATCGAACTCTAGACCTCTCCAAACTAGCCACTTTAATTTTTTTTTAAAACGAATCTAAAAAAAATTATCTTAATTTTTTAAATATGATTTTATTTTTTATAAATTTTTAAAAAATAAAAATGTGATCCAATGCCAAACTAACCAGCATTGTAACTTTTTTAAAAAAAATTATAAAGAAAATTTATAAAAAAGAAGAGTAAGATGTAACATCACTTTAACTGACATTGGAATCACTTTAAGAAGAGTGAGAGTAAAATGAAGGAGTCTATAAGACTTCAACTATAAAAAAATAAAAATAAAAATTCTAACGCCAATTAAAGTGACGTTGCATCTTACTCTTCTTTTTTACAAATTCATTTTTTTTAAAAAAAATAAAAATAAATAGGGATAAAATTGATATTACATTAATATGGGTCAAACTAACTTATTAGGAATGACTTATAAGTCATTTTAAATAACTTTATTCTTTTTTAGTTCATAAAACATAATAAATTTTTCTTCATCTTTTATGTTTTCTCTTAGAACTGATAGTATTATAATTTGATTTTATAATATATTTGGAAAAAAGGTAAAAAGAGAACTAGGAATAACTAGGGGTATACCATTACTATTCTTCTTTTTATGTTTTATTTTTGGACTTAAAAATATGTTCATGATTTAAGTTACTCCCTCCGTCTAAGAATAAAAGTTCTTATTATTTTATGTAATCTCAAGTTAAATATTTACTTATATTAAATAATCTATTTTTTTTACAATAATTTTGTGTAATATCCTTAGTATTAAATGTCATATTTTTATTATTTATAAATATTTATATAATATCACTAGTCATATATAGAAAAATATGCAATAGTTTAAGCAAAGTAGTTTAGTTAACTAATAAATTAGAATGGCTTAGTGGTAGTAGCTTAATGGCCTGATAACCTATAGGTTTTAGGTTGAAAACCCAAATGTGTGATATATTTTGCTTCTTATATATATATATATATATATAAATAAATTTATCTCTAAATATTCATATAAATTTAGCTTTAAAATTTATAAACAAATATTTATTTATAAATTTATAAATATTTCATCTCAAATTTATAAAATTTAGATATGAATATTTTTATAAATATTGATATGAATATTTAGAGATAAATTTATAAATATTTATATGAATATTTGTTATTATTATTATAATTAATATTACTATTATAATAATATTATAATTATTATTACTATTATTATTATAATTATTATTATTATTATTATTAGTATTATTATTATTATAATTATTATTATAATTATTATTATTATTATTATTATTATTATTATTATTATTATTATTATTATTATTATTATTATTAGTAGTAGTAGTACTATTATTATTATTATCTTAATTTAAAATGAATAGTTTAATAATTTGCAAAAATTGTAGAAAATATCTGTGAAAATAAAATTATGAGCAATGAATGTGGTCTATATTAAGCAACGAAATATAGCAACAAAAAAATTTTCGTTGCCCACGATGAGGAGAAATCTAGTGGTTAGAAATTTTGCAACGAATTTTGTTAAAAAAATTTGCAACTACTTATGAATTTCGTTGCAAAAAGTAAAAGTTTGACACAATCTACAACGAAGGACAAATTTCGTTGCTAAACACACACTTTTAGCAACGACTTATAAAGTCGTTGCCTGAAAAATCGTTGCTAAAGCCCCATTTTTAGCAACAAAAAAACTTTCGTTGCCCATGATGACGAGAAATCAAGTGGTCGAAAATTTTGCAACGAATTTCTAACGAAAGTTTTTCCCTCCAATGAATTAGCAACGAAATTTTACAACGACTTATGAATTTCATTGCAAAAAGTGAAAGCCTGACACAATCTGCAACGAAGGACAAATTTCGTTGCTAAACATATACTTTTAGCAACGACTTATAAAGTCGTTGCCCGAAAAATCGTTGCTAAAGGCCCATTTTTTTGTAGTGTTATGTACTCACACAATTTTGAAAGCATGTTGTCGATGATAACATTTGTTCAATTTAGAAATTGTTAATACTCTAGCTCTTATTGATTCATTGATATACCTTGTTCATGAAAATATTATAATCAAACTCTTGAATAATTATTGGTCCCTATCTGATTCAACCAGTACTTAGTTGATAAGCGTTCTAAAAATCTAGAATTCCTTGAAGTTAATTCCCAACCAAACTTTCTTTGGTTCAGAACCTAATAATCTAAGCTGAGATGAACAACCCTATATTAGGGGATTATTTTATAGCTACGCAGTAGTGTTAAAATGTTTGCGCAATACATAGTACAAAGGGTTGATCATCTGGAGTACGGGATGATGATCCATATAGTCGTTTAAACTGTTAAAGGTTACAGTAGAAACACCTATTAACCTACGACATAGATGATGATTATAATCTTTTAGACTGTTAAAGGTTAAAGTAGAAATACTTGAAAACCTAGAGTATAGTTCGTGGTCTTGTGACCCTCAGTGCATTCTTTGATGTTGATATCTATTGTTAACTTAACGTTCATTATTCGTTTGAACTCATAGCTGTTGAATTAAAGTTTATTGTTCTGGTAAGAATACTTTACCATTGAAAGCTCAATGAATTGTTATTCATAAAACGTTATTGTATATTCTTCTTGTGAGCAATTGTTTGCTCACTCTTGCACAAAATAATGCAGATGAAGTTAAGAAGTTTGAATAGCTTTCTACAAGCAAGGGCAAGGACAAAGTGCTTGATTAGATGACGACATTTAATTTACCTTTGTTTTATGAAGTTTATGTAATAGATTTGGTTATGACTATGTTTTAATTTTCTACTGATGATTGTAATAAAGGTTAGATGACCTAGGATTTACTTTTAGATTATGTAACCCTTTAATGGCAGATTGATTGTTTAAACTTTTGAGTTTAATTATATCCTTTGATTATGGGTAGTTAGTTATGATTTAATTGGATAGTGAACACCAAATTTGTAGGATTGAGGTGCCCGAATTTGGGGGTGTCACATTGAAAATATCGTAAGCTGTTAATACTCTGTTGATTTCAAGAATAAAAGACTTAAATGCTTTTACACTTTCGGCTCTTTAGTTCTATCTAAAAAAAATATCTATTATAATAAAAATCCTACGGTGGGTTTAGCTGGAGCGTGGAAACGCAATCGTCCATAAACGCAGGCTGGTAAAATCTATTTTGGACTTATGTTGTTTACGTGGCCTTTGTGCTTGAGTTATTAGATTCTTAGGGGTGTTCTACACCTAGTGCCCTAAAGTCTTCTGGCTTGGGAGTCATTGATCGAAAACTTGCTAATGAGTGCTCTGTTTAGCCTAAAAGTAATCAAGTACTGTCTGAGTAAGAATTTACTTCGTTATACTAGAACTTTTGAGCCTTTCGTGTTTTTACATCTTATCTTAATGTTTGTTATTTATGTGAGTTGCACAGTAAGCTTTTTGGTTATCACAGTCGACTGTGTGATCTTAATTTGGGTTATGGCTAGTTTAGATGTTTGGTCTGCACACACACAGAATGGATTGATTACAGTCTCGTGTTTATTATTAGACATTAAGCCCACGTTCGTATGCGTGTTTGTCCTATTCTCATAAGATGTTCATGATTGTGCTTAGAGGCCTTGGTATTAGTCTATAGGATTTGTCTTCATTTGTATCTAGCAATAATGGGTATGAATGTCTCTTAGTTTGCTTGAGGACAAGCAAAAGCTTAAGTTTGGGGGTATTTGATGAGTGGGATTTATCCCTGCGAATCAGATCCTTTGTGGCTTAAGATGTTACCTGTTTTCTGTTATTTAATTAGCTTTTATTTATATTTTGTTGTTATTATGTTTTAGTTCTATCATGCAGCGCTTCACGAAGACTTTCCAGCTTTCAGGGGCTCAATGGCCATTTTTGTTGTACTGGTGTCGCAGCGCAAGAGTTGAAGTTAAAGCCTGCGCCGCAATGCTAGTGTAAATTGGTACATACTGGAATTTGGCGCCTCAACACCAATGATTGAACACAAAGCCACGCCGCAGCTCCGGATGTTGCTATAAGCCACTAGAAAGTGGCGCCGAACCGAGTCTCAGCATGCATGGCCAAATCCGGCCCTGGTGCCATTTTTAGCGCCCAACGCCTTGTCCTTCGCTACCAATAACGCCAAACCCTTCTTATGGAGCCATGCTGTAGCGCGACCTCCGGTCTTTTTAGCCCTACGTGGCGTCGCATTCAACTTGTTGAAAGCTTATGCTGCAGCAGGCATGAGTCTCCGATCCCAAAACAAGAAAGAGCCTTTAATGACCTAAAGAAAGAAGGGAGCAGTATATAAGGATAGATGAGCCGTCTGCATTCAATATCGAAGGATATTAGAGGATATCAGATATAAATTATTACAGATAGCTTAGACTAGGATTTCTTTTATCGTAATTAATTTCTAGAAGAGAAAGAAGCCGTGTTTAAGGAAGAAGAGTTATTACATCCGACATAAGCTAAGTAGCCACGCAGTGAAGAGAAGATTTGGAGGAAGAACACTTCAAAACATGGGTTTTCTTATTCCAAATCTCCCATTTATTTGTGTTTCTCTGATAATGTGTAATGTATTGAAAATGTGTGTTAGTATCGTAGTTATGAACTAACTCCATTTTTAGGATTGCAATGTAACCTTTTGTGTAGCTTAATTAACTTTCTCTCCTATTTTATACAATGAATCATTTTGGAATGGGTTGTTGTATTTCTTATTTAATGACTGATTGCTTGATAAAGAAATTGGTATTGATAGTAATGGAAATTGACAAATGGATGTTATTATCTATCTTCAAATACAACAACACCTGTTATGACCATGCTAATGGAATGTGTGCATAAAATGCTAATAGGATAGACATATCCCTATTTACCGTGTGTGGCCTTGAGACTTAGCTTAATGACCTTAACCTAGTTATTTTCAACAATAGACATATTGTGATTTATCTAGTTAGGGATGTGCATTTGACCTTCAACAGAAGCTTATGCGTATTTACTGTTCTCGGTTGACCATTCCTTGATTTGTTTGTAATTTGGAGAGTTATAAGATTAGGCTATGCATTAGGAGAGTTGTAATCCTATCTTGACTTCCTAACACAACTAGTTCTCTTATTCTTATAGTTTTATTAGCATAGCTTAACCAACCACTTTGGTTCACTTGTTTAGATAAGATAAGTAATGACTTTACCTAAGTAATTTTTTTTCTCTTAAAACTTTGTCCTCGTAGGTTTGACACTTTACTTTCATATATTACTTGTGGACCGCGTATTCTTGCAAGCAATTTGGCAATAGCTAAATTGACCAATAGGAAACCACTTAGAGTACCATATGGACTTCTAGCAGAGAAGCGATGTGTGCTGGGTCCTAGAGAAGTTATAAGAAGAAGATAAGAATGCAAATTGTCAAAGATGATGATCGTATGAGTAAGACATCTCCGTATGTCATGAAGCCATTAACCGGTAATGAAAGTTGTCGCGTAAACTTAGTTTGCAAGAACGCGAACCCTAAGAAGTAAAGTTAACTAAACCAATGTGTAAGTCAAGTATATGACTAATTGGTGTACGTGTTATTTCCTTATGTGTTTTATAGGGATTGGAATGAAAGCGATTCGGTAAAGTAAGTATGAAATGCGTAAAGGCAAGTTTCCTAACTTCATTCATATTCTAAATGAATTCTAGTTTCTAAAACTTCTCAGATGTTAAACTTGAGAAGTTCTGTATATATGGAAATGTGAGATATTTGTACAAGGTGGTAGAACGTATAAGGCCTTGTGCCATAATGTGAACACTTCGGTGTTTTTATGAGATGAACTGTTCTGTGATTGAACTGTTCAATAAGAGAATGTTCTGTTTATACATGAATCGTTATTGTTAAGTCAATGTTATTAATTCTAGCCAGACATAATGTGTATTGAAAAAGGTAGAAGAATGAAAGTATTTCAAAGTGAATGTGACTAATGTTATAAAATGATAGGAATCAAGATTATTCATATTATTCAAGCTGCTTCATAACCTTTGTTCGGTTATTGAAGTCTTTAAAGAATGTTTAAATTCTTGAAGTTGTTTGTTCAACTGCTATGACTTGTTGGGCAATTGAATGCTCATACTTTCTTTAAATGAAAACATTTTCAGCGTACGAGTAGAAGAACCTAAGGATTCCGTAAAGATCAAGCTGATCGGTATCCAGAAGAAGTGTCACTCATTAGATGAATGAGTGTGAAGATCAAGTGTATACTTATAATATAGAATGATAGAATTAAACTATAGACTAGTTTAATGAATAGTTATATATCCTTGGTGGCGGATGAAACTCACTCGTGTAAGATGAAAAGAAAAATGTAATATTTATCATTATTTGTAATGAACGAGTTTATAAGGTATTATAACCTGAGAATTGAGAATGTATGTTGTTATATTTTAGTATATAATGATGTATGTTTGGAAAGAAGTGGGACCGTGACGTACGGAATCCGGGTATGAAGATAGACCGAATTTCGGGGTGTTACAAAGTGGTATCAGAGCTAATAGATTATAAACCTTAGGTATGAGTACCTAAGGCTATAATCGTAGAGAGAAGGATAAGAAGATCATTGAGTTAAACGATGAAGGAAGAAGATCACCACGTGATCATAGTGAATCGTAGTAACAGATGATCTATTAAACGATGAATGATTTATAGCTAATGCTATGAATGAATGGTACTACGAAGTAGTACGGGAAGAAGAACTCAGATTGAGTTGTGAAGAATAGTATATGAATTAAATAAAATTCGTATTAAGTGAAGAGAAAGTTAGAAGTTGTAAAATTTCAATTGAGGACTCATGTGAAAGTTGAGTTGTATGAATCTTTGTTATTGTGAGACCCCAAATTTTATGGTATGGATTTGATATAATGTTATAGTTGTGGGTAGTATTTATAAATTTTGCAAAGTATGCAAGTTGTTATATAATATTAGATTGGTCGGGGAATATTCGTTTTAACAGGGAATATTCATACGACGGCACAATCATTGGTGGACCCCACAACGGAATTATTATCGGATTAAGAAAACGACAAAAATATTTTTTTGAAAATAACGGCGGAAGTTTTACCGTTAAAACTGTTGAACTACTCGATAGTAAAAGTACAGTAATACGCGTGGTTGCATAGTAGCACACGGTATTGATTATTGATGCTTACGTGAGAAGTCACTCAGTTTTGTTCAATTATTGCTTCAGTAATTGTTGCATAGTATCTCACGTTATTTGATTTAATTATTATCGATATTTTATATATTATTAAATCAATAATTGAGATGACAGAGTTATTAATATTATTATTTACAATATTAACGATGTCTAGAAGTTCTGCCAAGGAGAGGTTTGGTCACCTAATTGCGCGCCAATAGGGAGAAATCCTTATTGGAAAGCCCCCTCTTTCCTGGGAACGACCTGGTCGATTAATATTGTGAATTATAATGATGATGATAAATGTTATTAAATATATTGAGGTGTCTTTTTATGAAGTCAAAGAAGTTTATATATATATATATAAATTTTATTTTATTAGTATTATTAATGTAATAAAACAAAAAAGCTTTTTATATAAAAGCAGAATACTTTTATAATGTTATTTGTTTTATTAGACTATAAATATAATATATTATATTCTATTACATAGTGTTTTGCATAGTAAAATCTTTTATATAAAGCAGAATACTTTTATAAAGTTATTTATTTTATTAGACAATAATTAGAATATATTATATTTTATTATGCATAGTGTTTTGTATAGTGCTGCATAGTGTTTTCAGATAGTAAAAAATTTTTTATATAAAACATAATACTTTTATAAAGTTATTTGTTTTATTAGTATAATAATTAAATTTATTATATTTTATTATGCATAGTGTTTGCATAAGTACTGCATAGTATTTGCATAGTAAAATATTTTTATATAAAAGCAGAATACTTTTATAAAGTTATTTGTTTTATTAGACTATAAATAGAATATATTATATTTTATTTAAAAGATTTTGTTTTATTAGAATAATTTATTAATCTTGCGATAGTAAATCAATATATACCATCTCGTTTAAAAAGTAAATCAACTGAATTTGTTCATGAATTAGTTACTATTAGGTCCATTCTCCTATAAATAGAAGCTCATTCCTTCATTATTTCTTACGAATTCACTGAAACTCTAGAGAGAGAAACTATAGAGAGAAAGAAGAAAAGTATTCTGCTACTTCACTACTCCTATATCCAGTTTCTTCTAAGGTAAGGGGTGTTATTTCTTTTGTATTCATGAAGAGAATTATTTTCTTTCAATACTCGTAAGGGGTGTTATTTCTTTCGTATTCATGAAGAGAATTATTTTCTTTCAATACTCGTAAGGGGTATTATTTCTTTCGTATTCATGAAGAGAACTTCTGTTATTCCATTCTTTATTATTATGTTTGAATAACTTTGATATGTCTGGCACCGCATACATGGTGAAATTCTTACATTATTCCATTATTTATTATACATTTGGATATATCGCTGTCGGTCGTAATGTCGCTTTGACTGGTTCCATTAATTATTATTACATTGGAATAACCTCACATGCATGCGATCTATCGTATGCGTGGTGATTTCGTTGTTATTCCATTCTTTATTATTACGTTGGAATATCCCATTGGTGCGTAATTTTGCCTCGACTGGTTTCGTTCTTTATTATTACGTGAATATCACATGCGTGTGGCTTCACGCATTGACACGGTTTCATTCTTTATTATTTTGTTGGGAATAACACATCATGCGGCTTTATACACATCGCATGGTGACTCTCTTACATTATTTGTGACACCCCAAAATTAATGGTACTTCATTCCCACGAGGATCTTTTCGGTGTTTCTTAATCAAACACAACAAGAAGTATATCTAACTACGTTATTAATCTGGATAAATAAAAGTTGTATTGGATAAATAAAACCGTGTTTTCCCATTAAAGGGTTACATAATAAAATGGTATGATTGTTACGATAGAGGATTAACCGGTATTTAATGTTACAAATCATTAAAAATGGCGGAAATTAAATAAACTTCATTAAAACCAAGTCTTAATCAAAGATCATCATAATCACAAAAATCTAACATCTCATTAATCAAAGTAAAATTACAAGTCTTCATCATCATTTGCACATTTTCATTAAAACCTTTCCTTCTAACGCCTCAATCAAAGCGAAGGTTCATCTACCTTCTCTTCTTTACGAAGGTTCATCTACCTTCTCTTCTTTATGCAATGAGTTTTAAAATATATGCAAGAGTGAGCAAAACAATTGCTTCTTTGGATCTGATATGAAATCAGCAGGGTAGTATAATAATAATAAGCGCCAATAAAAGGCTCATCAACAATGAATAGTACTCTATCATCAATAATCGAAGCTGAAATCCAAAATGTGGAATAAATATAAGCGAGGGTCATAAGACCATGAACTATATCCATACGATTGCGAGTAATCTTTCAACTCAACTTTAACGATCATAAGACTATAAGGACTCCTCGTACTTAGGGGATCGACCCTTCGTACCATGTATTGTGCACAAACATTTAAAGCTTACGCGTAAGTTAACCCTAATCATAACATTAGGGTTGTTCATCTCGATATTTAGAGTACAAGTCGCTTTTGAAAGGAAGTTTGGTTTGGATAAGCTTTTAGGGTAATTTGGATTTCAACGAACATCAACTAAGGATTAGTTGAATGAAACCAAGAACATTTCACTATAGAATAATCGTGATTGAATCAATCATAGTAAACTAAAGTCATGCTTTAGGAATAATCTAAGAGCATACAATTTGAATAACTATAACACCTTGCTTGAACAATACTAAGCGAGGTTAATTAGAATTGAATACTAAGCATGCATAACAATTTGATCGATAAAAATGTTCAACATTAGAATATATAAATTTGCATGCTAAACAACAAGTTAAATACAAGAATAACTTGCTCAAGAATAACTTACATCATTATATCATAATCGAATTGAAAACCATAATTAGTTCAACAAGATAAAGGATTAGAAAAACTTGCTCAAAGAAAATTTAGCGATTGCACAATTCTAAAAGTAGAGTTAAAGAACTTGCTCGATGTAAAAAGAAAGTTTAGAAAACTTGCATTACTATATTGAGAACAATAATTGATTCAATTACAAAAAGTTAGAAGTTAGAGAACTTGCATTCTCGATGTAAAAAGAAAGTTTAGAAAACTTGAACTTGTTAAATGTAAAAAGAAAGGCTAAAGCCTTGTTTGTGGGAAACAAATCATCGTAACCTGATATCCTATAAACATATGTCATCATGACATAATTAGTCATTACCATCTTACGAACATAACTAAATCGTTCATCATGTAAAAATTGGATTTTTAATCAAATAATCAAGTTATAACACAAGTTAATCCTTAATAACATAATTATTCATAGTATAGAAATACTAAAATCAACATTTTACTGATCCTACTATTATCACATAACTTTTCTTAAAATTTCGTGTACAAAAGTACCTTTTATCGAGACCATTACGCTAACTTCATGTGCATATTTCACGATTTACTTTGTAGGTGTGTATACTGGCGTGGGCATGGTAATGCATGTCTTTATGACGGAATCGAGGCTCTAAAGTAGGCTATGGCATGAGCATGTGTATGCTCTTTCATAAAAAAATCTTTGAAGTCACTTTGCATGTGTGTGAATTGCAGAACCTCGTGAACACGACCTCGACAATAACAAGAAAAAACCGATTTTTTGGCCTCAAGCTCGTTTCTAACAGACTAATTAGCACATAAATCATATAGAAACTTCATGTAAACATATTTCAAAACTCTAAACATGATTCTACCCATACAACAACATAAACAACAAAATTAACACACCCAAATTCCTTTATTTTTGGCTAAAACTCATTTTTTTTATATTTGATGAAAATCAACTTTGTAACTTTTGTTTTTCAACCAAAACCACTAATTCAAAGTGTTTTTATCAACAATTATACATGCTCTATCAAATTAAATGGTCAATTTATCAACTAAACAACTAATTAACCCTCAATTTCTATTTTAACTAAACAATATATAATCACCAAAAACTCTTTGTAAAAGGTTTTCTTCACAAACTTCATACATAACAACAATACATTGATTATAATCATATATAACCTATGAAAATAACTTTACAACACTAGTTTATCATATGAACACACATAAAATCAATAATTATCCTATCACAAGAATTTTCTGAGAGAAATAGGAGAAGAGAAACTAAAACTTTTAAAACTTAAAAAGAATAGGGTAATACCTTGAAGAAGATGATGACTATCCTTTTCTATTCTCAAGCTCCTTCTTCCCACTCTCTAGCCTTTCTTCCTTCTTCTTCTTCTTCTTCTTCTTCTCGAGTTTTCTTTCTTCTCTCTAACCTCTCTCCTCTAACATACGTCTTAACAAATAGCATTATATAGATATATATATATTAATTATATAATATAATTATAAACATAAGCGATATCGGTTATGTGAATTTTAAAATCAAAAGCCATAAAGGCTTGTTTGGTTAACCACTAACAAAATAACCCATTAATCCTAACACCTTGTTTGGTAAAACTCAAATAAATTAAAGACTTAATAGGCCTTAGGCATTGTTTTGGAAAAAGCGAATTAAAACTCCTTTAAGTTATTTTAGTAACTCCTTTATAACAAGGTTATTTGTCACACATTAATTTAATTAAATTAATCATAATAACAATTTATTAAATTACTACATCACATAAATCAATACCACCAAAATTATAATTTTTTATATAATTAAAACTTTATTTAATCAACTAACACATCCTTTTTAATTACAAATTCCAATAAAAGAATAGTAATTGAATTAATCAAAATTCTCTAACTTAATAATTAAATTAAATTAGCAAAATAATTAATTTTCCTTAATTATTTATTTAACAAATAATTAAGCACATCAATTCAAATTTGAACAATTATTTATTCAACAATAAACACATCCATTAAATATTTAAATAATTGATAAATATTTAATATAACAATTAAAATTCTAGAATGTTACATCATTCCCTCCTTACAAGGATTTGTCCCCAGAATCACAATTCAAACAATTCATTTAATCACATTCTCCCTACTTACAAAGATTTTGTATCCGAGAATCGAAGACCTTGATTAAACAAATAACTTTCGGGGTAATTCTTCATCATTTCAAATTTTGAGTTCCCACGTAGCCTCTTCGACATTGTGGTTCCTCCATATTACCTTCACGGAAGGTATCACTTTATTCTTGAGCACTGCTTCTCTTTCACGTCGACTATACGGATAGGAATCTCTTCATAGGACAAATCTTTCTCAAGCTGCGAGTGGTTCGTACTCAATCACGTGCTTGTAATCGAGTTTATATGGTCGTGCTGCAAACGCGTGAAAAACATTATGAATGTTTTGCAATTTTGGAGGTAGAGCTACCTCGTAAGCCACCTCTCCAACCTTTCGCTTGACACTTGAAGGGTCGATAAATCTCGGACTTAGTTTCCCCTTATTACCAAATCAATTTTTCCCTTCGAGGAGAAACCTTTAGGAATCTGAAATCTCTATGTCGAATACACGATCGTATGCGTGTTGATCGGCATATTATTTTTTTATACATCTTGAGCGACTATCAATCTTGTTACGATGAGTTTGACAACCTCGGTGATTTGTTGTACCGATTTTGGTCCTAATAGTTGGCGTTCTCGACTTCATCCCGGTACGGTGGAGTTACGCACTTCACCGCCATATAATGCTTCGTAAAGGCGGCATCTGAAATGCTAAGCGTAATGCTTTATTATTGTAAGCAAATTCCACCAACGGTAATTGTTCATCCGGCTTCCTTTGAAATCCATGATCGTGCTCTCAACATATCTTCGATATACGAATCGTTGTTTCGCTTTGGCCATCTGTTTTGAGGATGATATATAGTACTCATTCATAATTGGGTTCCATACATTCTTGTAGTCTCTTCCGGAAGTTTGATGTGAACCTCGGATCTCTATCGACATAATCGACATTGGAACTCCATGTCTCGACACGATCTCTTTAACATATAACTTTGCGGTGATCGAGATTGAATCTAATCTTTATTGGCAAAAAGTGTCTGATTTTGTCAATCATCCACTATCACCCAAATCGCATCGTATCCTTTACGAGTTGTTGGAAGACCTACCACAAAATTCATTGTGATATGTTCCCATTTCCATTACGGTATCTCCAGCGGTTGAAGTAACCCGCTTGGTCTTTTGATGCTCGGCCTTGACTCTCTGACATGTCAAGCACTTTGCAACGCATTCTGCAACGTCTCTTTTCATATTTGGCCACCAAAAATGTCACCGCAAATCTTGATACATCTTCGTACTTCCTGGATGAATCGAATATCTCGAGTTATGAGCTTCGGTCAAAATTTCTTCTTTAATCTCTGGTACTGCTGGAACCCAGATTCGTCCCTCGAATCTCAGCATTCCATCAGTATCAACCTTGTATTTCACTTCCTTTTAAATCGACCACACTTTCTCTTATTTTACGCATTCCTCATCCTGCGGTTGGCGTTCTTCACTTTGTCCACCAAAGTTTGGTGGCTTCCATCTGGTACAATTTCTCATCGGATTCTTTTGGAAATTTGATTTCCAACTCTAACCTTGACATTCTTTGTAATAAGCTCCTCCTTATCGATTAACAACATCAACTTTTCTCTACCTTTCTACTCTCGAGGCATCTGCTGACCACATTTGCTTTGCACGGATGATATAAAGATCTCACAATCGTAATCTTTTATCGGTTCCATCCATCTTCTTTGACGCGTGTTCGAGGTCATACGTGTGAAAATATATTTGAGACTTTTATAGTGCATGTAAATCTCACATTTCTCTCCGTAGAGATAGTGTCTCCATATCTTGAGCAAACACAACCCATGCTTGACTCTAAATCATGAGTCGGATACCCTTTTTCGTAATCTTTCAATTGTCTTGATGCATCTGTGATGACTTTACAGATTTTGCATAAGAACACACCCCTAATCCCTTGTGTGAAGCATCACTATACACCACAAAATTTCTGTATTATCGGTAATGACAACACGGGTGCCATACTTAGCTTCTTTTTCAATTCTTGGAAACTTTCTTCACACTTCTCTCGTCAAACAAATTTTCTGATTTCCTCGTTAAATTTGTTAGCAGAGTGGCAATCTTGGAAAAATCACTGGATAAATAAATGCATAATACCTGCTAATCCCAAGAAACTTCTCACTTACGATGGAGTTCTCGGTTGTTCCCAATTTATCACGACTTGACCTTTGATGGATCCTTTGAAATTCCATCCTTATCGATTCGTGCCCAAGAAATTGTACACGTTTCACCAAAATTCACATTTAGAGAATTTCGCATACAACTTTTCTTTTCTTAGCGTCTCGGCGTTAGGCGTAAATGTTCCACATGTTCCTCTTGAGTTTTAAGTACACGAGAATATCGTCGATAAACACCACCACAAACTTGTCCAAAAATGGTTTAAACACCACATTCATCAAATCCATGAGCAGCTGCGAGGGCGTTTGTCGAACCAAAAGACATCACCAAAAATTTTGTAATGTCCATCAAGAGTTGAATGCCGTCTTGGTACATCCTCCTTTCTTACCTTCGGTTGATGGTACCCACTTCTCAAATCTATTTTGAGAAATATCTAGCACCCTTCAATTGATCAAACAAGTCATCTATTCTCGTGCAATGGATACTTGTTCTTAATAGTGACTTTGTTTAACTCTCTATAATCAATGCAAAACGCATTGACCCATCCTTCTTCTTTATGAATAACCGGTGCTCCCCACGGTGACACACTTTAAATTTGAATGTATTTCTTGTCCAATGACTCTATAGTTGTACCATCAGTTCTTTCATCTCCACCGGAGCCATTACGTATGGGGCTTTCGATATCGGAGGCGGTTCTGGCGCTAAGTCGATCACGAACTTCGATTTCTCTGTCGGAAGGAAGTCTGGAAAATCCTCTGAAACCGTCCACAAATTCCCTAACCTTTGGTATTTCTTCCGATTTTGCACCCTTCTTACGAGTATCGACTATGTAAGCTAAATAACCCACACATTACGACTCAACAACTTTTTGGCTGCGCATAATCGTCGGACATCTCATTTGTGCAAGCGATTTGCTACCATTGAATACTACCTTTGGTGAGTCGTAAGGTTTTACATTTCTTTTGGCGTTAATTATCGCTCCATAATTGAACAACCAATCCATTCCCAAAATAACGTCAACTCTCCCTAGCATGATCGGAATCAAATCTACCATCAAAATATTTCCCTTAATGTTCACCCTACAGTTCTTGTATACGAATCTAAAAGGAACTACTTCCTTATTCACAATTTCTATGTTTAAAGGGAAATTTAATTCTTCACTAGGCAATCCTAATCTCATAGTAAATTCATCAGATCTAAATGAGCAAGTAGCACCCGAATCAAATAATACATAAGCGTCAATATCATTGATCGGGATAATACGACACCACATCCTTTGATTGCCTGACATCTTGCAGTCATAATGTTGAAGGTTGGTTGTGGGCTTATTTGTTGTTGTTGGTCCCATGATAGCCAACGCACCTCCACTAGCATTTCCCTTGCTCCCATTTGTCTCACGGATCTCTTCTTGGGGCATTCACGAGCAAAGTGATCCTTGGATCCATACGTGAAGCACACATTCTTCTTAACTTGAGTGCAATTTGGGGCGATGTGACCCTCTGGCCTAATTGAAGCATACTCGTTTCCCGACCAAACACACTCCCTTATGAAACTTTCATGCACGTAGTACATGCTTGAACTTCTTATTTTTTGGTTTCTTTGTTGATTTCAGCTCCTCCATTCCCATTCCACTTCCTCTTGAGGTTGTTGCCATTACTACTGATTACCACTACTCTTAGCTTCACCTTCACTTTTCTTCTTTCTCTGCTCTTGATTATGCTTTATTCTGCCTCGCCTCCACTTTCGGTGAGAATCGCCTTCTCCATCAACTTCTTTGCAAATGTCTTGATTGGAGCGAAACCTCTCTTTGTCTGACGGGTTTGGTCCCTGCTCAAACCTCTTCGCCTTGCGCTCAAATGCATCTTGACACGATATGGTGCAAACCTCGCCAACTCGTTGAACTTTGCGGCATACTCAGACGCAAACATTGTTCCTTGCTTGACTCCAAAAGCTGGACCTCTAGGCGACTCTTGAACTCTCGAGGAAATAAGTCTCGAAGAAAACGGCTCCTTAAACCTATCGGTCATTACTCTGGTCCTTCCCGAGTCTTGTTGGCTGCCACCAATAGCTAGCCTCCTCCTTCAACATAAGCGTGCAAAAGTAGTCTTACGATTCTCCTCTACCCTAGCCACATCAAAAACCTTCTCGATTTCCATAATCAAGTACGTGCTTCAACTAGATTCATGGATCCACAAAATTCTGGTGGTCCAAGCGCCTTGAAGTCCTTAAGCGTAGCACCTTGGTTACGAGGTTGATTCTGCGGTTGATTTTGCGATTGCACTGTTAGTAACGCGTCTTATTCTTTGAGCGGAGTTAGTTTGACATTATCGATGTTGGTTCCTTGGTGGTTCTCGGACGGGGTGGTTGGCGTCTTGGAGGCATTTTCTGTTAAAAAGAATACATTCATTAGATTATTACTCTACTCTTTTCAAGTAATTTCTACTTAGCTTGCCCCCATAACACATAACACTTTGGATAAAGAAAATAATATCTTTTATTCAAAACTTCTTTGAAAACATCATATCAATAGCATCATCTTTGCTTATTTACATTATTTTCTGAACTACTAAAGTTTGAGGACATCATCATCATATCCCATAGGTTGCATAACACTTGGGATTAACAAATTATTTATCATAACATAACTCAAGTACACTCCCTACGATGTCTATTAAGATATTGCAAGGCCTTACGACGCTCTTCTTCCATACTTTCGGAACATGGTCCGACGGTCCGGTATGAGCGAGGGTAGCGTCTCGGCTGAATTGGATAACCCATGGCCCGATCTTGAGCTCGATTGATCGCGGTGTTGAACACGTTATCCATTTCTTCCATCTTCCTTCTCTTTGCTTGTCGTCTCCCTTTGCTATTTTGGCTTGTTGATAAGCTTCAGCATGCACGCGCGTCTTGCTCTCTGCCCTTTTTGCAGATTCTTCTCTCAACTTGCTCTTGACTCTGCAACCTCTGCTTCGCATTTGATCATTTCTCTTCTTGGTGTGAACGACTTCTCTTCAACATTGTTCGGTCGTTCTTCTCGATCCACGAATCTCTTGTCGTCATACTTGTGCCATGAGTGCATTGTTCGGCTACTATCTCTTGCAATTCCTCGGCGGTATCTTGAAGTTCCACGTTGCGGTCATGCACCTCATCATATATATCGACCCATTATCGAGTTAAGTGGAATCCTTTCCTCCTCGTCCTCTTCACCCGTCTGCTGGCGACTCCACAGGTTCTTCCTCATCTGTTTTTCATCATCATCATCATCATCATCCTCGACCCTGCTGCGAGTAATGGGTGACTCTCGTGGAAGCGGTTGTTCCCAAACCACTTGAATATCACGAGATTCCTCTCTCTCTAGGCATATGAGGTCCTTCCTCCCTAACTTTGTTGGATTCTCCGACATTAGTCATCCCGACAACAAGATTTTTAAGTTTTAGTTATTAATCATCACTACTCGACTCTCACGAGCACATAAGTTGTAAACACATAAGCACGTAAGTGTTTTATTACTTTCTCCTTGAAACTTCGATAATAGTTTATCATCACTATCTTCTCGAAGGTTACTTCTAAGGCTTTTCCCCCACCTAAGGTTCATAACCTAAGGCTTTGATACCAAACTGTGACACCCCAAATCCAAGTACTTCATTCCCCGAGGAATCGGTGTTCACTTAATCAAACATTCATATCTAACTACCCGATCACAATAAAGCTGGATAAATAAAACCTTTCCCATTAAAGGGTTACATAATAAAATCTCGGGTTATCTAACCTTTAATTACAATCATTCAAATGCGGAAATTAAATAAACTTCATTAAAACCAAGTCTAAGATCATCATAATAAAAATCTAACATCTCAATCAAAGTAAAATTACAAGTCTTCATCACTTGCACATTTTCCCTTTCCTTTGCTAGAGCGAAGGTTCATCTACCTTCTCTTCTTTAGGCTGCGATGAGTTTTAAAATATGCAAGAGTGAGCAAAACAATTGCTCACATTGGATCTGATATGAAATCAACAGGAGTATAGTAATAATATTTTGCCGATAAAAGGCTCATCAACAATGAATAGTACTCTATCATCAATAATCGTAAACTGAAATCCAAAATGTGGAATAAATATAAGCGAGGGTCATAAGACCATGAACTATGTCCACGATTGCGAGTAATCTTTCAACTCAACTTTACTTGATCATATAAGACTATAAGGACTCCTCGTACTTAGGGGATCGACCCCCTTCGTACCATGTATTGTGCACAAACATTTAACGCTAAGCGTAAGTTAACCCCTAATCATAACATTAGGGTTGTTCATCTCGATATTTAGAGTACAAGTCACACAAAGGAAGTTTGGTTTGGATAAGCTTTCGAGGGTAATTTGGATTTCAACGAACATCAACTAAGGATTAGTTGAATGAAACCAAGAACATTTCACTATAGAATAATCGTGATTGAATCAATCATAGTAAACTAAAAGTCATGCTTTAGGAATAATCTAAGAGCATACAATTTGAATAACTATAACACCTTGCTTGAACAATACTAAGCCAAGGTTAATTAGAATTAAATACTAAGCATGCATAACAATTTGATCGATAAAAATGTTCAACATTAGAATATATAAATTTGCATGCTAAACAACAAGTTAAATACAAGAATAACTTGCTCAAGAATAACTTACATCATTATATCATAATCGAATTGAAAACCATAATTAGTTCAACAAGATAAAGGATTAGAAAAACTTGCTCAAAAAGAAAATTTAGCGATTGCACAATTCTAAAAGTAGAGTTAAAGAACTTGCATTCGATGTAAAAAGAAAGTTTAGAAAACTTGCAGTTTACTATATTGAGAACAATAATTGATTCAATTACAAAAGTAGAGTTAGAGAACTTGCTCAATGTAAAAAGAAAGTTTAGAAAACTTGCCTTGTTCGTGGGCTAAACCGAACAAATCAAACCACAATATCCTATAAACATATGTCATCATGACATAATTAGTCATTACCATCTTACGAACATAACTAAGTACGTTCATCATGTAAAAATTGGATTTTTAATCAAATAATCAAGTTATAACACAAGTTAATCCTTAATAACATAATTATTCATAGTATAGAAATACTAAAATCAACATTTTACAGTCCTATTATTATCACATAACTTTTCTTAAAATTTCGTGTACAAAAAAGTACCTTTATCGGACCATTACGCTAACTTCATGTGTATTACGATTTACAACGTGGGTACGTACTTATGGCGTGGGCATATTGTATTCTTGGCGCGGAGATCGAGCTACAAGGCGTATGCGGCGGCGTGGCGTAAAGCATTATTTATGGCGCACAAAAAGTCAAAAGTGAAATGTGCAAGTCAGCATGCAAGATGCACTGACCTCGGAACGACGACGACCTCGACAACAACAAAGAGAAAAAGCCGATTTTGGCCCTCAAGCTCGTTTCTAACAGACTAATTAGCACATAAATCATATAGAAACTTCATGTAAACATATTTCAAAAAACTCTAAACATGATTCTACCCATACAACAACATAAACAACAAAATTAACACACCCAAATTCTTTATTTTTGGCTAAAACTCATTTTTTATATTTGATGAAAATCAACACTGTAACTTTTGTTTTTCAACCAAAACCACTAATTCAAAGTGTTTTTATCAACAATTATACATGCTCTATCAAATTAAATGGTCAATTTATCAACTAAACAACTAATTAACCCTCAATTTCTATTTTAACTAAACAATATATAATCACCAAAAACTCTTTGTAAAAAGGTTTTCTTCACAAACTTCATACATAACAACAATACATTGATTATAATCATATATAACCTATGAAAATAACTTTACAACACTAGTTTATCATATGAACACACATAAAATCAATAATTATCCTATCACCAAAATTTTCTGAGAGAAATAGGAGAAGAGAAACTAAAACTTTTAAAACTTAAAAAGAATTGGGTAATACCTTGAAGAAGATGATGACTATCCTTTCTATTCTCAAGCTCCTTCTTCACACTCTCTAGCCTTTTTTCATCTCTTCTCTTCTTTTTCTCTGAGTTTTCTTTCTTCTCTCTAACCTATCTCCTCTAACATACGTCTTAACCAAATAACGTATATAGATATTATATATTAATTATATAATATAATTATAAACATAACTGATATCAGTTATGTGAATTTTAAAATCAAAAGCCATAAGGCTTGTTTGGTTAACCACTAACAAAATAACCCATTAATCCTAACACCTTGTTTGGTAAAACTCAAATAAATTAAAGACTTAATAGGCCTTAGGCATTGTTTGGCAAAACTGAATTAAAACTCCTTTAAGTTATTTTAGTAACTCCTTTATAACAAGGTTATTTGTCACACATTAATTTAATTAAATTAATCATAATAACAATTTATTAAATTACTACATCACATAAATCAATACCACCAAAATTATAATTTCTATATAATTAAAACTTTATTTAATCAACAACACATCCTTTTTAATTACAAATTCCAATAAAAGAATAGTAATTGAATTAATCAAAATTCTCTAACTTAATAATTAAATTAAATTAGCAAAATAATTAATTTTCCTTAATTATTTATTTAACAAATAATTAAGCACATCAATTCAAATTTGAACAATTATTTATTCAACAATAAAATCCATTAAATATTTAAATATTTAAAATAATTGATAAAATTTAATATGATTGCATTGAATTGGCATGATCAAAATTCTAGAATACACGAATATCTTCTTTCACCTGTTCTCTTGTGAAATGAGAACGTAGCCAAGACTTGTCGGGGAACGGAGTGACGGTCCAGATGATAGTATTAGTAGTCCTCACTATTCTATTAAATAGTGTGACAATAAATTTAATGAGGACTCCTATGAGTGTGGATATTGTCTAGATGATAATATTCTTATTAAAACTCTCAATTTATGATTTGTCGTATTTTACGCGACAGCTGTATTATTAAGTTGTATTTGTATTCTGTACCAAGTATATGGCGACTCAGTATAGGTGATGTATACCTATTTTGGGGGCGTCACAGTTGGTATCAAAGCTTAGGGATATGATCTCTGGCTGAGATGTGAGATAAGAACTAGGAAGGGAGAGACGAGGAATTCCTTCGCTAGTATGACCTACCTAAGTTTATTTGGTATTTAATTGGTTGGTCAGGGTATAGGGATAATATGTGATATGTCAATTAACCCTTGTTTTGTGACAGTGTTAAATTTGCGTAGTTATCCTGGTTTGCATCCCATTTGGTCGATAATGAGGGGCGAATGACGCGAATGTTTCTAAGAGGTTTGAAACCCGATATACGTCAATACCTCATTTCTCACAAACTTTGTTTATATTCAGATGTTGTGAATATGGCTCAGTTATTTGAGCGCGATAATGAGTCAGCACAACCAAAAGGCAACGACCAACAATACGATAATAATCTTACCGGTGGCAACGGCCATCGGAACAACGATAACCATCGTGGAGGAAATTATCATGCTAAGAATGGTAACCACTTTGGTGGTAATCATGGCCAAGATAATAGAAGTGGAAAATTCAAGAAGAGAAGATTTAACGATGATGGGAAGACGTTGGCAGTAGCAACAAATTCTAGGGGAGGAGAACGACCACTAGTTAGATGCTATAGATGCGGAGAGGAGGGAAACATAAGTCCAAACTGTTCACAGCCTTCCAAGGTATGTTTTAGTTGTGGAAGAGAAGGTCACCTAGCCCGATTTTATCGTGCACCAAAGTCAAGTCCAGCTGGGATGGAGGCATCTAAGGCCGTCCCAGACAAGACAAAGCCGGTAGTTTAAGTGAGAGTGTTTATTGAGGAACCCGAACAAGGTTATTACGGGTAAGTTAATCATAAATTCTTGCGAAGTTTATACCTTATTAGATATCGGTTCTACCTATTCTTTTATCTCTCTTGCTTGTGCTCAACGTTTAAATTTTACCATAGAGAAGCTAGACTTTGACTTATTGGTTGAAATTCTGTTAGGAGAAACCTTCATTACCTCCACTATTTTTAAATCTTGTTTGATTCATATCGATACCCTCACGTTACCTGTCTATCTTATCTCTTTGAAAATACTTGCCTTTGATGTGATTTTAGAAATCGATTGGTTAACTACTCATCATGCTTTTCATAAGGTTGTTAGCTTTCATATTCCTAACCAACCTGTTATGCGAATTCAAGCAACCAAACCACTAAAGTCAATCACTGTCATATCAAGCCATAAGTAAAGAGTCCCGAGCCTTTATCTGGTGACTTCCTTGTGTGGAATGCACCGAAGCCAGACTTTCTATAGGGGAAGTCATGAATAGCGGTGGAAAATTGATAGGTATCAATGTGACGTGCTATCCAAGTCTTGGATGAGGGTCACAGTTTTGAATGATATTTCTATCGTTAATAAATTTCTTGACGTATTCTTGAAGACTTCTTAGCCTACCCCTAGAGCGTGAAATCAAATTTTGTATTGACCCCAGTACAAAACCCATTTCTAAAACACTCAAGTATTTCTTCACCCAAAATGAACGTATAATGCGCCAAAGATGTTGGCTCGAGCTGTTGAAGATTACAATCATACCATTCAATATCATTGTGGAAGAGAGAACGTGGTAGCTGACGCGTTGAGTAGAAGATCGTATACGTTTACGAATGCGATGTTGTTAACACAAAAACCCATTTCGTATAACTTACAAATGATGAAGATAGAGTTAAAGACTCTAGGGACCCACATGAAGATAACAAATATATGAGTAAAATCGACTTTAATCGATAAAGTTAAAGCCGCTTAAGCTACACACCCGGAGCCGATGAATGTGAAGAAGAAGGTTCAAGATAGCGTTATTCTAGAAGCAAGAGTCGATGAATAGAGGAAATCTCAACCCTCAATTTAATTGGACCATTTGAAATCCTCGATCGAGTAGGAACTGTGGCCTATAGACTCGTTTTACCACCAAGTATGTTGCGTGTTAATAACGTTTTTCTCATATTAATGTTACGTAATTATGTGGATGACCTGAACCACATTATTAAATAAGAAATAGACGATATAGCAGAAGATTTAACGTATGAGGAGATACGTGTTCAAATCTTAGATAAGAGGGATCGTATTCAACACTCAAGAGTTATACCTCAAGAGTTAGAATCTGAAATGAAGTCAAGGTATCCTCACCTCTTCGGCATACCAGGTACGTACGTAAATTTCGAGGGCAAAATTTCATAAGGAGGGGAGATTGTGAGACCCTAAATTTTATGAATAAAGATTTAAATTTCTCAAAATATTTTTTTCAAAATTATGGTGTGGATTTGATATAATGTTATAGTTGTGGGTAGTATTTATAAATTTTGTAAAGTATGCAAGTTGTTATATAATATTCGATTGGTCAGGGAATATTCATTTTAACAGGGAGTATTCGTACGACAGCACAATCATTGGTGGACCCCACAACAGAATTATTGTCGGATTGAGAAAATGACAAAAATATTTTTATGAAAATAACGGCGAAAGTTTTACCATTAAAACTGTTAAACTACTCAGTAGTAAAAAAAATGCGAATACGTGTGGTTGCATAGTAGCACACGGTATTGATTATTGATGCTTACGTGAGAAGTCACTCAGTTTTGTTCAATTATTGCTTCAGTAATTGTTGAATAGTATCTCACGTTATTTGATTCAATTATTGTCAATATTTTATATATTATTAAATCAATAATTGAGATGACAGAGTTAGTAATATTATTATTTGCAATATTAACGATGTCTAGAAGTTCTGCCAAGGAGAGGTTTGGTCACCTAATTGCGCGCCAATAGGGAGAAATCCTTATTGGAAAGCCCTCTTTCTCACAGGAACGACACAGTCGATTAATATTGTGAATTATAATGATGATGATAAATGTTGTTAAATATATTGAGGTAACTTTTTATGAAGTCACAGAAGTTTATATATATATTATATATAAATTTTGTTTTATTAGTATTATTAATGTAATAAAACAGAAAAGCTTTTTATATAAAACAAAATACTTTTATAAAGTTATTTATTTTATTAGACTATAAATATAATATATTATATTCTATTATGCATAGTGTTTTGCATAGTAAAATCTTTTTATATAAAAATGTAATACTTTTATAAAGTTATTTATTTTATTAGACAATAATTAGAATATATTATATTTTATTATGCATAGTGTTTGTATAATGCTCGCATAGTATTTTTTGCATAGTAAAATCTTTTTATATAAAACATAATACTTTTATAAAGTTATTTGTTTTATTAGATAATAATTAGAATATATTATATTTTATTATGCATAGTGTTTTGCATAGTGCACTGATAGTATTTGCATAGTAAAATCTTTTTTTATATAAAACAAAATACTTTTATAAAGTTATTTGTTTTATTAGACTATAAATAGAATATATTATATTTTATTTAAAAGATTTTGTTTTATTAAAATAATTTATTAATCTTTGCATAGTAAATCAATATGGATAGTCCATTTAAAAGTAAATCAATCTGGATAGTTCATGAATTAGTTACTATTTAGTCCATTCTCCTATAAATAAAGCTCATTCCTTCATTATTTCTTACGAATTCTTTGAAACTCAGAGAGAGAAACTATAGAGAGAAAGAAGAAAAGTATTCATTACTTCACTACTCCTATATCCAGTTTTTCTAAGGTAAGGGTGTTATTTCTTTTCGTATTCATGAAGAGAATTATTTTCTTTTTAATACCGTAAGGGTGTTATTTCTTTCGTATTCATGAAGAGAATTATTTTCTTTCAATACTCGTAAGGGGTGTTATTTCTTTCGCATTCATGAAGAGAATTATTTTCTTTCAATACTCGTAAGGGGTATTATTTCTTTCGTATTCATGAAGAGAAATTACATTATTCTATTCTTTATTATTACATTGGAATAACTTTGATATCTGCCAAGCTACCCTATACTTGGTGAAATTCTTACGTTATTCCATTCTTTATTATTATGTTAGACTAACTTTGTATATCATAAGTACCGCATACATGATGAAATTCTTACGTTATTCCATTCTTTTTTATTACATTGGAATATCACACCGGTGCGTTGATACGCTCGACACAGTTCCATTAATTATTATTCTGTTAGAATAACTTTATGCGTGCGATTTCTATCGCATGCATGGTGATTTCGTTGTTATTCCATTCTTTATTATTACGTTGGAATATCACTGTCGGTGATTGTAATTTCATTTGATCTCGGTTTCGATTTTTTATTATTATTCGTCGAAATATCACGTCGTGAGTTTCACGCGTGACTGGTTTCATTCTTTATTATTACATTGGGAATAACTCGTGCGTATGTAGTCTATCGCACGCATGGTGACTCCTTCTGTTATTCCATTCTTTATTATTCTATTAGAATAACCTGTCTATGTGGATTACCACATGCATGGTGAATGATCCTTTTTATTCATTCCTTATTAAATTTTGGAAATGATCTGTATATATGGATTACCGCATGGCGGGCGAAAATCCATTTGCAGTTTCATATATTCTATTATACTCAGTTTGTTAAAAGTTTTGACTTCTATACTCTATGAAATTAGTGGAATATCCTTGATATTTGCGCTTCATCCAGTATCTTTTCATGGAAATATTCTTCTGAGCATTCTTGAATTTTACTCTACAAAGAAGTATCATGTTGACAATTTGGATGTTATTAGTTCCTGCATAAATTAATTCTTGAACTTGTTTTATTGAATTCTTATATCATTGTCATCATCCTCATGTTTATATTATGTTGAAAGTCATCTGTGGCCTGTAGTGCATAGATGGACTTGGTATGATTATGACCTGGGATTAATCGATATAATCATGACCGTAATGTTACAAATGATGTGGTAAAAGTCCTCATTGGCCCGTAGTGCATTGATTGACAGTTGTTGGCATGATCATGACCATTGATGAATACACGAATATCCTTGGCCCGTAGTGCATGGATAATTTGTGGTTGTGATACTAATGAATATCCTTGGCCGTAGTGCAGGGATGATGTGGTTTATTTATTAAGTTTAGTCTCAGCGATAAAAGTGATGAAAAACCTTTTTAAATCATAAAAGATAGTAGATTTTATTCTTTACTTGACTATTTTAATGGATTTCTTGTTCCGCTACAGTTAAACTTGATGTTTGTTATATTTTATCAGTTTAACATTATTGAAGACTAATGATAATTTATTCTACATTATCTTAGTTATAATATTTCTTACTGGGCTAGTTCCGCTCACCCCTTTTTTCATTATTCTCTTTAGGAAATGAGAACGTAGTCGGGACTAGTCGGGGAACGGAGTGACGGTCCAGATGATAGTATTAGTAGTCCTCACTATTCTATTAAATAGTGTGACAATAAATGTAATGAGGACTCCTTTGAGTGTGGATATTGTCTAGATGACAATATTCTTATAAAAACTCTCAATTTATGTTTTGTCGTATTTTACACGACAACTGTATTATTAAGTTGTATTTGTATTCTGTACCATGTATATGGCGACTCAGAATAGGTAATGTATACCTATTTTGGGGGCGTCACAGTTATGGGCAGAGGTTTGTGCTTTGGTGTAACAACCACTCAGTTTATTACAGTGATAATCATTGGAATTGGTCACGCTATCAATATGTATAAGACGAGAAGGTGAATCTTTTCTCATGTATATACTTGATAGGTAGAGAACGATAAGGTATGTGCGAGTTCTTGAAACTCATACTTATGGTAAATTCGTGACTCATAATCATATGGTATGTTTTTGAACTTATTAGGGAATGAACGCCTATGGTCTGACTGGATAGTTCTTAAACTCGTATTGTTGTGGAAAGTTCCTGTACTCATAATGTGTGGTAAGTTGATGGACTGTACTATGGTATAGGGATGTTTAGACTAAAAGTTATTTTTATTAGAATTAGCGTTGAAGGTGCTAGAGAAGATTAAGTATTGTTGTGACGCCCCCAAAATAGGTATACATCACCTATTCTGAGTCGCCATATACATGGTACAGAATACAAATACAACTTAATAATACAGCTGTCGTGTAAAATACGACAAAACATAAATTGAGAGTTTTAATAAGAATATTTTCATCTAGACAATATCCACACTCAAAGGAGTCCTCATTACATTTATTGTCACATTATTTAACAGAATAGTGAGGACTACTAATATTATCATCTGGACCGTCACTCCGTTCCCCGACTAGTCCTGGCTACGTTCTCATTTCTTGAAGAGAACAGTGAAAGAAAGGGGTGAGCTCAACTAGCCAAGTAAGAAATATTATGACTAAGATAATGTAGAATAAATTATCATTAGTCTTCAACAATGTTAAACTAATAAAATATAACAAACATCAAGTTTAACTGCAGCGGAACAAGCAATCCATTAAAAGAGTTAAGTAGAGAATAAAATCTACTATCTTTTATAATTTAAAAGGTTTTTCATCACTTTTATCGCTGAGACTCAGCTTAATAAATAATCCACATCATCCCTGCACTACAGCCAAAGATATTTATTAGTATCATAACCACAAATTATCCATACACTACGGGCCAAGGATATTCATGTATTCATCAATGGTCATGACTATGCCAACAACTGTCCATCAATACACTATGGGCCAATGAGGACTTTTACCATATTATTTATAACATTACTGTCATGATTATACCAAATAATCCCTGGTCATAATCATACCAAGTCCATCTATGAACTACAGGCCACAGATGACTTTCAATATAATATAAACATGAGAATGATGACAATGATATAAGAATTAAATAAAACAAGTTCAAGAATTAATTTATCTAGGAACCAATAACGTCCAAATTGTCAACATGATACTGCTTTGTAGAGTAAAATTCAAGAATGCTCAGAACAATATTTCCATGAAAAGATACTGGATAAAGTGCAAATATCAAGGATATTCCACTAATTTCATGGAGATTAGAAGTCAAAGCTTTAACCAACTGAGTATAATAGAATATATGAAACTGCAAATCGATTTTCGCCCGCAATGCGATAATCCACGTAGATAAATCATTTCCACAATTTAATAACAAATGAATATGAAGGGTCATTCACCATGCATGTGGTAATCCACATAGACAGGTTATTCCAATAGAATAATAAAGAATGGAATAATAGAAGAATTCACCATGCATGTGATAGACCGCACAGACAGGTTATTCCAATAGAATAATAAAGAATGGAACCAGGTCATGCGTAAACGCACAGACAAGATATTGTAACGACCCCAAAATTCATACAATTTAATTCCCAACTTAGGTCGTTAATAAAACATCTACCTTCTGATTTTACATCATCATTCGATGTTAAACTTTATAAAATGCGGAATAATTTAAACTTTTATGTCTTCTTACTTTAATTCCCTGAATCAAAACCTTTATCATCTACATGTCTTTGAATCAATCTTATTTTTATGATTCACTTTACCACTATTATTATATAAAACTTTACATTTCAATCCGATAACCTTTACATATCAAATAACTCTAACATTAGCTTTACAACTCAACATAAAACTATACATAATAAAAAATTTAGTACATCTCATGAATCTTAATCATGCTATTAAGAAATAACAACTTTAGCTAAAATATTAATCTTCATGAACTATTTCTGATCCACGTCATTCAAGTAGAACATAATGTACATTCAATCCTTAACCTGCAAAAATGGTTACTTGCAAGGTTGAGCTCGATAGCCTAGCAAAATCTAACAGTTTTCATGCATCACGTAACACATAATAACATGTTCAACATATATCTCATAAACATTGGACTAACATAACATACATGCTATAGTTCATATAACAAGTTTAAAGATTGAGTTCCTTACTCAACCAACATGCTTTACTCAATCAACGTAGTCATAAGTTGACTTTAACATTTCATACATTCAACATATATATAACACATCATGCTCTTTGCAATAAAGATTTAAAACAATCAAATTCACATAGCAAATAGGAACTGAAAGACTTGCCTTGATCGTTGTTTACCAATAACAGTTTAATAGCTTACAGTTATCTGCACTTCACATGCCCTACACAATTATATAATCATGCACATCAACTATTAGTCACATAGAAACACATATTAGTTGTAATGTAAACTTTAATTTACGCCTCATAACCCTTCCTATCATAGATACACAATGTTCAATTTGATTGTGTTAACTTTCGACTTATATCTCACTATATTTCATATTCAGAGTTCATTCAAGTGTTTAAGTCTTGCTAGGAATCATTATTGGTTTTATATTAAACCCATTTCATATCTTATAATATTCATTTCATCAGACTTAAAACACTTTTTACGTTCATTATCACTTATCACGGCGTTTCGACGTTTGTTCAATACACGCCCAATTTGGCTCTCTTGTGTGTGCTTAGTATGCGTATACAACTTATCTAATATATCATTTTTTAATGTTAATCATCATTATACTTCATAATATTCATGTTATATAACTTAGAACAACATCTTTTCTAGTCAAGAGCACTACACTTGCATACGCGCATGCCCGACGCCCTCCGATTGTCCACGAAAACACAATAGTCCCAACAATGACCATTTTTACACCTTCTCTCGGCCTCAAATTGAAACATTCAAAGCATAAAAGTTGTAGGTTTATTCGTCCTCGTTTCGGATCATCTTGAATCATCTCAATCGGAGTTCGTATGAAAACGTTATGCTTAATTTACTACAGCAGGTCAGAGTAGTGCACCAGACACTGATGTCCAGCGCAGCTGCGCCCTAAATGGCCTTGGGGGAAGCGCAGATGCGCCCCAAGTCGTAGAACAGGCCCTCAGGCTCTTCTCTTCATGATTACACAGACCAAAACTCCTTCCAATGATCATAACATGAGTTATACTCATTCAAATCAGTCCATTTTCGATTCTATGGGTTAGTAACTCATAAAGCTACAACATACCAATTACCCATCAACTAACATAAACATTAACTAACCCAAATATGGATTTAGAACTCATGTTTATACTAATTGTTCATGTTTGACAAATTTAACGAATTCATTCACTACAAATTCGTTTCTCAACCAAATTGGTTCGTTAAACTTACGTTGTTTTCATTTCTTGATATACTAACATAATATATAACCAATTAATAGATTCTAGCAAGGATTGAACATCAAATTTTGGACTTACTAGGCCATTTTCATAAATAAAACACTGTTATTTAAAATCTTTTACTACAACCCAATTCTCACAAATTTGATCATCGAATAGCACTCACAAACGATGATTAACAGATTATAAACCCTATATACAAGTATTTATATCAATCCAACCTAATTATCAATAGAAATTCCAAAAAAAAAATAAAGTTAAAATTAGGGTTATACTGTCAGGTTTGTAATATTCATGAACACAATCAAATTGCATAAAAAGTGCGGAAGCGTGTAAAAATCAGAGTTTAAAAATTTACAAACCATATACCCGGATCATCCTTTATGCGTAATTATTAATTAAACGAAAAGATAAAGAATAAATCATACCCTTGAAGATTGAGCTTCCTCAGGTACAAGTTCACCTCCAAATCCTTTCGCGTTCAATCTTGAATCCACCGGGTTTGGTTCCTTCCTTTGATCAACGTTAGCCACCCAAATGTTTGGCCTCTAGAGGTGATCCACCAAAGAAGAAGAAAATTCAAGAAGAAGGGGTATTGGCTCAAACCCTAGTTTTCTATCTCTATAGAAAAGGGTACTCTCCAACAAATTGGAATTATATCGTTGTAAAAGTAAACAACCCTTACCACCCATAATAAGACTCCTCTTATTTATAGATGTGGGCAACCCATCTTAATAATTAAGGAATTGGGTTTTATTTAATTAATTAAATTCTTTTAATTAATTAAGCTCCCTAATCTTATTAGGGATAATTAATTAAACTTCTTTAACTAATTTTCCTTCCTAATCCAATTAGGAATAAATGAGAGTACTTATATTAAATTAATTCCCAAACTCTTTTAGAAATTAAAATAATAATAATTGTAATAATATTAATAAGACCCCTCTTATTAATTTATATTTAATATTTCTAAAATATTAAATAATAAATATTAAGCTATTTAATTTATTCTATCACCATAGATTAAATTAAATATACATAACATATATTATTACGATTATGCCATTAACTTCTTAAATAATTATTCTTCCTTTTATGGTGTGACCCTTTAGGTTCTCCATATTAAACCGGTTGTGAATAAATCAATTAGAATAATTCTAATCTTATTTAAATAAATAAATTAAACAATTAATTTATTTAAATAAATAATATTTATTCTACTGATAGGGATAAGCCTCCTAGCGATCAACGACTTTCCGGATAATATAGATTTCAACATTAATCATAAAAAGAACCTTTGAGTAAATAGTTACCGACAATTCAATCCTTCCACCATACAATGTCCCAATTAAATATAAGGCATGGAATTTACGTCAAGTCTTATTTTATTTAATTATATGTATTTCGACTCTTAAATGCACAACACCAAATAATGCAAATTAGAAACTCCTTTCTAATTTCATTACGCCGCCAAGGACTACTTTGGGTTGTCATTTATCGAATCACATAGGACATTTCTCTTCTTTTATTAGAAGTGGTAGATTCTTTATTGATCATACATTATCTCCATGTACAACTTATTATACCCAAGCATACCTTTTGATATACCCTAAGGGTCTTAAGGAATAAGTCAAAGTATAACTCATCATACACAAGATACTATGATGATCTCAAGTCCAAGGATTACTTGTACTACTATCACTCTGAGAATTCTATTCGACAGCAAATAAAACTCCATTAGGTATTCCTTAGCGAGCCACGTCAAATTGAACTTATTCTCTAATAAGCACCTACATACTTGCTTTAGTGTCTCCACACAAATGATCATGAGATCAATCATCCTCATCCAATGAGCAAGCAACGTATGTACCAATCTATCCGGATTCACTAATCCCCAATTTAGTAATCCAATGATTGGGAACTATTTTAGTTTTAAGCTTTCTAAGAATTTAGATCTCATTAGAATGATCATCATCATTATTCTAAAAGCATTGCTTAAAACTATGGGTTTATCACATATTATAACACAAAGATCATGTAGATAATTAAAAGCCTTTAATAAATTAATACTTTTTATTAATAAATGAATAAGATTGTTCTAAAGTATATGCTTTATCATCGCATATGATTGGCTTGTGTGCATACTACTTTCAATCTCCCACTTGCATTAAAGTCAATCGCCATTGTATCTCATACTCTTCTTCTCTAAGTGACGATTATCCTGCTGTTGGATAAGCTTTAGTTAATGGATATGTAATGTTGTTCATGAGATTCCACTATCTCTATAGTGATTTCCCATCTTTCAATGATTCTAATAATCAAATGAAAGTGCCACAACACATGTTTAGATCCAAGATGAGACTTAGGAACTATTCTAGTTTACGTAATGAACTATTAATCCAAACAATCAACTTGCGACTTCATTTATAGCTATATACTTTGTCTTTTATCACTAAACCAAAGAACTCTTTTCTTTGTTTGGAACCTTTCAATTCACTCGCACCTTTGTTCAAGATAACGTTTTACCTTAAAGTGGATTTTTTGGTCGCGTCTTGGTGCATCTTCGAAAACTTGAGTGCAGTAAAGCCCTCTAATTTTAATTCGGACCCACCATGAATATGATCACATCCTTAGTGTCGGTTAAGCACTTTAAGATGTTTTCAGCGACTCATAGTGAACTTCTCCATAATATGGTGATCAACATCGGGTCTCGTATATTTCATTGCATACATGATTGTCACTCATGCGACCTCTCTTTCGTGAGTCGTGGGGACTATTAAGAGAGATACACTCCATAGCTCATCGACATGAGACATCTCTTGGAGTTTGCCATGCTAAACGACTTTAGCATCAAATGAATATACGCCTTGGGTTAAGTCGAGCATCCTCTTAAATCTATCTATATAGATTTATATCCCCAATTAAGATACTCTTCCAAACCATTCATGGAGGAATGTTTAGACAACTTTATCTTTCTTGATTGTAGCATTGGTATGTCATTCCTTATCCGTAGTATATCAACATATAGTACTAGGAATGTCACGATGCTCCAATCGACCTTTTGTACACACTAGGTTCATTCTTATTTTTGATAAAATCAAACTCTTTTGATTGCCTCATCAAAACGAATGTTCCATACTTGAGAAACTTGCTTCAATCCATTTCTCGACGAGTGTCTACAACACTTACCTCATCGTATGTAATCGGATCATCATCTTCTATGATGTGTACCTCATCATCATCATCCATGATGAATCCATACCTCCTAGGTATCTTGGTACTATTCGATTTACGATTGGTTTGTGGTACAATAGAATTCATCTCTGGGTTCCTCTTATTTGACTTATAGTGTTTTGTGGATCATGAACTCTTCAAGATCTATTATCCTCCCACTAGCCCCTTTAATGATAAACACCTTTATCTTAGAAGGCGGTGTTTGAAAATAAACACCTTTTGCTATGTAGGATTATAGAACATATGCCCTAAACTTACTTTAGGATGTCCCACAAATCACATACATGTCAAATTTTGTCCCAAGCTTATCCTTTGAAACCTTTTCACATAAGTTGGACAACCCCTTATCTTAACATACTTAAGATTAGGAATCCTCCCCATCCATAACTTTTATGGAGTCTTGAAATAGGATTTTGAGGTTACCTTTAAAAGTGAGATACGTAGCCATTTCTAGGACATTATCCCAAAAAGATACTGGAATGTCGGTAAAATCATTTTGGACCGCACCATGTCCAACAAGGTACGATTTTTCATTCAGATACATCAATCAATTATTGCATATCAGGATGTGTCCATTATGAGAAAACTATTTGAGATGATCTAGAAACTTATTGCACAAGTATTTTTCCCTCGATCTAATCAAAGAATCTTAATACTTTGCCAATTTGTTTCACTTCTGAATTCTTTGAACCTTTCAAATAATTCACACTTGTATTTCAGCAAATACACACATTCAACTCTTTGAATAATCATCTCCTTTTCTTATACTAATTTGTTCAATATGCAAAATAATTTTCACGTAAGTCAAGTATACAAAATCCATTAAGTAATATTCCAGTTCTATACAAAACATTATTATTATAAATAGAACAACAATTGTTCTTAATTATAATACCAAAGATTCATTGTCCAACAATAAAATGGAAATAATGTTTCTAACAAGAATAGGAATACAATAACAACTTATTGACTTAATAGATTTGCCCGTAGGCAGTGCTAAACTATAAGTTTCTATAGCTAATGCAGCAACCTTTGCTTCATTTTCCACACATAGGATTACTTATCTTTGTTTAACTTTCTACTTCTATTTGGTCCTTTCATAAATCTATATTTATGATAACCAAAGTTGGTATCCAATACCCAAGTAGAACATTGACTTAAAGAAAAATTATTTTAAATCATGAACAAATTTGTATTTGTAACCAAAACTTCACTAAGCTTCTTTGGTTAGCCTCTCTGTAAGATGCTTCTCAGATTTCTTTCCAAAGTGTCCGGGCTTATAGCGGTGGAAGCAAACTCCTTTGATATCCGTGATCAGTTTTGCTCTTATTATCCTTTGTTTACGCCTTCTATTTACCTTCTTTGAATCATTCTTCTTTTCGAGGAAGATCCTTTTGGCCCCTACCAAGAAGACTTGATCTTTCTTGGTTGGAAAGTGACTCTCAACATTTTTCAATATGTTAAGCAAATCAACGAGGGCGATATCTAGCTTGTTCATATGAAAAATTCACAACAATTGTGAAAGGAGTCAGGGAGTGAGTGCAAGATCAAATCTTGGCTCAACTCTCCATCCATGACAAAACCAGTTGTCCTAATTGATCAATCAAATTGATTATGTTAAGAACTTTTTATACGTACTATAGTGCCATCGCCATTCTAGATCGGAAGAGCTCCTTAGATATCTCGATATCTATCGGTCATACTTTCCTCGCCATCAACTACTTGATGTGCGGGAATATAGTAAAGCATCCATAGTTTCATCTTCGACGTTGAAGCTCGTTACTCATGGATGCGAGCATGATGCATCGAGCCAATCTGTGCATCATCTTGCCACTTTCTAAAAGTAGCAATCTCTTCCTCGAGGCATTATGCGCAACCATTGCGAGGATAGGCGTATTAAGGACATAAGATAGCTTTTCGACTATGAGAACTATTCTCAAATTCCTTAACCAATCCGATTTAATACGGTCCGGTTAAATAACATCTAATATGTTTCGCAGTTGATAGTAATTTTAGACATTGTAAAATTACGTAAATGAATTTGTAATTAACAACATTTTAACATACATTCTTTTATTAATTACCAAAATAAATTAGGTCTTGTTTTAAATTGGTATCTCTCCTTTATTTTCTTCAAACTATATTACCTCACTTATATAGTTAAGCAAAATCTAATTAAAGATTTGCTAGTGAGAATAAGGATCCCATTTCAAATGTATATAGCCTTGTGGTGACACAACAAACTATATATAAATAAATAGGTAGACAACTTTTGTCAATTACATCAACTATGCAACTCCTTTTCTTTTGCCTCTTAGATTATTTTTTTGATCAAGTGGTGGCACATCAGAATCAAAATTATCCAAGTTAAGTCCGACCTAGCACTCCATATATTCAAAAAGAAAAATATCATCCTGTGGTGTGACACAACAAAATAATATTGTTCAATTTTCTTTATAAGCATCAAATGTGATAAATTAACATCTTAAATACTTAATACTTGCCTTGTGGTGACACAACAAACTCATATTAAATATTTAATACTCTATTAATTTTATCATGTTAGAAAGCGACGTTCGATATTCCAAATATCTTTGAACGCTTAGGACTTAATATAAAAAATTGAGGGGTTTGTTATTAATTTGTCTCATCTTGTTTTAAGCGCATGCACATATATATATAAATACGCGTCATATTAATGAACATCTGAAGCATGTTTGCATAATATATAATATATATAGTATAAGCATACATATAGAATACTATATTCTACCGGATTGATTATGGACTTTTATTCTAGTTTGGTTCACTAGAGCCACCAAGTGAACCAAAAGGTCAAACCCTAGGGGTGCAAGAAATAATATTTAAATATAACTATTACATTTAAAACCGGGCTCTATTACAAACGGGTCTTCAAGCGCTTCTTGTCACTTGATCTCTAATTCTTCAAAATTAATTCTAAATATTTCTATTACAAAACTATTTTAAAATAAATAGAAACCTTGATCGTGATCGAGGGAAGTACATAGGAGGAGATAGAATTTACATTAGAGAAAAATTAGAGAAGGCAGTCTGTGAGACCCCATTTAATAAAACCCATACATTCATGCATCCACTAAAATAAAATCCAATCACATTGGTCGATAGTCCATAATCAATCCCATTTATTATCATACACATCATCATATGCATCAATAAATAACATTCATCCTATGAATAATAAACATTTAATATATATATTGATATCATTTAATGGGCAAATTTAGTTAGTATAAAATCTATTTTTGAATCAAAATAAACTCCTTTATTTTAATCCAAATTTAAATCAAAATAAAACTATTTTATTTTAATTTATCCTATTTTGAATAAAATAAACTATTTTATTTTAATCAAAATCTTTAATCAAAATAAACTCCTTTATTTTAATTAATTATGGAATCCAATTCCATGTAAAAATTTTTTTAATTAAAATAAACTCTTTTATTTTAATTAATTATGGAATCCAATTCCATGTAAAAAAAAAATATTAAAGGAAACACGGATTATCTTTCCTATTCACAAATAAACTCCTTTATTTTGAATAATATGAAATCTTATTTCATATTTACATAAACTCCTTTATTTAAGGAAACATGGATTCTCTTTCCTATTCACAAATAAACTCCATTATTTTAGGAAAAATAAAATCCAATTTCAACTCCAATTAGTTAGCATGGAATCCAATTCCAACTCTAATTAGTTAGCATGAAATCTAATTTTTAAAATTAAAATAAATTCTTTTATTTTAATATTAAAATAAACCTTTTATTTTAAGATTAAAATAAACTTTTATTTTAATTATAAAATAATTGAGAACATAATATATATATATATATATATGTAAATATATTACGGTAATATATTATATATATATATAATATAAGTAATCATACTCCTTTTTCTAATTTCCTGCATTCCGTGCGCTGTGAACCATGTGAATCCATGAGCAGGATTAGTAAAAGGTGAAAAAAAAACGTTAATATATATAATAAAAAAAAAAAAGAAACCGTGCCCTTATTTATCATTCACCTGACTCCTCTTTTTTCATGCTAAACCACGAAATAATCATATATGCTTTAATACCTTTTTTTTTTTTTTTATATGGAACACGGAATAAACACCACATTCTCCTGCCAAAACATTTAAGCATCATATGAAACAAGTTCGGTTGTTTTTTTTTTTTTTTTTAATTAATAAATTTTATACAACAAAGTTATGCCCAATTAAATTATTCTAAACACATATCAATATAGATATTAAATTAAAACAATTAATAATTTACATAAAGGTTTGGCTCTGATGCCACTGTTAGGTTTGTAATATTCATGAACGCAATCAAATTGCATAAAAAGTGCGGAAGCGTGTAAAAATCAGAGTTTAAAAATTTACAAACTATATACCCGGATCATCCTTTATGCGTAATTATTAATTAAACGAAAAGATAAAGAATAAATCATACCCTTGAAGATCGAGCTTCCTCAGGTACAAGTTCACCTCCAAATCCTTTTCGCATTCAATCTTGAATCCACGGGTTTGGTTCCTTCCTTTGATCAACGTTAGCCACCCAAATGTTTGGCCTCTAGAGGTGATCCACCAAGGAAGAAGAAAATTCAAGAAGAAGGGGTATTGGCTCAAACCCTAGTTTTCTATCTCTATAGAAAAGGGTACTCTCCAACAAATTGGAATTATGTCGTTGTAAAAGTCAACAACCCTTACCACCCATAATAAGACTCCTCTTATTTATAGATGTGGGCAACCCATCTTAATAATTAAGGAATTGGGTTTTATTTAATTAATTAAATTCTTTTAATTAATTAAGCTCCCTAATCTTATTAGGGATAATTAATTAAACTTCTTTAACTAATTTTTCTTCCTAATCCAATTAGGAATAAATGAGAGTACTTATATTAAATTAATTCCCAAACTCTTTTAGAAATTAAAATAATAATAATTGTAATAATATTAATAAGACCCTCTTATTAATTTATATTTAATATTTCTAAAATATTAAATAACAAATATTAAGCTATTTAATTTATTCTATCACCATAGATTAAATTAAATATACATAACATATTATTACGATTATGCCATTAACTTCTTAAATAATTATTCTTCCTTTTATGGTGTGACCCTTTAGGTTCTCCATATTAAACCGGTTGTGAATAAATCAATTAGAACAATTCTAATCTTATTTAAATAAATAAATTAAACAATTAATTTATTTAAATAAATAATATTTATTCTACTGATAGGATAAGCCTCCCCAATGATCAACGACTTTCCGGATAATATAGATTTCAACATTAATCATAAAAGAACCTTTGAGTAAATAGTTACCATACAATTCAATCCTTCCACCATACAATGTCCCAATTAAATATAAGGCATGGAATTTCATCAAGTCTTATTTTATTTAATTATATGTATTTCGACTCTTAAATGCATGACACCAAATAATGCAAATTAGAAACTCCTTTCTAATTTCATTCTGCCTTGGCCAAGGACTACTGGGTTGTCATTTATCGAATCACATAGGACATTTCTCTTCTTTTATTAGAAGTGGTAGATTCTTTATTGATTATACATTATCTCCATATACAACTTATTATACCCAAGCATACCCTTTGATATACCCTAAGGGTCTTAAGGAATAAGTCAAAGTATAACTCATCATACACAAGATACTATGATGATCTCAAGTCCAAGGATTACTTGTACTACTATCACTCTGAGAATTCCTATCGACAGCAAATAAAACTCCATTAGGTATTCCTTAGCGAGCCACGTTCGTTGAACTTATTCTCTAATAAGCACCTACATACTTGCTTTAGTGTCTCCACACAAATGATCATGAGATCAATCATCCTCATCCAATGAGCAAGCAACGTATGTACCAATCTATCCGGATTCACTAATCCCCAATTTAGTAATCCAATGATTGGAAACTATTTTAGTTTTAAGCTTTCTAAGAATTTAGATCTCATTAGAATGATCATCATCATTATTCTAAAAGCATTGCTTAAAACTATGGGTTTATCACATATTATAACACAGCATCATGTAGATAATTAAAAGCCTTTAATAAATTAATACTTTTTATTAATAAATGAATAAGATTGTTACAAAGTATATGCTTTATCATCAGACATGATTGGCTTGTGTGCATACTACTTTCATATACCTTATTCCTTTGATTGTTTGCTAGCAAGAGATGATGTGAAGGCTTAGAAATTCCTCTCCTACCTCTAGACAATATCAGAGAATTCTCTCTTTCACTGTTGTTTTCTCTTGCTTTCTCCAACACTCTCTCTATACTCTGCTCTTAAACCTTAGAAAAATAAGACGCATGAAAACATAAACTGATATGGCCTCACCTCCCACGTACTTCAGTTAAAAAAACAAAAATGCTTCAGTTAGAAACAAGCCAAAGGCCACAAGGCTTTGTTTGGCTAACCACATAATTCTCATACTAATTTATTTTTATATTATTATATTATATAGTTTTCATGTCACACCATTAATTTAGTTAATTAAATAACTTTAGCTTTAGCTAATTTAAATAACTTACAATAATAATAAAATTCTTATTATCATTATACCTTATAATTAACAAATAATTATATATCTAGTTTAATTAATAAATTAGACATATCACTTTGTTTAATTTATTTATTTCCTTTAAATTAAACAATTCCCTTAAATTAAATCCATCGAGATAAAATTATCAATACTCAATTTAATTAACATTAATAAATTTAGTTACTAAATTAATTCACCACAACTCATCAATTATTTATTTTCCTCAATAAATAAATTATTTAAAATATTTATTTAATTCAATAAGTATTTAAAATAATTACCAAATTCAATTAATTTCTTGATAGTTAACTTAACTATTAAACCTCACTTTCCCATGAAATATATATATATATATATATATATATATATATATATATATATATATATTTTCACACCAGATCACATATTTCAAAATATATATATATATATATATAGCATTATATATATAGCATGTATATATACATGCTCAAACTCAAAACATCTCATAATAAGAATTTTAATTATTAAATTCCTATTTTAATAACTTATAAAAATTTGGGTTGTCACATCTTTCCCCCCTTATAAGGATTCCGTCCTCGGAATCAATGAAACCTCCCTTACTCGATTTTTACCAAATCTCTTCGTTGAATAACTTCAACACATTACCTTAATATAGGTTTTATATTTCCTACTCCCACCTTTCTTGATAATAAATTAATCTTGTAAGTTTTATTTCATAACTTTCCCTTGAACTCAATTATATTTTGAGTATTACATATTCGTTAACCCATTCATTTCCTTTTTTAAGGATCGTTATTATATACTCAACTCATAAACACTCGGGATATTACATTCACCCCTTCTTCTACGAATTTCGTCCTTGAAATCTTATTTACTAGTATTCATTCATTCCATTTATCAAAATAGATTTTATGTTAATATCTATTTATTCATTAGGTTCTGCAACCAAATTCTTTCTCTAAGAATCTTTCTAAGATCATCATATTCCTCACCTCATCCTCTTTTAAGAGTTTCACATTTCTCTTCTTTCTGGAATTTCATTTCTTTCTTGAAATTATTATGTTTTGCTTAATTTTCTCATCCTTTCCACTTTCACCTTTCAGAATAATAAGAATCTTCCATAATTGCTCAATAATTGGGAAGCGATATGAATAAGAGGAATTTAAAAGATTCCAAATCATGCTGAGGGGTCATAATACCTTGAACTACGTCCCTAGGTTATCGAGTATCTCGACTTGAACCTTTAACAGTCATAAGACTATACGGACCTTGAACTCTTCTCCAGTTTTAACAGTGTATCACCATTGTAAACCATCTTTAACAAAATGTTTAGCAATCACACAGACTGAAAACACTCTCTGCAAGTACTCTAGGTGATCAGCCTATCGTACCCTTACGTCGTGCACAACGTATTACATCTTAACATCGTAATGACTATATGCATTACTTTCGGAACCATTGTCTCCGATAACATGTCCCCTTTTACAGGGTTGTTCACCTCAGCTTTTCAACATCTGAATCCGCAACAAAATAATTTGGTTTGGCATAACTTTGCAAGAAACGCTTGAATTTCATGAACATCTTTCAATATTCGTCTAGCTGAATCAAATATCATAGACTTCAACAACAATTCGGTCATCAATAGAAATATAATTATAATACATATATATATATTCACATATCTTAAAGAAATCTCAAAAATTATTTTTATGACATCATGATACCGCACTGTATTTACAGTCCGTTGAGGATTCATTCATTTAGTGATTTTATCATACTACATCATACCATAGTGGGTTGACGATCCTTAGATCACATCCAACACTAAGTAATACTTCATTGATGACTCCATCATTTTAACATCTATGCGCCAGGTTACATGATGCTTTGATGATAAAAAAAATTACATTTTGATATATTTCAAATCATTTTTGTCTAGCTGAAGCAATTAGCATAGACATACGAATAAGGGTATTTTTTTTAAAACTCATTGGTTTAATCATTTGATCCAATATTTTTCAAGAAAATAGAAGTGCAAATGTGACGCCCCCAAAATAGGTATACATCAACCATTCTGAGTTGTCAATACATGGTACAGAAACAACTACAACTTTATTATTACAACAGTAAAACTGTGAGTTTGAATACAAATATTATCTTCTAGACAATATCTATACTCAAATAAATCCTCATCACATTTATTGATACATTATTTTACAAAATGGTGAGGACTACTAAACAACTCTCTCTAGAACCTTCATTCCATACAGAGCTCATACTCGCTTATATTCTCGCCTCACGAGAAGAAAAATGGAACAAAAAGGAAAAAGGTGAGCTCAACTAGCCCGGTAAAGAATATTATGACTAAGATAAAATACAACAAATTATCGTTAGTCTTCTTGAGGGGAAAAATCTAATAGAATACAATAGACAACAAGTTTTAAATCAATATTCATAGTTTGAAATAATAATTCATTAGAAGAGTTAAGTAGAGAATGCAAAACTACTATCTTCTATGTATGAATTTAATAGTTCATCGTCTCATCTTTTATCCTGTAACATCAATCGATATATATATCGGAATCAAATATTCATCTTTGCACCACGGCCAAAGATATTTATCGAAATCATTCATCTTTTGCACTACAAAGCTAAAGATATTCAATAATATCATCATTTAAGACTAAGGATGATGAAAAATATTTTTAAAAAGCGAATCCCGATTGAAACAAAATGACAAGGATTAAGGATTAAGGATTCGTTCTTTGTTTTATCCATGTCCAACAATACCTCAAAAATAATCATAGTGGTGTAAAATTCAAGAATGATCAAAACATGGATACAATCAAAGCTAGTATCCGAATAGATATTTTGGACGAAAAGGAAAATTTTCATTTTTCGATGAATAGTCTTAAATGTATTCGTGAATAGTACCAGTATCGTGGAAAGTCTTGAGTATCGTGAGTAGTAACTTCCCGAACACTAAAAGTTTCAAATTTGATTAAAAGTTCAGATCAATACTTGGCATAATGATATTAGAATAAATAATATCATTAAAAATAATATCCCTTACCTCGAAAGATCAAGTGCTTTAAATTAAAAACAGGATATAGGCTATGACTTGAACTTGCACCAGTATAGCAATACTCAAAATATATTCAAAATACTCACAAGAATAAACTCGATAATATAGAGAGAAAACTTGATTTACGGTGTAATTTTCAATTCTAATCTAAGCACCCTATTTATAGGAAAATGCTTAGAAACACAAGCGAAAATTTAATATAATATTAATATATAAATTAAATTTTCCTACACCAACCTTCCAAGAACTGAATTCACTCATTCAACACACATGTGTAACACACCATAATGAAAAAACGTTTTGTTATTTAAAATATTTTAAACTTCCAAAAATCAATTATTTTTGAACTTGAACTTTGATAATTCACAATAAATAGCCCTTTTGTCGAGGAAAATTCAAAACTTGCAATTTTTATAGGAAATTCAATTCTCTACAACTTTACTGAAGAAAGTTTTTCCAAATTGAAATAGAAATTGGCCAAATACACAAACGGGCAATTTTACTGTTATAATCAAATTTCAAATAAGAAATGGGGTCCATGAAACACATAAAACATGCTTTAAATATTTTGGTAAAAAAATACTCCTCCACATATACTCATATATCCCACATTCATCGTAAAAATATCATCATTATTATATTATTAAAATATAATAATATATTTAAATGAATTATTTTATCAAAAAAGATAAAATTTTTCAACAATTGTCACATTAAAATTTTCTCCATCTATATCCACATAAAATCAATATTTTCCTCATCATATGAATCAATAATTAATTATTCACAAAAATAATATTAGAATCACAATATTGACAAACGAGCGGTTCCCACGAAAGAGGGGCTTTCGATAAGAATTTCTCCTTCTTGGTAGCTTGATTAGGTGACCAAACCTCTCCTTAGGCGAACTTTCTAGACATTGCCAATAATGTTATCTAATAATATTATTCGGATAATATGAATTATTGCTCGATAATGAAAAATTGTGTAATGACATTGAAACAACAACAACAATATAAAATATCAACGCAACAATTATTAAATCAATAAAATAAAAATTTGAGCAGTAATTATCGTAACCATTATTAGTAACGCCTTCTTACGTAAGAATCAATAATTGGTGCAATACCAGAGTAACTACTCTTGTGTGTTAACCATAGAGTATTTTAACGGTATTAATGGTAACACTTACGTAGTTATTTTTAAACAACTTATATTTGTCGTTTTCTTCATCCAATCGCTTTTTAGTTATGGGGGCCCACACAAATTTTGCACCGTAAATACGAATATTCCCCGACAGTAAGAATATTCCACGACCAAATGAATATTCCCCGACAAAAATAAATATTTTATAACCACCTGCTTATTTTGAAATATTTGCGTATTTTACCCATAACTATCCATATTAATCAAATCAACCCTTACTATTTCAAAATAATAAATAGAAAATATTAAATTTCATTAATAATAAGTTGGGGTCTTACAACCTCCCCTCCTTATGAAATTTCGTCCTCGAAATTGACGTATGTACCTGGTGTTTCGAAAAGGTGAGGATACCTCGCTTTCATTTCTGTTTCCAATTCCCATGTCATTTCCTCTATAGCATGATTCTTCCACAAAACTTTAACTTGTGGTATGACCTTTGCGCGTAGGACATGCTTCTTCCTATCCAAGATTTTGACAGGTACCTCCTCATACGTTAAGTCTTTGGCTATCTCGTCCGGTTCTAACTCTATAATGTGGTTCGGGTCTTTCACATATTTACGAAGTACAGATATGTGAAACACATTATGAACACGAGACATACTCGGAGGTAACGCGAGTCTATAGGCTACATTTCCTACTCGGTCAAGAATTTGAAATGGACCAATAAATCGTGGATTGAGCTTTCCTCTCTTCCCAAATCTTGTAACTCCCTTCCATGGAGCAACTCGCAACAATACATGATCCCCTATACTAAATTCCACGTCCTTTCGATGAAGATCTGCATAACTCTTTTGTCGATCTTGTGCCGTTTGTATACGTTGTCGAATCATTTAGATCTTTTAGTAGTAGTCATACGTATCAACTCGGGTCCCAACAATGTTGCTTCACCCACCTCGTCCCCAACATATCTTTGGAAGCGACATTTTCGTCCATATAATGCTTCAAATGGAGCCACACCTATACTTGCACGATAAGCTGTTGTTGTAGGAGAATTCCACCAATGGTAAATACTTATCCCAAGCGCCCTTGAAGTCTAGGACACGAGTCTTAATAGATCTTCAAGAGTTTGAATAGTCCTCTCTCGATTGTCCGTACATTTTGAGGATGGTATCTCGAATCGAATCGTAAATCCGTGCCCATAGCTTTTTTGCAAGCTAACCCAAAATCTTGAAGTGAATCTTGGGTCACGATCAGAAACTATGGATACTAGCATGCCATGCAACCTCACAATCTCATTTACATATATACTAGCAAGACGTTCGAGGAATAAGTCTCCGTATCGGCAAGAAATGAAAGCGGACTTGGTTAATCTATCAACAATAACCCAAATAACATTGATGCCTTGAGAAACCGTAGGAAGACCCGTAACAAAATCCATGGTAATGTGTTCCCACTTCCATTTCGGAATCTCAAGTGGTTGCAACGGACCCTTAGGTACTAGATGCTCCGCCTTTACACGTTGACAAGTTATACACGTTGAGATAAACTTTGCAATCTCTCTCTTCATATTGTTCCACCAAAATGTTTGTCGAAGATCACGATACATTTTGGTACTTCCAGGATGGATTGCAAATGGTGTATTGTGTGCCTCCATCATAATCTTGTACTTCAAATCAGAGTCGTTAGGGATACAAAGTTTGGAATGGACTCGAAGTATTCCTTCTTCATCAATTCTTGCTTTTGGAATAACACCTTCTTGTACTTTCTTCTTCATACGCATCAGCTCCGGGTCGGTGGCTTGAGCAACCTTAACTTTTTCTATTAAAGTTGGCTCTATGCTTATACTTGACATCATCGCACTCATTCCTGCATATGATCTTCTACTCAACGCGTCAGCTACCACGTTCGCTTTTCCAGGATGGTATTGAATAGTGTGGTCGTAGTCTTTCAATAGCTTTCGAGCCAAAGTCGTTCTGCGCATGTTGAGTTCTTTTTGAGTGAAGAAATATTTAAAGGCTTTTATGGTGCGAATATATCTCCACTTTCTCCCCATATAGATAGTGCCTCCATATCTTTAGCAAACGCACTCATCGCCAACTCTAGATCATGGTAGGATAATTCCTCTCATACTCTTTGAGTTGTCATGAGGCATAGGCTATGACTTTCCCACGTTGCATGAGTACACATCCTAACCCTTTGCACGAAGCATCATTTGTAGATAACAAATCCATCCGTGCGGATGGTATTGTTAGAACAGTCTCCGAAATAAGTCTCCTCTTAAGCTCTTGGAAACTCTTCTCGCATTCTTCGCTCCAAGCGAATTTTGTATCCTTTCGAGTTATTTGGGTTAATGGAGTAGCGATTCGAGAAAACCCTTCCACGAATCTCCGATAATAACCGGCTAAGCCCAAAAAGCTACGTACTTGATCCGCCGAGCTTGGTTGCTCAACTTTGTATTGCTTCAATCTTGGCCGGATCAACAGATACTCCATGTTTCGATACCACGTGCCCAAGGAATGCTACTTCCTCAAGCCGAACTTCGCATTTCTTCAACTTGGCATAAAGCTTGTTTTCATGAAGCCTTTGGAGTACCAGCTTCAAATGGTGCTCATGATCTTCACGACTTTTGGAATATATGAGGATGTCATCAATAAAGACAACAACGAACTAATCCAAATATTCCTTGAATACTCGATTCATCATATCCATGAAAGTCGCAGGAGCATTAGTCAATCCGAAAGACATGGTCGAGAATTCATAATGCCCGTCTGAAGTTTTAAGGCGGTCTTTGGAATATCCTCGGTTCTAATCTTGGTGATGATATCCGAGCGAAGATCGATCTTTGAAAAGAATTATGCTCCTTGCTGGCTGGTCAAACAGGTCATCAATACGAGGTAGAGGATACCTATTCTTGATGGTGACATGGTTCAATTCCGATAGTCAATACAAAGTCGCATACTCCGTCTTTCTTCTTTACTGAATAAAGCAGGAGCACCCCGAGGAGATGTACTATCGCCGAATGAAACCGATGTCCAACAATTCCTATAGTTGGACCTTTAACTCCTGAAGTTCAATAGGAGCCATTTGATATGGGGTTTTAGAAATGGGCTTTGTACCGGGTTCAAGATTAATAAAGAATTCAACTTCACGTTAAGGGGTAAGCCAGGGAAGTTCTTGAAATCGTCGGAAAGTCAATAACAACGGGAATATTATTCAAATTTGGCGTGTCTTTATTCAAATCTATAACATGGGCTAAGAAAGCTTGACATCCATTTTTCAATAAGCGAATAGCTTTATGATTAGATATGATAGTGATTGATTTTAATGGTTTAGTTGCTTGAATTCGTGCATAACGGGTTGGTTAGGAATATGAAAACTAACAAACTTACGAAAACAATCAATTTTGGCATGATGAGTAGTTAACCAATCAATCCTAAAATCACATCAAAAGCAAGTATCTTTAAAGAGATAAGGTCAACGGGTAAGGTGATGGTGCCAACTTGAATCAAACAAGATTTATAAGCGAGTGGATGTGATGAAAGTTTCTCTAACGGAGTTTCCACGAGATAGGTCAAAGTCTAATTTCTCGAGTCAAGTTTAAGCGTTGAGCACAAGCGAGAGAGATAAATGAATGGGTAACACCAGGTATCAAGTAAGGTATAAACTTCGCAAGAATTTATAAATAGCTTACCGTGATCACCTTGTTTGGGTTCCTCGCATTTTGACGATCACAACAAACGCTCTTCCGAGGCCGTTGACTTTGACTTTTACGGGACGATCTTTTGAGTCACCGAATCCTTGCGGAACTAGGTTTCGCCTGCATACAATCTTGAGCGATATGTCCTTCCTTTCCACAATTATAGCATACCTTGAACTGTTGTGGGCGGTTTGGTGATATGTCCCTCTTTCCGCATTTAAAGCATATAATGGGTGGTCGTTCTCCTCCTTAGAACCCGATTCTGCGCTTAAGCCTTTGTCGTCTTCACATGGTCGTTGTTAAGTCTCCTCTTTTAAAATCTCCTCGACTCGCTTCTCCAATTTTCATGGCCATGATTACCACGAGTGGTTACCATTTTTGTCCGTCTTTTTCTTTCTCCATTTGGTTATCGTTGTTTTGTTATTTCGCTATCTACGGTATGATCCACGATTGTGGTCCCTCGGTTGACCGTACTCGTTATCTCGCTCTAATAATTGAGCCTTGTTTACAACATCTGAATAGAGAAAAATTTATGAGAAATGAGATCTTGCGGCGTATGTCGGAGTTTCAAACCTCTAAGAAACATCCGCGTCATCGTTCCTCATTCTCCACCAAAGGAGGTGCAAACACGGATAACTCTGCAAACTTTGCCTCGTCTTTGGGACACCGTCATGTTATTACTCGCTCGATCTAATAAACTCCACTTCCTTCATATAACAAACACTTTCGAGGAGAAAGTATTGTCATTAAATAATTCTGAAATGTCTCCCAAGACATGCCGAAGCACTTTGGATGGGTACGCTTCACAGACTCCCACCAGTAATCTGCCTCATTACGGAACATAAAGGTGGCGAATGGAAACTTCTTCTCCTCCGTGCATCCCAAGACATCGAATATCTTGGTGATTTGTTTGACCCACGTCTCCGCCTTAATCGGATCCGGCTTTCCCCAGAATTCTGGTGGTCCCAACTCTTTGAACTGTTTGGCTGTGACAATCCATGAATTGCTATCATTTCCTCCTGTATTTTGAACACGAGTCTCCCTCGTTTGATTTTGCATGAACTGCAAAAAGCTTCTAAACATCCCCTCGTTCATCATCTGCTTAGTGGTGTTGTTTATAGGAGGAACATTGCCAACCTGTTGCACGTTCTCCTCGTTGGTGAGTACAAGCGTCTCCACGGTCTCATTTACTCCACTGTTAATATTCTCAGTCGACATTCTCAAATACTGTCATAAAACAAGGGTTAATTAAGGAAATCAATATATCACATAATATCCTATATCTTGACCAACTAACAAATAAGCTTAGGTAAGACACACTAGCGAAGGATTTACTCGTCTCTCCCTCCTAGTTCTATTCCCCAGATCTCATGGACATCATATCCTAAGCTCGATACCAACTGTGGCGCCCCAAAATAGGTATACATCACCCATTACGAGTTGTCAATACATAGTACGTAAACAACTACAACTTTATTATTACTGTGAAGAAAGCTGTGAGTTTGAATACAAATATTATCTTCTAGACAATATCTATACTCAAATAAATCCTCATCACTTTTATTGATACATTATTTTACAAAATTGTGAGGACTACTAAACAACTCTCTCTAGAACCTTCATTCCATTCCATACCCAGACTCGTACTCATTTATATTCTCGCCGCCTCACACAAGAAAAATGGAACAAAAAGGAAAAGGTGAGCTCAACTAGCCCGGTAAACAATATTATGACTAAGATAATATACAACAAATTATCGTTAGTCTTCAACGAGGAAAAATCTAATAGAATACAATAGACAACAAGTTTTAAATCAATATTCGCAATTTGAAATAATAATTCATTAGAAGAGTTAAGTAGAGAATGCAAACTACTATCTTCTATGTATGAATTTAATAGTTCATCGTCTATCTTTTATCCCTGTAACATCAATCAATATATATCGGAATCAAATATTCATCTTTGCACTTTCTGAGGCCAAAGATATTCATCGATTAAGTCATGTTCATCTAAACACTGTTCATCTTTGCACTACTGGCCAAAGATATTTATCGAAATCATTCATCTTTGCACTCTGAGCCAAAGATATTCAATAATATCATCATTTAAGACCGAGGATGATGAAAAATATTTTAAAAAAGCGAATCCGGTGAAACAAAATGATAAGGATTAAGGATTAAGGATTAGTACTTTGTTTTATCCATGTCCAACAATACCTCAAAAATAATCATAGTGGTGTAAAATTCAAGAATGATCAAAACATGGATACAATCAAAGCTAGTATCCGAATAGATATTTTAGACGAAAAGGAAAATTTTCATTTTTGATGAATAGTCTTGAAGTATTAAGTGAATAGTACCATATCGTGGATAGTGCCAGTATATGTGAGTAGTAACTCAGACACTAAAAGTTCCAAATTTGATTAAGAAGTTCAGATCAATACTTGACATAATGATATTAGAATAAATAATATCATTAAAAATAATATCCCTTACCTCGAAAGATCGGTACTTTAAATTTGAAACAGGATATAGGCTACGACTTGAACTTGCATAGTATAGCAATACTCAAAATATACTCAAAATACTCACAAGAATAAACTCGATAATATAGAGAGAAAACTTGATTTCGGTGTAATTTTTAATTCTAACCTAAGCACCTATTTATAAGAAAATACTTAGAACATTAAAGCGAGAAAATTTAATATAATATTAATATATAAATTAAATTTTCCTATGCCAACCTTCTAAGAAGCTGAATTGACTTATTCAACACACATGTGTAACACACCATAATGAAAAAATGTTTTGTTATTTAAAATATTTTAAACTTCCAAAATCAATTATTTGAGTTTGAACTTTGATAATTCACAATAAATAGCCATTTTGTCGGAAAATTGAAACTTCGCTACTTTTTATAGGAAATTCAATTCTCTACAACTTTATAGAAGAAAGTTTTCCAAATTCAAGCAGAAATTGGCCAAGAAATCCACAAGCGGACAATTTCTGTGCTATAATCAAATTTCGATCAAGAAATGGGGTCCAAACACATAAAACATGCTTTAAATATTTTTGGTAACAAAAATACTCCTCCTCCACATATACTCATATATCCCACATTCATCGTAAAAATATCATCATTATTATATTATTAAAATATAATAATATATTTAAATGAATTATTTTATCAAAAAAGATAAAATTTCAATTTTCAACAATTGTCACATTAAAAATTTTCTCCATCTATATCCACATAAAATCAATATTTTCCTCATCATATGAATCAATAATTAATTATTCACAAATAATATTATAAAATCACAATATAATGACCCGGCGGTTCAGGAAAGAGGGGCTTTCAATAAGAATTTCTCCTTCTTGTAGTAGCGATTAGGTGACCAAACCTCTCCTTGTAGCGAGAACTTTCTAGACATTGCCAATAATGTTATCTAATAATATTATTAGGATAATATGAATTATTGCCGATAATGAAAAATTGTGTAATGACAATTATTGAAACAATGACAATATAAAATATCAACGCGACAATTATTAAATCAATAAAATAAAATCTTGAAGCTGTAATTACTGTAACCATTATTGAGTAGTGCCTTCTTACGTAAGAATCAATAATTGGTGCAATCTGCAGTGTCTTCTTGTGTGTTAACCACAGAGAATTTTAACACTATTAATAGCAGTAATAACTACGTAGTTATTTTTAAACAACTTATATTTGTCGTTTTCTTCATCCAAACACTTCCAGTTATGGGGCCCTACAAAATTTGCAGGTAAATGCACGAATATTCCAAACGGTGAAGAATATTCCACGATAAAAATAAATATTTTATAACCACCTGCTTATTTTGAAATATTTGCGTATTTTACCCATAACTATCCACATTAATCAAATCAACCCTTACTATTTCAAAATAATAAATAGAGAAAATTAAATTTCATTAATAATAAGTTGGGGTCTTACAGCAAACATCAACACGAAGTCAATAAATTTCGAAAATCTAGCAACGCTAGAAGATTTGGAATACCTAATTTTCTCCATCAATTTAAATCTTTACACTAAATATTCTTGTATTTTAACTTATAATCCTCCTATATACCCAGTATAGTTCATCAAACTTACCGCACATTGGAAGTTCAGGAACTTGCCACAATAATATGAGTTTAACAACTTGTCTAGTCGGACCATAAAGGCGTCCATTCATTTGAGGGTTCAAAACATAACATATTATTGTGAGTCATCGCGAACTTACCATATGCATTAGTTTTAAGAACCGCACCTAATCCTAATAATATCTGACTAATCTTAATTGTTTCTAACTATCAAATATACACATGAGAAAATCATCACCTTTTCGCCACATATACATTGATAGCGCGACACCAACATTCCAATGATTATCAATGTGATAAACTGAGTGCCAGTACAAAACCCTCACATATACAAAGATTTGTACAACTCAACCATCACATGACTCCTCAATTGAAATCCCACCTAACTTTATCTTGCTTATAACTTGCTCTTTGCTCGAAATGAATTCCTCGTATCACATCATCTATAACCCCTCGTGAGTTATCTCGTACTATTTTATAGAACATCATCTTTATAGCATCAAGCTATAATTATTCAAACATTACAGACCATCTTTCCTTTATAATTTAAACAGATCACATCGTGATCTTATTCTATAATCATCTCCCTTAAAATTCTTTTTTTAACTCATGGTCGTTTTGTTTTACGATCCTCTTTCTTTCTCTTTTTCATCATTTACAACATTATTCATTATATTGGCTATTGGAGTTAGGCAACTCCCATTTCTTATATTTATATCTCTTCAAGATTCTTCCTTGAATTTTCTTGTTTATATAACAATTCTTCCTTTAAGAATTTTTAATTTCATTAAATTGCTTAACATTTTATTCGAGTTTCACATTTTCATCATACGTATCCAATTTCTATACTTGGTACACATCGATATGGTACACTGAGTGGTTTCCCACAAACAACCAACAAATTAGGTTCTAAGTTGCTAGTTCTTATATACCTCCGCTCTATGAAGGAATCGTTCAGCCCAGATACCATACATCAACCATTAAAGAGTACAACTGTACCATACTTAACTATAAATTTCTATTCTTAACTTCTTTATCATTCTCTTCTTATAGAAATTGTCTAATTATTATCACCTTACATCCTTATTATTAGAGTTGGGTAACCCCACATTCATACCCCTTATAACTCAACGAGATTCTTCTTTGAATCCTCTCACACATGTTTTTATCCTTTCTTTATAAATTTCTTAAATTACTTCTTATTATTCAAACTCTACTTGAGATTATTCTTTCATTATCTTCACATATCTTCTCTAAGGTTATAGCCTAAGGTACTCTTACCTAAGGTTTCTAACCTATCGGCTCTGATACCAACTGTAATGACCCTAAAATCCATACAATTTAATTCCCAACTTTGGTTGTTAATAACACATCTACCTTCTGATTTTACATCATCATTCGATGTTAAACTTTATAAAATGCGGAATAATTTAAACTTTTATGTCTTCTTACTTTAATTCCCTGAATCAAAACCTTTATCATCTACATGTCTTTGAATCAATCTTATTTTTATGATTCACTTTACCACTATTATTATATAAAACTTTACATTTGATCAGATAACCTTTACATATCGAGATAACTCTAACATTAGCTTTACAACTCAACATAAAACTATACATCATAAAACATTTAGTACATCTCATGAATCTTAATCATGCTATTAAGAAATAACAACTTTAGCTAAAATATTAATCTTCGTGAATTATTTCTAATCCACGTCATTCAAGTAGCATATAATGTACCTTCAATCCTTAACCTGCAAAAATGGTTATTTGCAAGGTTGAGCTCGATAACCCAGCAAAATCTAACAGTTTTCATGCATCACGTAGCACATAATAACATGTTCAACATATATCTCATAAACATTGGACTAACATAACATACATGCTATAGTTCATATAACAAGTATAAAGATTGAGTTCCTTACTCAACCAACATGCTTTACTCAATCAACGTAGTCATAAGTTGACTTTAACATTTCATACATTCAACGTATATATAACACATCATGCTCTTTGCAATAAAGATTTAAAACAATCAAATTCATATAGCAAATAGGAACTGAAAGACTTGCCTTGATCATTGTTTACCAATAACAGTTTAATAGCTTACAGTTATCTGCACTTCACGTGCCCTACACAATTATATAATCATGTACATCAACTATTAGTCACATAGAAACACATAGTAGTTGTAATGTAAACTTTAATTTACGCCTCATAACCCTTCCTATCATAGATACACAATGTTCAATTTGATTGTGTTAACTTTCGACTTATATCTCACTATATTTCATATTCGAAGTTCATTCAAGTGTTTAAGTCTTGCCAGGAATCATTATTGGTTTTATATTAAACCCATTTCATATCTTATAATATTCATTTCATCAGACTTAAAACACTTTTTACGTTCATTATCACTTATCACAGCGTTTCGACGTTTATTCAACACACGCCCAATTTGGCTCTCTTGTGTGTGCTTAGTATTCATATACAACTTATCTAATATATCATTTGTTAATGTTAATCATCATTATACTTCATAATATTCATCTTCTATAACTTAGAACAACATCTTTTATAGTCAAGAGCACTACACTTGCATACGCGCATGCCTGACGCCCTCTGATTGTCCACGAAAACACAACAGTCCCAACAATGACCATTTTTACCCCTGCTCTCGGCCTCAAATTTAAACATTCAAAGCATAAAAGTTGTAGGTCTATTCGTCCTCGTTCCGGATCATCTTAAATCATCTCAATCGGAGTTTGTATGAAAACGTTATGCTTAATTTACTACAACGGAGGTCGAGTAGTGCACAGACAACGATGTCGTAGCAATTGCACCCTAAATGGCCTTGGGGAAGCGCAATTGCGCCAAGTCAATCAGAAACAGGCCCTCAGGCTCTGCTCTTTGCGATTACACAGACCAAAACTCCTTCCAATGATCATAACATGAGTTATACTCATCCAAATCAGTCCATTTTCGATTCTATGGGTTCGTAACTCATAAAGCTATAACATACCAATTACCCATCAACTAACATAAATATTAACTAACCCAAATATGGATTTAGAACTCATGTTCATACTAATTATTCATGTTTGACAAATTTAGTGAATTCATTCACTACGAATTTGTTTCTCAACCAAATTGGTTCGTTTAACTTTCGTTGTTTTCGTTTCTTGATATACTAACACAATATATAACCAATTAATAGATTCTAGCAAGGATTGAACATCAAATTTTGGACTTACTAAGCCATTTTCATAAACAAAACACTGCTATTTAAAATCTTATACTACAACCCAATTCTCACTAATTTGATCATCGAATAGCACTCACAAAAGATTTTACTATACAAAACACTATGCATAATAGAATATAATATATTCTATTTATAGTCTAATAAAACAAATAACTTTATAAAAGTATTCTATTTTATATAAAAAGCTTTTACATTTTATTACATTAATAATACTAATAAAACAAAATTTTTATATATATATATATATATATATATATATATATATATATAAACTTCTATGACTTCAAAAAAGACACCTCAATATATTTAACAACATTTATCATCATTATTATAATTCACAATATTAATCGACCCGGTCGTTTCCGGGAAAGAGGAGCTTTCGATATGGATTTCTCCTCAGGCGCTTGATTAGGTGACAAACCTCTCCTTGGCGGAACTTCTAGACATCGTAAATATTGCAAATAATAATATTAATAACTCTGTCATCTCAATTATTGATTTAATAATATATAAAATATCAACAATAATTGAATCAAATAACGTGAGATCTTATCAGACAATTCTTTGTAGCAACAATTGAACAAAACTAAGTGACTTCTCACGTAAGCATCAATAATCATTCTAGTGTTCTAATAAGCAACCACGCGTATCTTTGTACTTTTACTACTACCGAGTAGTTCAGCGGTTTTAACGGTAAAACTTCATTTGTTATTTTCATAAAAATATTTTTGCCGTTTTCTCGATCAAACAAATAATTAGTTGTGGGGTCTACTGATGATTGTCTTGAGTAAATACGAATATTCCCTGTTAAAACGAATATTCCCCGACCAATCGAATATAATATAACAACTTGCATACTTTGCAAAATTTATAAATACTACCCACAAGTATAACATTATATCAAATTCACACCATAATATTAAAAAATATTTTGAGAAATTTAAATCTTTATTTATAAAATTTGGGGTCTCACAATCTCTCCTCCTTATGAAATTTTGCCCTCGAAATTTACATACATACCTGGTATGCCGAAGAGGTGAGGATACCTTGACTTCATTTCAGATTCTAACTCTTGAGGTATAACCCTTGAGTGTTGAATACGATCCTTCTTATCCAAGATTTTAACACGTATCTCCTCATACGTTAAATCTTCTGCAAACTCGTCTAGTTCTAATTCAATAATGTTGTTCGGGTCGTCCACATATTTACGTAACATCGATACGTGAAAAATGTTATGAACACGCGACATACTTGGCTGTAAAACGAGTCTATAGGCCACAGTTCCTACTCAATCAAGGATTTCAAATGGGCCAATAAAATCGAGGGTTGAGATTTCCTCTCTTCATCGATTCTTGTTTCTAGAATAACATCCTCTTGAACCTTCTTCTTCACATTCATTAGCTCTGAGTATGTAGCTTGAGCGGCTTTAACTTTATCGATTAAAGTCAATTCTAATCGTATATTTGTTATCTTCACGTGGGTCCCTAGAGTCTTTAACTCTATCTTCATCATTTGTAAGTTATACGAAATGGGTTTTTATGTTAACAACATCGCACTTGTAAACGCATACAATCTTCTACTCAACGCGTCATCTACCACGTTCTCTCTTCCACAATGATATTGAATGGTATGATCGTAATCTTCAACAGCTCGAGCCAACGTCTTTGGCGCATTATACGTTCGTTTTGGTTGAAGAAATATTTAAGGGTTGAAGAAATAGGTTTTGTATTGGGGTCAATACAAAATTCGATTTCACGCTCTGAGTTAGGCCAAGAAGTCTTCAAGAATACGTCAAGAAATTTATTAACGATAGAAATATCATTCAAAACTGTGACCCTCATCCAAGACTTGGATATCACGTCACATTGATACCTATTAACTTGCCACCGTTATTCACGACGTCCCCTATGGAAAGTATGGCTTCGGTGCATTCCACACAAGGAAGTCACCAATGAAAGGTTCGGGGCTCTTTACTTATGGCTTGATATGACAATGATTGACTTTAGTGGTTTGGTTGCTTGAATTCGTACAATAGGTTGGTTAAGAATATAAAAGCTAACAACCTTACGAAAATAATCAATTTTAGCATGATGAGTAGTTAACCAATCGATTCCTCAAATCACATCAAGGGTAAGTATTTTCAAAGAGATAAGATCGATGTGGTAACATGAGGGTATCGATATGAATTAAACAAGATTTATAAACAGTGGAGGTAACGAAGGTTTCTCCTAACGGAGTTTCAATAGATAAGTCAAAGTCTAATTTCTCAGGAGTTAAATTTAAACATTGAGCGCAAGCAAGAGAGATAAAAGAATGGGTAGAACTGGTATCTAATAAGGTATAGACTTCACAAGAATTTATGATTAACTTACCCGTAATAACCTTATTTGGGTTCCTCAATAAACGCTCTCACTTAAACTACCGACTTTGTCTTATCTGGGACGGCCTTAGATGCCTCCATCCCAGCTGGACTTGACTTTGGTGCATGAAAAAATCGGGCTAGGTGACCTTCTCTTCCACAATTGTAGCATGCTTTGGATGGCATCGCGCAGTTTGGACTGATGTGTCCCTCCACTCCACAATTTGAAGCATATGATAGGTGGTTGTTCTTCCATCATTGTTGAATCTCCTCTTCTTGAAATGTCCATTCTTATTGTTTTGGCCATGATTCTCACCGAAGTGGTTACCATTTCTGGCATGTTGATTCCCTCCACATTTATTTTCACCGCTTCGATGACTGCTATCACTGGTATTATCATTTTGCTGGCTGCTCTCTTTCGGTTGGGTTGACTCATTATCGCGCTCTAATAACTGAGCCCTATTAACAACATCTGAATACAAGCACAGTTTATGAGAGATAAGATATTGACGTATCTCAGGTTTCAAACCTCTTAGAAACATTCGCGTCATTCTCTCCTTATTATCAACCAAATGGGACGCAAATCAGGATAACTCGGAAACTTGGCTTCGTACTGTGACACGGTCATGTTGTTTTGCTCCAGCTTGATGAACTCTACCTCTTTCATGTGACGAATACTTTCGGGAAAGTACTTGTTGTTGAACAATTCTTGGAACTTCTCCCAAGTCATCTTGGTCTGGGCGAGTTGAGTCGTTTCTGAGATGCCCACCGATAATGCGCCTCTGCATGATGACATGAAGGTGGCAAAGGGAACCTTTTGCTTCTCAGAGCATCCCAAGACATCAAATATCTTGTAGATCTGCTTTATCCACGTCTCCGCCTTAAGTGGTTTTGGCTCTCAAAAAAACTCCGGTGGTCCCAGTTCCTTGAACTGCTTAGCGATGACCGTCCGAGAGTTGCCAGTGTTTCCACCTGCATTTTGTACAGGAGCCGATCTTGCCTAATGTTGCATGAATTGCATAAAGCCTCTGAACATTCCATCATTCACCATCTGGTCAGTTTTGTTGTTTGCCTGAGGATTGTCGCCTTCCTGATACACATTATCCTGATTATTGATCTATGGAGACTCAACGGTCTCCTGTGCTCCATTGATGTTCTCAACATTCTCGGATGTCATTTTTAAATACTACCACAAAACAAGGGTTAATAAACATATCACATATTATCCATATACTCTGACCGACCAATTAAATACCAAATAAACTTAGGTAGGTCATACTAGCAAAAGAATTCCCCGTCTCTCCCCTCCTAGTTCTTATCTCACATCTCGGCCGGGGATCATATCCTAAGCTTTGATACCAATTGTGGCGCCCCAAAATAGGTATACATCACCTATTACGAGTCACCATATACATGGTACAGAATACAAATACAACTTAATAATACAGCTATCGTGTAAAATACGACAAAACATAAATTGAGAATTTTAATAAGAATATTGTCATCTAGACAATATCCACACTCAAAGGAGTCCTCATTACATTTATTGTCACACTATTTAATGAGAATAGTGAGGACTACTAATACTATCATTTGGACCCAAATCACTCCGGTTTCCGAACAAGTCCCAATCCATACGTTCTCATTTTCTGAAGAGAACAATGAAAGAAAGGGGTGAGCTCAACTAGCCAGTAAGAAATATTATGACTAAGATAATGTAGAATAAATTATCATTAGTCTTAAACAATGTTAAACTAATAAAATATAACAAACATCAAGTTTAACTGCAGCGGAACAAGCAATCCATTAAAAGAGTCAAGTATAGAATAAAATCTACTATCTTTTATGATTTAAAAGGTTTTCATCACTTTTATCATTTGAGACTCGACAATAAATAATCCACATCATCCCTGTACTACGGCCAAGGATATTCATTAGTATCACAACAAAAAATTATCCATGCACTACGGGCCAAGGATATTCATGTATTCATCAATGGTCATGAGTATGCCAACAACTGTCCATCAATGCACTACGGGCCAATGAGGACTTTTATCACATCATTTGTAACATTACGGTCATGATTATACCGAATAATCCTTGGTCATAATTATACCAAGTCCATCTATGCACTACAAGCCACATATGACTTTCAACATAATATAAACATGAGAATGATGACAATGATATAAGAATTCAATAAAACAAGTTCAACAATTAATTTATCCGAGAACCGATAACGTCCAAATTGTCGACATGATCTTTGCTTTGTAGAGTAAAATTCAAGAATGCTCGAGAAGAATATTTCTATGAAAAGATCTTTGGATGAAGCGCAAATATCGAGGATATTCCACTAATTTCATGGAGTATAGAAGTCAAAGCTTTAACCATTTGAGTATAACGAGAATATATGAAGCGCAAACGGATTTTTACTTGCATTATCACGGTAATCACGTAGATGCAGATCATTTCCACAATTTAATAAGAAATGAATACTGACGGATCATTCACCATGTATGTGGTAATCCACATGACGAGTTATTCAGCAGAATAATAAAGAATGGAATAATGGAAGAATTCACCATGCATGCGATAGGCCGCATACATACATGTTATTCCAACGAGAATAATAAAGAATGGAACGGTCGTGCGTAAGCGCTTACGAGACGAGGATATTCAACGAATAATAAAGAAGCGGAACGAGTCACGAAATTTCGCTTGGCAGATGAGGATTTTTCAACAGAATAATAAAGAATGGAATAACAACAGAAATCACCATGCATGCGATAGACCGCACAAACAAGTTATTCAGCAGAATAATAATTAATGAAACCGGGTTAAAGGCGTGTCATGGCAAGCGAGGATATTCAACAAAATAATAAAAATGGAATAACTGAAGAATTTCACCATGTATGCGGTACTTTGCATATACAAGTTATTCCAACATAATAATAAAGAATGAAATAATAGAAGAATTTCACCATGTATGCGATTACTTAGCATATGTATGAGTTATTAAACATAATAATAAAGAATGGAATAATGGAAGAATTTCACCAAGTATAGGGTAGCCCACGTATCTGAGAGTTATTCAGCGAGAATAATAAAGAATGGAATAACAGATGTTCTCTTCATGAATACGAAAGAAATAATACCCCTTACCTTAGAAGAAACTAGATATAGGAGTAATGAAGTAGCAGAATACTTTTCTTCTTTGTCTCTATAGTTTCTCTCTCTAGAGTTTCAGTGAATTCATAAGAAATAATGAAGGAATGAGCTTCTATTTATAGGAGAATTGACTGAATAGTAACTAATTCATGAACGGTCCAGATTGATTTAATTTTAAACGGACGGTCCATATTGTTTTACTATGCAGTATTAATAAAATATTCTAATAAAACAAAATCTTTTAAATAAAATATAATATATTCTATTTATAGTCTAATAAAATAAATAACTTTATAAAAGTATTACATTTTATATAAAAGATTTTACTATGCAAATACTATCGAGCCTTATGCAAATACTATGCATAATAAAATATAATATATTCTAATTATTGTCTAATAAAACAAATAACTTTATAAAAGTATTATGTTTTATATAAAAAGATTTTTTATATGCAAAACACTATGCATAATAGAATATAATATATTCTATTTATAGTCTAATAAAACAAATAACTTTATAAAAGTATTACACATTTATATAAAAGCTTTTTTGTTTTATTAAATTAATAATACTAATAAAATATAAATATATATATATATATATATATATATATATATATATATATATATATATATAGTGACTTCATAAAAGACACCTTAATATATTTAACAACATTTATCATCATTATTATAATTCACAATATTAATCGACTGGTCGTTCCCCCGGAAAGAGGGGCTTTCAATAAGGATTTCTCTCTATTAGGCGCCTTGATTAGGTGACCAAACCTCTCCTTGGTGGAACTTCTAGACATCGTTAATATTGCAAATAATAATATTAATAACTCTGTCATCTCAATTATTGATTTAATAATATATAAAATATCGACAATAATTGAATCAAATAACGTGAGATCTTATGCAACAATTCTTTGTAGCAATAATTGAACAAAAGCGAGTGACTTCTCACGTAAGCATCAATAATTAATCTAGTGTTCTACTATGCAACCACGCCGTAATCTTGTACTTTTACTACTAAAAGTAGTTCAACAGTTTTTAACGGTAAAACTTCCATTGTTATTTTCATAAAAAATATTTTTGTCGTTTTCAAATCAGGCAATAATTTCGATTTAATAGGGTCCACTGATGATTGTCTTGGTCATACTGAATATTCCTGTTAAAATGAATATTCCCCAGACCAATCGAATATAATATAACAACTTGCATACTTTGCAAAATTTATAAATACTACCCACAACTATAACATTATATCAAATCCACACCATAATATTAAAAAATATTTTGAGAAATTTAAATCTTTATTTATAAAATTTGGGGTCTCACAATTGTCGCAAGTAAGACAATGAAGGAAGATGGAGAATAGGATATTCCAAGTCATCTAGCTATGCTAGATTTCAAAGTTTATTAAAATCGTGCTTATGTGTGCACGTTTTGAAAATAAAAGAATTGGTTCAACTTTTTGAACCAATGGATTTTAAAAGAAATATTCTTTGTATGTCTATGCTAATTGTTTCGACTAGACATAAATTGATTTGAAATATCAAAATGAATTTTATATCATCAGTGCATTTGATGAAAGGATGATAAAAGGATGGAGTTATTAATGCAATTGAACCTGGTGTTGGATGTGATCCTAGGATCAAAAACCCACTATGGTATGATGTATAATGACGAAGTCATAAACTGATGAAGTCCTCAATGTACTGTGAAAAGTACGGTATCATGACGTCATAAAACGTTTTGATGTATTGCGAAAGAATTTAAAGAAGTAGTCGATGTCAATTGATTTGACTAGATGAATGTTTCAAGTTGATATCCAATTTATTGGCATGGTCTAAGCTACTTGATTTGGCTAAGACGAATGATATGTCATGATTAAAAGAAAATCGAGCTTTCTTTGAAGAAGTTATGCTAAACCAAATTTCTTTGGTACATAATCTAATGATTAAGTCTGAGGTGAACACACCCTGAAATGGGGTTATACAAGGGTTGATCACCAACGTATGAAAGAGGTAGTTTACTTTCTGTGTGATTGTAAGCGGCCGTAGTGGAAGAAAGGTTTCTGGCGTCATCTTTGTTAAACCTAGTAAGAGTTCATGGTGAATTTGACCCTTCAGTAAAAGTATGAAATGTTTTAAAGGAATTTTTATATTCCTCATTATTCATTCTACTTCATAATTCTTGATAAGTTATGAAGGTGAGAGAATGTTTGAAAGATAAAAACTTCTTTGAAGAGAAGTTGAGAAGAAGGGTATGTTAAAATTTCGAGGACGAAATTCTATGAAGAAGGGGTGAATGTGATGACCCGGGAATGGGTGTGATTTTAGAAATTCTGAGGATGGAATTTTTATAAGGGTGGAAGAATGTGACAACCCAGAAAATCGGATTGTCCAGAATTTAAGATTTAAAGAATTAGTTATTAATAAAATGATTTTTTATTAATAATATTCTGTGCTGTGTGTTTATTAATAATTCTAGAACCTAGGATGATTATTAATCCGAAGAATTCTAGCTATGAGATAGACTAAATGAGTAAGAATTTTCAAGATGAAAATAAAATTTTTCTTGAAATAAAATATTTCCGGGGAAAAAGACGAAATAAGCACTATTCACCCGACAAAACCCTAAGGGTTAGGGTTTGAATAACCTAAGCCTTTTCGAGAGTTCGGTATGTCGAAATGATATTCCGTCGAAAGATTTGACGATAATATATCGTGAAAAGTTAAGTAAGCCGATAAAAAATTTTCTCGAAAAAAAGTGTAGAAATCGGACAAAATAAAATGACGAAAAGTACTGTTATGTACTTTTCATTCATTTATCTACGTTAGGGGAAAATGTGACAGAAAACGCTTATCGTGGAAAAGTGTTTTTCAGTTTTTCAGAGATCTGAAGAATACGTAAAATTTAATCGGTAAAGGAAAGACGAAATATCCAAAAATATTTGTATTCTTAGAATCGCAGTTTTTAAAACTGTCGGACAAAACCTAAAAAATGAAACCACGAAAGGTCTAAGGGAAGTTTTGTGAATAGTAAGGAGGTTAGTAAGGAGGTTTGAATAGTGAATCTAGGGGAGTAATGACTATTTTGCCCTTAGCTTGATTATTATAAAATCTATATAATGAAAGTGTTAGTTAATTTTTTCAAAAATCAACCAACACTTTGGAAGAGAGAGAGATAGAGAGCTAGAGAGCTTGGAGAAGAAGAAGGAAAAGAATGAGCATGAATGATCAGATCGAAGGGTTTGTGAAATAGAAAAGCTAGCGAATCGCCGACTTTGTCTAAAGAAAGAAGAATAAAGAGGAAAGGTATTAAAACCTAACTTCTAAGTTAGATTTTCTATAATTTTTATATGTTGAAAACATAACTTAATGAGAATTAGAAGTAAATGATGTTAGGAATGATTTCATATGGTTGGAATCATTGAGAAAAGAAGAAATAAGAAGTAGAAATTTATTTTATAAATTTTTTATGGAAGTATAAAATTCGTAATAAATTTGAGCGATCTGAATGAATCATATGAACGATTCGGTGAAATAACTAAGGAATGGTGTTTTATAACATCGAATTCCAAGAAAAAGTGAAATCATAACCAAAATATCGATTAAAAGTGAAGAACGCGAAGAATATGAGGAACGTTGTTGATGGACAAATTTAAAACCATCGTAGTGTAATTGTTGTTGATGGACAAGTTTAAAACCATCGCGTATAAGTTAGATGCTTATTTCTTGGTTAGGAATGGTAGAAACGTTCATGAAGAATGTATTAAAATGTAGCTATAACAAAGTTATGGCGAAAATTCGTTAAAGATGAATGAGAATTAGAAAGTGTGTAAATGAACCTGAAGATGTAGGGTTTCATAATAATGTAAGAGGATGTAGAAAACATGAGTTATTAACTCAAAAACAAACAAATTTCAAATTTGAATGACCGAATTACGGATGATCAAACGAAGAGCGTTAAAAACGTAAAATGAATGCAAGGTGAAGATTAAGCCAATTGAATGGTATGTTAATAGATTCAGAACAAACTTCTATCCGAGGGGGATTAAAGTACGTAAGATAAGGAAGATAATAGCTTTGGAACGACCTCGTGCCGAGCTATAACGAAGAAGATATGAGATTTCAAAGTAAGTGTCTTAAATAATTTCCAGACTTAGAAAATAATTTGGAGATGTTGAGCTCTGGCTGGCCTTGGCTACCACCCAAGCTTGGGGATGGCGCCCAGCAGTGCAGTCTTGAGGTAAGGCACAATAATGAGCTTTTTATTGCTCAATTACTGTGGGGAAGTGTAAGAAAAGATAATAAACATGTAGTTCACGTAATGTAACACTTAAACAAATGATTTAAACCCTTAATAAAGGTTAAACAAAAAGATTAAATGAGATTGGTGATGAGTGGAATTTATACCCGTGAATCGGATACTTTATGACTTAAGTAATTGACTGAATTCGTAGATTTTATATAGTTTTATATGATTATAGTGTTATTGCGCTTAACTGATGAATTATAGGGCTTATTAGGTCTTTTCCAAGCTTTCAGGGGACAAATCGGACACTTCAAATACACTGGCGCCGCAACGCCACTAATACCTCTTTGGCTCACGTTGCAGCGCGAGCTCCGTGTCTTTCATACTAATATGGCACTGCAGCGCCACCACAGGTTATTTTTCCGTGCCGCGGCGCCACCTCCGATGCCCAGGCAGAGAAGGCCTTGGTTTGACCTAGCAAAGGACAGAGACAGATATATAAGGAAAGAGAGCCTCTGCATAACATATCTCTGATTTCTCATATCAGAGAAGAAGATAGTTTTTCCTATTTTTATTTCTTTCCCTTTAATTCTTAGATAAATGTCTGTAAATATAGATTAGGTAGATTAGGGAGAAGTCTGGGATTTCCTTGGGGCAACAAGAGCCGTAAGCTACACGGATTGGAAAGCTTTATTTGAGCAAAATGCTTGGTGATTGAGGGGCTTTGATAGAGTTTCCTGTTATCCATTTATTTCCTCTGATTTTGTAATCCATTATTGTTGTCTTTATTGCTACTTATATTTTGTTCAATAGCTATGAACTGAGTATTTGCTCTAAGGTTATAATGGAACCATTTGTTATTTAAATTGACAGTCTTATCTCTTTGGTTGGCACCATATGATTTGGTTTAATATATTTATGCTTAATGATTCTCGCTAAGATATTAGTGATGATTTTGGTAATTTACATGTTATCGACAGAAGGATTGTAGATTTACACCTAAATATATTGGCATGTGATTGTGGGTTTCGACTGCATAAGTTGTGCGCAGAATAAACACATATATGTGCTCCACGTGCAACCTATTTGGGAATTTATGCCTAAATCCTTGTTATGATCAATTCGCATAGACATATGTAGGATTGTATCTAGCATGTACGTTCTTTTCTATTCTATTCTCTATCGGGTGGATCTGGAAATGATATGTTTGTGTATACCTCGACAGAGGTGTATGAGCACATATGTGTTCTCAGTCGACAAATTGTCATGACCATTTAGACCAAAGAGAGAAGGGTAGGAAGTTTGATGAAGCATAGCACGCCAGGTGTTCGACATATTGCCTGTGTGGGGTGAAGTTGTAGCCTTAGCTTGTAATTCCTTCGATTACCATTCGTTATCCATTTATTTTCTTTGATAATTAGTTATGCTTAGATTAATCACACTTCCATTTATTGTTGTTCGAATAAGACTTTAGCGATACAAAGTCGGTACTTGGTAAATATTAGTGATAGTTCCTCGTGGGTTCGACACTTTCCTTATCACTGTATTACTTGTTAGACCGCGTATACTTGCGCGTGTTTAGTGATCGATTTTCCGACCAACAAGTTTTTGGTGTCGTTGCCGGGGAACTATTATTCTAATATTGTCCAATATTGAGTTAAATCAATTTAGTCTTAATTTGAACGTATATATATATATATATTTATTTTATTTGTTCGATCTTCCTTTTTATTTTTAAGTTTACAAGTTATGGACGATCATTGTTATCAATGGCCTTATGAGAGGACGACACAACCAAGCCTGGAAGAAGGACTCAAGCAATTGCAATTTCAAATTACAAATGTCTTGAGGTTTTCTGACAATCTTGAGTGTCAGTCCACTCAAAATGCCTACTGTCAAGAACAAGCTGACATTGAACTGATCTCCTATCATCCAAACTGTCAGGGTTATCCAAACTCTTGGGACTACAGTCAAGAGCAATATCAAGATCCGAATTACTCCTATCCAAATCAGTTTGACAACCAGTTTCTGCCGCAATATGAGGTAACGTCTCGACCTAATGAGAACTTGTCTGAGTCCTCAGCACGAGAAGAATAGAACAGGCTTGGAGACCTTCTCACCAACTTTATTGAGAGAAATGAGGTTCAGATGGCAAGCCAAGAAGCCGCATTACAAAGCCTTGAGAATCAATTTGGACAACTCGTCAATGCCATCACAAATCCACCGCAATGCAATCTACCGTTCATAATTGATCTCGACGATGAAGCAATAGAGCATTGCACGGTTGATACACAAGAAGAAGGCGATGAGTCTCGCACAATTTTTGAGGGAGATGACATGGTGCAAACTATCCAACCGGTGGAGTATGAAGTTGGAGACAAAAGGATAAACAGTGGTTGTATAGTCAAGACTAATCAACAACCAGAAACCACGCTCATGTCTGTGGAAACCCTGAAAGGTCCACTAGAGCATGAAGAACGCTTTTAATTTAATGAAATAGGCGAATTAGTGGATAATTCCAGTGGAAAAAGATTCTTTGTGCCGATGGATGATTGGATGGATGAAGGAAAGGAGAATAGCCAATCATCCATGTCGGCCAAAAATTTAGAGGAATTGACGAATAGGCGGCATGAAATGGTCATTTTTACTTATGAGCTGGATTTAGTGGCATCGATACAGTCAAGCCGGCGACTTTAAAACAAGCGCTTGGTGGGGAGGCACCCCCATCTCAGTATCAATGTTCTAAATTTTCTTCGCTTATGTCTAGTTTACATTTAGTCTTTTTTCTTTAGGTCATCAACATTGCTGCCAGTTATTATACTGCCAAGTCGTATTTGTTGTGCCTATTTTTGCGATTAGAGGATGCAAGCAGCATGTTGTTGAGAATGTTCTTTATTGTTGATTAGAATGTGTTTAGTATGGTGTTTAGTATCTATTGGCTAATACATGGCTTCGTGCAGAATTCTCGGATACTGAAAGTCGCATGGCGCCAAAGAAATATACTAGACTTGGCCTTGCATGCACTGCGTGCTCATCGTCCCATATTTTAGTTTTTGTCTTTGTGGCGCCATGGAAAAAAGGTTAATTCACGCCGCGGCGCCACTAATGTTAGGGCATACTGCTAATCCGCACCGCAGCGCCATCCAACAAAGTGTAGTCTGCGTCGCGGTGCCACCAAATGAATCATAGCTCTTTGTTAACTTCGTCTTTGGCCAAGGAGGAAAGAAAATCGGTATCATGAGCCATGAAACCTAGAATTTGATTTTAAAAATTGGTGTTGGCAAGCACCTAGCCCTCTTCTCCTCCCAATCCTCTCGACGTCTCTCAGCAGCACAAGCCCCCAAAGTAGCCCCTCATCTACCAGCACAACTGCACAACATTTCAGCCGTGTTCTGCTCCACATCCCCATATTTTCCCACAAGGACCCAAGTTTGTCACCCAATACCAAGCCAGTCGCAAAATTGTAAAAGGGGATTCAAATCAAACTAGGGCTCATCCACTCAAGGTATTGTGGTTGTCGTTTAAATTAGAAACTTCTTGTGGTTTAATTGTTAAGTTTTGCGCATTACGTCTGCTGTGTATTGGTATGATTTCCACTGCCGAAAATCTGGATAGAGCTGTTTTAAGCAAGGTCTGTCTAGTTCGGTCTTAAGGACGCACGCAAGGTATTTGAGAAATTGTCTGAACCAAAAATTTGACTGAATTGGGCTGTTTTGGCATTGGCAATTGTTGCGGTCTACTTGGCCTAAGTTTGGGGAAATTTTGGCACTACTTAGGGACTGTTTTTGCATCAAACCAACAGAAACTCTGACATGGTACAAAAGAGGCAACGCCTTAGTATGGGAGGATCGTCATCCGCGACACCACCAACGGCTTAGGACAACACCAAGTTCACCAACGGCTTAGAGGAATTGACGAATAGGCGGCATGAAATGGTCATTTTTATTTACGAGCCGGATTGAGCGACATCGGTACAGTCAAGCCGACAACTTTAAAACAAGCGCTTGGTGGGGAGGCACCCCCATCTCAGTATCAATGTTCTAAATTTTCTTCGCTTATGTCTAGTTTACATTTAGTCTTTTTTGCTTTAGCTCGTCAACATTGTTGCCAGTTATTGTACTGCCAATTCGTATTTGATGTGCCTGTTTTTACGATTAGAGGATGCAGGCAGCATGTTGTTTAGAATGTTCTTTATTATGTTGATTAGAATGTGTTTAGTATGGTGTTTAGTATCTATTAGCTAATACATGGCTTCTGTGCAGGAATTCTCAGATACAAAGTCGCGCCGCGGCGACAGCAAATATACTAGACTTCGCCACGCAGCTCCGTGCTCACTCTCCCATATTTTAGTCTCGCACTACAGCGCCATGGAAAAAGGGTCAATTCATGCCGCGGCGCCACCAATGTTAGGGCATACTGCTAATCCGTGCCGCAACGCCATCCAATAAAGGGTAGTCCGTCTTGGTGGCGCCACCCGGTGAATCATAGCTATCGTTAACTTCTACGGTGATAAGTGCAAGGAAAGAAAAGCGAGCCGCATATGCATGGCCACAAGCAAGAATTTGTTTTTAAAAACTGGTATTGGCGAGCACCTAGCCCTCTTCTCATCCTAATCCTCTCGACGTCTCTCGGCAGCACAAGCACCCAAAGTTGCCCCTCATCTACCAGCACAACTGCACAACATTTCAGCTGTGTTCTGCTCCACACTCCCCATCATTTCCCACAAGGACCCAAGTTAGTCGCCCAATACCAAGCCAGTCGCCAAATACTAAAAGGGGATCCAAATCAAACTAGGGCTCATCCACTCAAGGTATTGTGGTTGTCATTTAATTTAGAAACTTCTTGTGGTTTAATTATTGAGTTTTGTGCATTACGTCTGCTGTGTATTTGTATGATTTCCACTGCCAGAAATCTGGATAGAGCTATTTCAAGCAAGGTCTGTCTAGTTTGGTCTTAAGAATGCACGCAAGGTGTTTGAGAAATTGTCTGAACCAAAAATTTGACTGAATTGGGCTTTTTTGACATTGGCAATTATTGGGGTCTGCGTGGCCTGAGTTTGGGGAAATTTTGGCACTGCTTAGGGACTACTTTTGCATCAAACCAATAGAAACTCCGACATGGCACAAAAGAGGCAAAGCCTTAGTATGGGAGGATCGTCGTCCGCGGCACCACCTACGGTTTGGGACAACACCAAGTTCATCAATGAGGAAGTCTGGAAAAGGTACAAAAGTTCATTTAGTGCACGGAATTTGATTCCTGAGCGGGGGTTCAGGCTGGACAAGAAGGATGGTGAGCTGACCACCATGATACTTGAGCGCAATTGGATCCACTTCACCAAACCACCTGGGTCAGCTATCATATCAGTGGTTCGGGACTTTTATGTCAATGCCAATCCTGAAGGCCCTGCTGTTATCCAAGTTCAGCGGAAGTTAGTGGCGTTTAATAGTTAGGCCATTAATTCCTTGTTCGCAACACCCAACTATGAGGGCAAGGACTATCTAGAGCCGGGACTCCGCAACTATGATCTTGAGTATATCATTAGGCGGCTCTGCAAGCCTGGGACTACGTGGAAGAAAAATGACTACACGGGTGAAAAGACCAGTTTCCCAGCTTCAACACTCAGTTGCTACGGGAAGGCATGGGTCAACTTCATATGTGCCAATATGATCCCGACCCATCATCTGAGCGACGTGACTAAGGATAGGGCGATTCTGCTTTTCGCCATTGTGACATGGATATTGGAGTGCTTATTCACGACTCCATTCTGGAGGCAATCAAGAGCAACATCGCACCAGGACTTCCATATCCATCACTGATCACCCGCTTGTGCAAGCAAACATGTATTTAGTGGGGGGCAGAGAAGATAGCCTTGTCACTCATGGCAGTCGTTGACCATCCGACCATCGCCCGCTACATTATGTGGGACGGGACTGAGTCGCATGTCAGAGGCGAAGGATACGGGCCACCTACTGTGCCACCTCCCACAGCATAGGCCGAGCTATCGTAGCCTCCAATCGCCGGTCCAGAAGTTGGCAGCGCTGCATAGGGACTACTGGCCGACATCATGGCATCGCTCACCTTGCTGCATCAAAATCACGACGCCGAGGCTCGGAGGTAGCAGAGGCACATTGCAAAGTGATGGCGTAGAAAGGCGGGACATTACTATCTGCGAGACCAGGCGGTCTTGGTGAACACCATCTGAGGTATTTACACTGACTAATGTGGCGAGAACGCTGAGTTCAGGCCATACCAGTTCCCAGAGCCACCTGTCTTCCTACCATACCCTCCACCATCACCGCCCGCCGAAGTTGATGAGGACGATGCTGACGCCGAGTGAGCGATCTGCAGGGAAGCCCTCTTGTACCGATTGTTATATGTTTAGTAATGAGGGAATTGCTCACCTTAAGTTTGGGGGTGTTAGGGTTATTATCTGTTTATTTCTGTCTAATGCCATGTTAAGTTGAATATTTAGTACTTAGTTTGGTTTATTTTCAATATTGTGATGTAGTCGTTTTTGAACTACGGAATTATGTTTTATTATTATGGATGTCATGAACTGATTTTGGTTATTATTTATTAACGCTTGATTATAATTAGCATGTTTGTGGTTTATTGCCAACTTTTTGGGGCTTATACAGATTTTTATGCTTATGCCATGTTAATTACCTTTTTACCCTATTTTGAGCTGCTATTAAGGAAGGGTGTTATACATGATTGATTTTTGATTATGGCCATTGCAAGTGCCAAATGATTTTGTCTCTCTTAGAATCGTGTCAAGCATGCATGAACTAGGGGTTTGTTAGTTGATAAGTTGAGACTGTTATTGATCCGTCCTTCTAGTAAGCACCGACCAACTGTGTTAACTAGTATTTTTCGAATTTAGTTCTCATGTTTATTATTTTAAGAGTTGTGCACTCTTATAAACTTTCATTTTTACAAGGTAATAAAAGACTTAGACGTTTATACAGTTTTGGATCTTGGATTCTGGCATGTTGACATATAAAAAAAATATTTAAAATAATAAAAAGAATAAAAAGATAAGAAGATTGAATATCGAAAGTGTTGTGGTGGGTCGAGATGGAGCGTAAAACGCACTCGCCCATAAACGCAGGAACGATATTGAGATGGAGCATAAAATTCACTTGCATAATAATCTTTGGTTTCGTAAAGTCTAATTTATCTTATGTTGATTACGTGTGTGACACCCCCAAATCCGGGTACTCCATTCCCACAGAATTTGGTGTTTACTATCCAAAACCATTACATCTAACTACCCATCATAAAGGATAAAGACATAATTTAAATAACTTAAACAATAATCTTTCCCATTAAAGGGTTACATCATCATCTCAAAAATAATCCCAGGTAATCTAACCTTAAAATTATTACATAAGTTTGTAGAATACATCTTAAAAAAAACAAGTCTTATAACATAATTTATTTAAATAAATTTCTCATAAGTCTTCAACACTTGGACATTTTGCCATTTCCTTTGCTAGTAGATGGCTCATCGACTTTCTCAGCTTTAGCTGCAGTGTTAAATGCAAGAGTAAGCAAACAATTGCTCATTGATATAGAGAGTAGTAATGATAACAACATGAGAATGAACAACGAATGCTGAACAATAATGAACTTGTTCTACGAATCAAGAATAGAAAACAAGTTCGAATTTAATATATGAGGGTCTTATGACCACGGACTATGTCTTTGGTATTTAGGTATTATTACCTCAACCTTAACAGTCATTTAGACTATACAGACCCTTCTTAACGTACTTAGGGGGATCAGCCCTTGGTACCATGTATTGTGCACAAACATCTAAACGTTACACGTAAAAAATCCCCTATGTTAGGGTTGTTCATCTCAGCTTGAATTTAGAATTTCCGCTCTAAAGAAAGTTTAGTTTGGAACTAGCTTATCAGTGTTTCTAGAATTTTAGAACACTATTTAATTATAGATTAATTTAATCAATAAGAGTTTGCTTACTACTTGAAGGTCTAATACAAGAATGTGTAACTGAACAAGGCTATCAAAGTCAAAGATCGAATATCAACAATATATAATTGAATAAACATGATATACATGCAAAGTAATATATTCAAAGAATTAGAACAATCTCCTTTGAATCAATGTATTAAAACAATATACATTTTGAATAATAATAACAAGAAATAAGAATGTGAAACTCATTCGATGTAACAAATTAGGTTACAAGAGCTTATTCAATCGTACATGAGGATAGAATCAATAGTCTTGCTCAATAAAAGTTTAGGAACTTGCATTCATTAATAAAAGAATGAAGTTAGATAGCTTACTCAATAAAAGTTTAGGATAAGAAACTTGCTCAATTGTAAAGAGGCAAGGTTTAGAAACTTGCCTTGTATGTAAGCTACACAAGTATAAAATATTCTCCAATTACCCTACATATATCATTAAAATCGCAACAACAATTAGTTGTATGAATATTAGCTTTAGGGGTTTAAACCGTCATTTAGGTCATAACCCTAACCTAACATCTAACCATTTTGGTTAATACCCTAACGAATCTGAAATCACACAATAATCAACATAAACCTTATCATTTATCATTAACTTTTGAAAACATCACATTTGGTTTCATTTCATAACTTATTTAAATAATTACTTAAATTTTCACACTTTGCATTTCAACGCATTGCAAACAGTTGTTGTAGTCTACATGAAGTCTTAACATCATTAACATACATGTTTAACTAATTTAAGTCCATTAATCATGACCTACGAATATGCAAGAGTCACTGCCTGAGCTCAGGGCACGGCGCAGCTGCGCTATCCCATGTGCTCGTCTGCAGAAAACCAATGGCTCAGCTGCTATGGTTACGCACTTTATTAATGGCAGCCAGCAATTGCATACGCCTGCATGTAAAGCTGCAGCGACTCTGTTATTGCACTAGTCACCCAAATCATTCCAATAACCACAAAAATTCATAAACCTAGCAACTAGAAGGTCGTAATAACATAGTTACACATGCTATTCATCATTCTATATAAAAAAACATTACATATACACAAATTTGAGGAATCAAAACCACCATTTTCCAAATTTCTTCAATTTTGACACTTTTAGCGAATTCGATCGCCACGAACTCGTTTCTTAACCAATTGACATGATTTAAACTATGCCATTTTTGTTTCTTAACATACTAATATAATCCAACATCAATTCGCAGATTATAACATGTATTGACCATGAAATTTCATACTTTTTAAAGCCAATTTTCATATAAAAACACTGTTATTCATTTTTTTTTCTTCCTACAAACCAATTTCTTGTATTCTAGTCATCAAATAGCACTCGCATAAGATAATTGAAAGATTGTAACACCATATATACATATATATTTCAATCCAACATGAATTAGAAATTTACAGAGAATGATCATGGAAACTCAAAACATCACATTATAAGTAAAATATACCTTTAAAACCCTAGTTGAATGTTAGTAAGAGATGGTGACCCTCTCTCAAAACCACTGTGATTCTTCCTTCTCAAAATCACTGTGTTTTCCTCTTCTCACACTCTATTTTCTCTCATGACTTTAGGTTATACGAACAAAACAAATGATATGGCTTTCTCCCGCGTTCATCAGTTAAAGAAATAATACGTCTGCGTTAGTTAAATTAGACCAAAGGCCACAAGGCCTCGTTTGGCCACACACCAATTCCCCCAAACTAGATTATTTTAATAATATTATATTATATAGTTTCATGTGTCACACCTTAATTTAGTTAATTTAAATAACTTTAGTTTAGTTAATTTTAAATAACTTACAGTAGTATTCATAATAATTTTTATTATAATTATACTTATAATTAATAAATAATTACATATATCTAATTTAATTAATAAATTAGATTTAAACATTACTTTATTTAATTTATTTATTTTCTTTAATATTAAACAATTCATTTAATTTAATTATTTCATTAAATTAAATCCTTTAAATAAAAATTACCATTACTTAATTTAATTAACATTAATCAATTTAGTTACAAAATTGATGCTCAACAATTCATCAATTATTTATTTTCCTTAATAAATAAATTATTTAAAATATTTATTTAATTCAATAAATATTTAAATTAAATTACAAATTTCTCGATCGTTACAACGTGGCCTTTGCTGCTCGAGTTACTAGATTCTTAGGGGTGTTCTACACCTAGTGCCCTAAAGTCGTCTGGCTTAGGAGTCACTGATCAAAAGCTCATTAATGGGTAGTTCTGATTAGCCTAAGGTAATTAAGGATTGTCTGAGTCAGATTCTACTGTCTTTATGCTCGAGTTTTTTGATTTTTTATGCACTTATGTATTATTCTTAATGCTTGCTGAATGTTTAAGTTACGGAGTATGCATATTTGTATTAACAATCGACTGTGCGAACTCATTTGAGCTATGATTAGTTAGGATGGTTGGTCTCCACACACACATAGAATGGATCGAATACAGTCTTATGCTTGAAATAGAATGAACCCTTACTCATGTTCGTGTTTTCCTAATTCTCTAGAGTAGCTATGATTGAGATTTGTATTCACGATGTTAGTATATAGTTTTATATTCCTTTCGTGTGTTCATTTACTACAGTTATTTTTGTGTTATACAGTTTGCTCGAGGACAAACAAAGACTTAAGTTTGGGGGTATTTGATGAGTGGAATTTATACCCACGAATCAGATACTTTATGACTTAAGTAATTGCCTGAATTCGTAGGTTTTATATAGTTTTATATGATTATAGTGTTATTGTGCTTAATTGATGCAATGCAGGGCATATTAGGTCTTTTCCAAGCTTTTGGGGGACAAATTGGACATTTCAAATACACCAGCGCTGCAGAGCCACTAATACCTCTTTGGCTCACGCTGCAGCGCAAGCTCCATGTCTTTCATACTAATGTGGTGCTGCAACGCCAACCACGGGTTATTTGTCCGCTCTGCGGTGCCACCTGCAGTGCCCAGGCAGAGAAGGCCTTGGTTTGACCTAGCAAAGGACAGAGACGGATATATAAGGAAAGAGAGCCTCTGCATACCACATCTCTGATTTCTCATATTAGAGAACAAGATAGTTTTTCCTATTTTTATTTCTTTCCCTTTAATTCTTAGATAAATGTCTGTAAATATAGATTAGGTAGATTAGGGAGAAGTCAGGGATTTCCTTAGGGCAACAAGAGCAGTAAGGAACACGAATTGGAAAGCTTGATATGAGCAGAATGCTTGGTGATTGAGGGGCTTTGATAGAGTTTCCCGTTATCCATTTATTTCCTCTGATTTTGTAATCCATTATTGTTGTCTTTATTGCTACTTATATTTTGTTCAATAGCTATGAACTGAGTATTTGCTCTAAGGTTATAATGGAACCCTTTGTTATTTAAATTGACTCTCTTATCTCTTTGGTTGACACCATATGATTTGGTTTAATATATTTATGCTTAATGATTTTCGCTAAGACATTAGTGATGATTTTGGTAATTTACATATTATCGACAGAAGGATTGTAGATTTACACCTAAATATATTGGCATGTGATTGTGGGTTTCGACTGCATGAGTTGTGCGTAGAATAGACATATATCTGTGCGCCACGTGCGACCTATTTGAGAATTTATGCCTAAATCCTTGTTATGATCAATTCGCATAGACATATGTAGGATTGTATCTAGCCTAGACGTTCTTTTTTATTCTATTCCCTATCGGGTGGATCTGGAAAGGATATGTTTGTGCATACCTCGACAGAGGTGTATGAGCACATATGTGTTCTCGGTCGACAAATTATCGTGACCATTTAGACCAAGGAGAGAAGGGTAGGAAGTTTAATGAAGCATAGCACGCCAGGTGTTCGACAGAATGTCTGTGTGGGGTGAAGTTGTAGCCTTAGCTTGTAATTCCTTCGATTACCATTCATTATCCATTTATTTGCTTTGATAATTAGTTATGCTTAGATTAATCACACTTCCATTTATTGTTGTTCGAATAAGACTTTAGCGATACAAAGTCGGTAGTTGGTAAATATTAGTGATAGTTCCTTGTGGGTTCGACACTTTCCTTATCACTGTATTACTTGTTAGACCGCGTATAATTGCGCGTGTTTAGTGATCAGTTTTTTGACCAACAATTGGAAGACAAAGAATGTGAACGCTGGTTATAGAACCGATATATGGGAACCATAGTCGCGATAAACGAACGTGGGGGATTGCTATTATTGTAATTGCTTAGACATTGAGTGACGTGGGTAATGAATAACATTTTGATGTTATGTTGTGGTAATGAGAGATAAGTTTAAAGCGTATAGACGCTGTGAACGTAATGCAGTTGCGATGAATGATCTGTCTTAGCATACAACGAACCATATGGTTTCGACACTAAGGAAGAATAACGAATGGTATTAAGAAAGCTGTAGCGAACGGTAAGAAGGATAATGGAAGCCGATCGTGATTTGGATGGAGAATGCTAGAATGAAATATAAGCGTTGAACACTTTAACCGACGTGCAGGTTGAGTGTACGCAAATATTAAACGGGCAGAACCTACACCCTGTGTATGGTTTGACCGTAAGATAATGAAGACCAATGATTAAATCTGTGAACGGTGAAGAATTAAATTAAAGACAAGTAAGTTTAACGTAAAGAAGCCGAGTTAATGATTAATTTGAATGATCGTTCTGAGTATACAAAAGACTGTATGACTTGGACGATAAAGAATGAATCCTGAGGTATGAGATTTAGTTTCCAGAAAGCCATAAGGAATAAGAAATTAACTTAAAGAACATTATAGTTTAATGGTTCGTGTAAAATCCCATATTTTACGAATAAAGATTTAATTTTCTCAATTTTTTTTTTAATATTATGGTATGGATTTGAAATAATGTTATAGTTGTGGGTAGTATTTATAAATTTTTCAAAGTATGCAAGTTGTTGTATTATATTCGATTGGTCGGGAAATATTCGTTTTAATAGAGAATATTCGTACGACGACACAATCATTGGTGGACCCCACAACGGAATTATTGTCGGATTGAGAAAACGACAAAAATAGTTTTATGAAAATAACGGCGGAAGTTTTACCATAAATACTGTTGAGAGTAAATACCATGACGCAAGTTTTGTTGTCTAAACCATGACGCAAGCTAGGAGGATGTTAAGGAAGATGATGAGTTGTTACATTTGTGTATCGACTATCGTGAGCGGAGTAAGTTAGCGGTTGAGAGTAAATACCCATTGCTCAGGATTGATGATCTATTTGATCAGTTGAAAGGGGTAGAGAACGTGAGATACTATGCAGCAACTACTGTAGCAATAATTGAACAAAACTGTGTGACTTCTCACGTAAGAATCAATAATCAATACCGTGTACTACTATGCAACCACATGTATTACTATACTTTTACTACCGAGTAGTTCAATAGTATTAACGAAAAAACTTCTGCCATTATTTTCATAAAACTATTTTTGTCGTTTTCTCAATCCGACAATAATTCTGTTGTGGGGTCCACCAATGATTGTGCCGTCGTACGAATATTCCCTGTTCAAACGAATATTCCTCGACCAATCGAATATAATAAAACAACTTGCATACTTTACAAAATTTATAAATACTACCCACAATATATATATATATATATATATCAGTTTTGTTTTATTAGTATTATTAATGTAATAAAACAGAAAAGCTTTTTATATAAAACAGAATACTTTTATAAAGTTATTTGTTTTATTAGACAATAATTAGAATATATTATATTTTATTATGCATAGTGTTTTCATAAGGTACTGCGCATAGTATTTGCATAGTAAATATATTTTATATAAAAGCAGAATACTTTTATAAAGTTATTCGTTTTATTAGATTATAAATATAATATATTATATAATATTTAAAAGATTTTGCTTTAAATCTGGACCGTCCGATTAAAAGTAAATTAATCTGGACCGTTCATAGATTAGTTACTATTTAGTCCATTCTTCTATAAATAGAAGCTCATTCCTTTATTATTTCTTACGAATTCACTGAAACTCTAGAGAGAGAAACTATAGAGAGAGTTCTTCTTCTTTAATCTCGAGCGTATTTCTTTAGAATTTAAGAAAGCTTTGAGCGTAGTGCAAGTTTCTTCAAGTATATCCTCGCCCTACCGTCAGAGTACTCTTCTTTATAAGGTAAGGGGTTTTTTTTTTCATATTCATGAAGAGAACTTCTGTTATTCCATTCTTTATTATTACATTGGAATAACTTTATGTCTTGTGATCTACCCTATACTTGGTGATTTACGTTGTTATTTCATTCTTTATTATTACATTGGAACATCACATGCATGCATTTTCTTTGGACTGGTTCTATCTTTATTATTACATTGGAATATCATATGCATGGGTTTTACGCCTGGACTGGTTCTATCTTTATTATTCATTTGGAATATCACATGCGTGCGCTTTTCTGTAGAACACGATTTCATTATTTATTATTCTATTGGAATAACCTGCCTCATACATCACAATCCGCATGCATGGTGATTTACATTTGTAATTCCATTCTTTATTATTACATTGGAATATCCTCGCTTCGGTGCGTTTTCTGTGGGACCGATTCCGATTATTTATTATTACGTTGAATAACATGTCATCACAAGTACCGCATGCATGGTGATTTCATTGTTATTCCATTCTTTATTATTACATTGGAATATCACCGCCGGTGCGTATTACGCTGACACCGGTTACATTATTTATTATTACATTGGAATAACACATACATGCAAAGTACCACATGCATGGTGATTTCTTTTGTTATTCCATTCTTTATTATACCTAGTTGGTTAAAGTTTTGACTTTTATACTCCATGAAATTAGTGGAATATCCTTGATATTTGCGCTTCATCCACTATCGTCTCATGGAAATATTCTTCTGAGCATTCTTGAATTTTACTCTACAAAGAAGTATCATATTGACAATTTGGACGTTATTAGTTCCTGGATAAATTAATTCTTGAACTTATTTTATTGAAATTCTTATATCATTGTCATCATCCTCATGTTTATATTATGTTAAAAAAAGTCATATGTATTCGTAGTGCATAGATGGAGTTGGTATGATTATGACGAGGATTATTGGTATAATCATGGTAGTAATGTTACAAATGATGTGGAAAAAGTCCTCATTGGCCGTAGTGCGTTGATGGAGAGTTTTGGTATGATTATGGCTATGGATTCTCTTGACCAAGGGAGCAAAGATGAATTGTTTTATGGCATGATCGGGGATAGTTGATGAATACATGAATATCCTTGGCCCGTAGTGCATGGATAATTTGTGGTCGTGATACTAATGAATATCCTTGGCCGTAGTGCAGGGATGATGTGGATTATTTATTAAGCCGATTCTCAGCGATAAAAGTGATGAAAACTTTTAAATCATAAAAGATAGTAGATTTTATTCTCTACTTGACTCTTTTAATGGATTACTTGTTCACACTTGATTAAACTTGATGTCTATTGTATTTTATCGGTTTAACATTGTTGAAGACTAATGATAATTTATTCGCATTATCTTAGTCATAATATTTCTTCTTGGGCTAGTTGAGCTCACCCTTTCCTTCAACGTTCTCTTGAAATGAGAATATAAATTTGGGGACGAGTTGGGGAGCGGTTTGGTGATCCAGATGATAACATTAGTAGTCCTCACTATTCTGTTAAATAGTGTGACAATAAATGTAATGAGGACTTATTCTGAGAGTTGATATTGTCTAGATGACATTATTTGTATTAAAACTCACAGCTTTCTTGTTGTATATTAAAGATTATATTTTTATTCTGTACCATGTATTTGGCGACTCAGAATAGGTGATGTATACCTATTTTGGGGGCGTCACAGTTCGGATAAGTTAAGATAAGTTAGGTTGTAGTACAATCGTAACCTTTGTTGGTTGACATATGGGAGCTGGGCTAAACAATTCCTTCAGAGGGCGAAGGTATATACGAAACTGGCAACTGATCTAACTCACTATGATGGCAGTGTAGATGAAACGGGAACTTGTTTGTTGGTTGTTTGTGGGAAACCACTCAGAGTACCATATGGACTACTAGCAGAGAAGAGATGTGTACTAGGTCCTAGAGAAGTTATAAGAAGAAGACAAAAATGTAAATCATCAAAGATGATGATTGTATGAGTAATACATCTTCGTATGTCAGGAAGCCGTAAACCGGTAACGAATGTTATCACATAAACTTAGTTTGCAAGAACGCGGACACTAATAAGTAAAGTTAAATAAACCAATGCATAAGTCAAGTATATGACTAATTGGTGTACGTGTTATTTCCTTATGCGTTTTATAGGGATTGGAATGAGCAGTTCAACGTAAGCTGTAGCTGTGCGTAAGGCAAATTTCCTAACTTAAGTCATATTCTAAATGAATTCTAGTTTCTAAAACTTCTAAGATGTTAAACTTGAGAAGTTCTGTATATGTGCAAATGTGTGATATTTGTACAAGGTGGTAGAACGTATGAGGCCTTGTGCCACAATGTGAACACTTCGGTGTTTTTATGAGATGAACTATTCTGTGATTGACCTATTCAATAAGAGAATGTTCTATTTATACATGAACCATTATTGTTAAGTCTATACTATTGATTCTAGCCAGACATGATGTGTATGGAAAAAGGTAGAAGAATGAAAGTATTTCAAAGTGAATGTGACTAATGTTTTAAAATGATAGTAATCGAGATTATTCCTATTATTCAAGTTGCTTCATAACCTTTGTTAGGTTATTGAAGTCTTAAAAGAATGTTTAAATTCTTGAAGTTGTTTGTTCAATTGCTATGACTTACTGTGCAATTGAATGCTCACACTTACTTTAAATGAAAAACATTTTCAGCGTATGAGTAGAAGAACCTAAAGATTCTGTAAAGATCAAGCTGATCGGTATCCAGAAAAAGTGTCATTCCTTAGATGAATGAGTGTGAAGATCAAGTGAAGACTTGTAATATAGAATGATAGAATTAAACTATAGACTAGTTTAATGAACAGTTATGTATCCTTGGTGGCGGATGAAAGTCACTCGTGTAAGATGAAAAGAATAATGTAATTATCATTATTTTTAATGAACGAGATTATAAGGTATTAGAACCTGGGAATTGAGAATGTATGTTGCTATATTTCAGTATATAATGATATATGTTTGGAAATAAATGGGAACGTGACGTACAGAATCTGGGTATAAAGATAGACCGGATTTCAGGGCCATTCTCTTCCTTATCTTACGTACTTCAATCCCCCTCGGACAGAATTTCGTTCTGAATCCATTAACATGCCATTTGATTGGCTTAATCTTCATCCTTCGTTTATTTTTATGTTATTAACGTTCTTCGTTCATTCGTCCATAATTCTGTCATCTGAACTCGAAACTCGTTCGTTCTTGAGTTCCCGACTCACGTTTTCTACGTTCTCTTACATTCTTATGAAACCCCACACATTCGGGTTTATTTACTAACTTTCTAATTTTCATTCGTCTTTTACAAAATTTTTGCCATAACTTTGTTATAGCTATGTTTTAATCCATTCTTCATGAACATTTCTACTATTCCTAACCAAGCAATAGGCATCTAACTTATACATGATGGTTTTAAACTTGTCCATCAACAACAATTATATTATGATGGTTTTAAATTTTTCCATCAATAATATTCTTCGTGTTCTTCATTTTTTAATCGATATTTTGATTACGATTTCACTTTTTCTTAGAATTTGATGTTATAAAACACCATTCCTTACTTATTTCACCGAATCATTCATATGATTCATTCAGATCGCTCAAATTCATTACGAATCTTATACTTCCTTAAGAAATTTATAAAATAAACTTCTAATTTCTTATTTCTTCTTTTCTCATGATTTCAACCATATGAAAATCATTCCTAATATCTTTTACTTCTATTCTCATTAAGTTATGTTGCTAACATAGAAAACTTAAATAAAATTTGTATGAGACAAGGTTTCAGATTACCTTTCTCCTTTAATCTTCTTATGTCGGAAAAAGTTTGCACACGAGCAAGCTTTTCCTCCTCCTTTTCCTCTTCTTCCTCATCCTAACTCTCTTTGTCTCTCAAATGTTGGTGATTTTCAAAATCACTAACAAATGAAATTAAGCTTCCTTTTATAGATTTTTAAAGCTAGGGGCTAAATAGTCATTTCACCCTTAAATTACTATTCACACCTCCTTACTATTCCACCTCCTTACTATTCACGAGGCTTCTCCCGGAAGCATCGTGCTTCCATCTTGCGGAATTCGTCCGACAGTTCGAAAACTACGATTCTCGAAATCCAAATATTTTAGGATATTTTGTCTTTCCTTTACCAATTAACTTTTACGTATTCTTTGGATCTCTAAAAAATGGAAAAACACTTTTCGACATTAAGAATTTTCCTTCACGTTTTCCCTTAACGTAGTTAAAAGAATGAAAAGTACATAACAGTACTTTTCATCATTTTTATTTCGTCCGATTTCTGCACGTTTTTTGAGAAAAACTTTTATCGGCTTACTTAACTTTTCACGATATATTATCGTCTTACCGAACTCTCGAAAAGGGTTAGGTTATTCAAACCTTAACCCTTAGGGTTTCATCGGGTGAATAGTGTCTATTTCGTCTTTTTCTCCAGAAATATTTTGTTCTCGGAAAATTTTTATTTTCGTCTTGAAAATTCTTACTCGTTCAATCTAGCTCGTAGCCAGAATCCTCCCAATTTATAAGCATCCTAGGTTCTAGAAAGATTAATAAACACATAGCGCATAATATTATTAATAAAAATTTATTTTATTAATAACTAATTCTTTAAACTTAAATTCTGGACAATCCTATTTTTTTTCGGGTTGTCACATTCTTCCTCCCTTATAAAAAATTTTGTCCTCAGAATTTCTAAAACCACACCCATACCCGGGTCATCACATTCACCCCTTCTTCACATAATTTCATCCTCGAAATTTTAACCTACCCTTCTACTCAACTTCCCTTCAAAGAAGTTTGTAACGCCCCAGAAAAATCAGATTTTTGAGAATTAAATTTTTATTTGATTATATGGATTAAATGAATTTAATTAATTAATCATGGGAGTAAGCTATTCGAAGGTCATTCTATGTCCTAGACATATCGGAATGTCGTAGTATTTTGGCTACGTGATAGAATTAAAGTGTTTGAATTTCTAAGACGAAAATAAAAGCTTTTCGAGAAATTTTCTGAAACACACTATTCACGCATTTCTGCTCGGGAATTATTTTTGAACTTCCGAGAAATACGTAATGATAGAATTCTAAGACGAGATGGAATATCCAATAATATTTTAGTTATGGAAAATGCAGTTTTTCGCCTGCGGACTTAAAACCTAACGATTAGGGAAAATGAAGTCCGCGAAGGAAGTTAAATGCGTATAATGAATTAAAGCAATGATTGTATAATACGTAAATATTGTACGAAGTAATGAATATAAGTATAATACGAGGTATTATACGAGCAAGTATGAATGATGAAATGTCGTATATTAAATAAGTATACGAGTTAGAATACGAGATTAATACGTAGATTATACGTTATAAGGCTTTAAGCCAAATGTAATGGACTTGTAGGATTGAGTAAGAAATTGTAAAGCCCAAAGAATTGTTAATACAAGCCCAATGTATAAATTAGGATTAATTAAACCTTAAGCCTAAAGTAAGAATCAAATGGATTAGGAGGATCCATGGGGTAACCCATGATCATATGGGTGAATTAGTGGCCAAGAATTAAGTGTGATGAGCAAGTAGACTTAAGGGTTAAGCAAAGGATAAGCTAAGCAAACTTAAAAGTTAAGTAAAGTGCTTATGTGTGTTGAGCAAGTAAAGTGTTTTTATGTGATTAACAAGTTAACTTAATGGCTAAGTGTTGTGATGACCAAGTAATTAATTTGATGAGCAAGTAAAGGATAAGCTATGTGCTAAGCAAGTATACTTAAGAGCTAAGTAAGTGTGGAGGCCAAGTTAACTTAATGTCTAGGTAATGAATAGTAAGGAGGTGATTAAGGAGGTGGAGTGGCTTTATGACCATTATACCCTAACCTAGCAACTCCTATAAATACCAAGCTTAAGATTTCATTTGTTGCTTGTTAAAATTTCATCCAACAACTTCTCTTATAAAGCAACTTATTGGTTAGAGAGAATAAGCACTTATAAGTCAAACTTCCATTATGAGATTTTCAAGAAGCAAGAAGAAGATTAAAGCTTAGTCAAGTGATATTCAAGGGTAAGAACTTAAACCATGAATCTCTTTCTCTTCCATTGGTAGGGAGATGGGTAGTGATAGAACATGTATGCTAAGGAATGATAGGAATGAGTAATCAAAGAGCTTAAGTCTTAATAAGCCGTATAAGTTATGAATAAGCTATTCGTAATCATATAAGTTATGAAACAAGGAAGAACTTGTAGGAACTTGTTTTATGATTGAAATAATAAGGTTGTATGATAATAAGAAGTAAGAATGATGGTTAAAAGATTTAAGCTATGATAAGTCATGCAAAGTGAATTCATAAGTAGTTTATACTTTTACAAGTTATAGATTAATGAAGAACAAGTAATAACTTATCGTGTCAATAAGTTAATGAAGTATGTATGTCAAAGAAATTAATATGATGGATTGAATCCATTTGAAGCGAAGAACAAATCTTAAGAAATGAAGTTAAGGCGGAATTAATGAGTTTGGACGATAATCGTCGAATTCGTGAAATTCTCGGAATGGAAGTCGAATTTTGATATTGAGCTTGGAATCATTAGTTTGCAATAGAGGCAAGTCATATTTGGCATTATAGAGTTACGGACTTAAGAATGACCGAATTCCGACTTAGAACGAAGAAACGGGCGTTGAACGTTCACGAACGTTTACCGTTTTCGTTAAAAATGGACTAATAGGTGAATTTTTAGAAAATAAAGTCAAATAGATAAAATTCTTGCATGAACACGTAGAATATGTAATTTGTGAACCGTAGGCTTTTGAATGAGCCAATTCGGACTTATAACGAAGAAGTTATGCGTCCGGGAATTTCGCAAAGTTGGAAGTCTGTAAAATTTTTCTAAGGCACAGAGTTGGTATGCATATTTCATCCCAAGGCCAAATGATGGCGTTGTAGGCAGCAAGCACGATGTCATTGCCTCTCATAAACTCGTCTTCATGATGCGAGAAGGAGAGCTATGTGTGGCGCCGCGGCGCCAGTCTTAGAGTTTCGACAGACAAGAATGTTTACAAGTATAGAATGAAAGATAACTCATTAGTATAAACTAAGGTGTAAATATAACATTGTTAAAGCATTGTTAGACAATTAATGTATGATGATTAAAGGTTAATAATCAATTGAAGATGAACGTAATGAGAACAACGTAATGTGCTAAGCCGGCTATAGAAATTTGTTAACCAAGTTGATTATGAATCCAATGGTTTGCAATACAAGTATGGGTCATGTAATTACTTAATGAACATGATAAGACCTTTCCTAAATCACTGTTATAGTAATGACTTTAGGAATTTAATGTTGTTTAATGAGTAATACAATGACGAATGTAAAGTATAAAGAATGTGAACCATATTTAATACTGATAAGGCCTATAACATTAAGAGTTACAATTAAATGTTGTTAAGTAATACGTGAACGTAAATGGTATGCAATAAAGTGTACTTAACTAACGACGATCGAGTTTCGATTAACGTAAGGATGTTAGTAAGCCGTGAGGAAGGATTATTAACTCGAAACGAGTTCTATTAATGAAGTAAATCCACGTAAGACATAGAAGAGAAAGAAGTTGGTAAGAATGATGTAAAAGATAATGGCAAGCCGAAACCAATAATAATAAATCTAATACATGATTAGATTGAGAAGAAGGGTAAGATTCATTAGAAACCATGTATATTCATTCATGACCTAATGTGATATGTTATGTGGTTATGTATTGTAGAGACTATAAAGATTGAATGGAAAAGTTATTTTACTGTAGCAGACACTGAAGCCAAGTTTTTCTTAAACGCTTGTCTAACCTTCGTGTTAGCCAGGTTTTCTATGATTCATGTTATGAGATGCATGAACTGTTTTACTAAAGGGTCGATGCCAGTTTTACCTCGGCTAGACTAATCTTGAAGAGTTGATTGATTTATTTACATGTCTTTCAATATAGAATTGATAACGCTATCCTACGCCAATTGTTTGGTACGGATTCAAGGTAAGCCTGTGTATGAATAAACAAATGTATTTTTCATCGATTATTCGATGGGCACGCGATGTTGCCAAAACTTAAACGTACATACGTTTAAAGGGATTTAGTGTTGATCAACATAGAGTACTATGGGCTGATCACCCAGAAGTGCTCGTAAGATATGTCGGACTTACGGACTTAGTGTCGGGTTGTCCTTTTCAAAGAAATTATGAAACACTCATGGTCTTGAGCTAGAATTGATGTTTTACTGAATATTGTTATTGTAAAATATTTTGAAGGAAAAGAAGTGCTATTTTGAATTATTGATAGTACTTCATAACTATTATCTAGTTATTGAAGATATACGATTCTTATGCTTCAAGCATGTTGTTTAAAAGAAATTGTTGTACTCGCTGAGCTTGTTATGCTCACTCTTTCTTGAACATATATGAATGCGGCTAGGACCGAAGCAACCAGGGGATCATGCGAGGATAGAGGCGAAGACCAAAAGTGAGCGATTAGTTTACCTTGTAATAAACTAGTAAGTTGTATACATATTATAGTATGATGAACAAAGAATGTAATGGTTATAGAACCTGGGAACAGGATGTAATATTATTAATGTAATAAGAATGTCGTTGATACACACATTTTGATGTCGTTTCAATAGAATGAATGCACGATTATGAGTATTAGTGTAGCACCATCTCGTCGGGTTGGAAGATGCCCGGATTTGGGGGCATCACAGGTTGGTATCAAAGCATTAGGTTATAAAACTTAAGGGGGGAAGAACCTTAGGCTAATAACCTCGTTAAGGAAGAAAAGTCTGAAGGAAGTAAACTCAAGCTTTACTTCAGTCGAATGAGTTAATAAGGTATTGAGGAAACTCAGTACCGAAAGATTTAAAAGATGGAAAGTATCCCTAAATAAATTAATTGTGATTTGGGTTTATAGTATGGTGTGTTATGTACTAATCAACATGTTATGTGTTATTGTAGGATGTTGATCGATAGCTTGATGTATAGAGATATACACGCGGTGAGCGAAGAAGCTGTGAACACAGTAGAGCCTGTACCCACGCCAATGGCGGAGGTACCATGAGTCATTTTAGAAGAGTCGGAGGCAGTGGAGTACTTTTCTGAGGAGGACTACTCCGAGGGAGATATGGATATAGCGTCATATCTTAATATGATGGTCTATGAGGAGGAGGAAATGAAGGTAGCATCTGTTAATACGGTGGTACATACACTAGAGTCAATACCTCCAGATGCAATGAGAGCATTGTATCTTGCAGTGCTTGATAAGAATGTGCAACTGAGTACAGTTGTGCAGAATCAGAATGAAGAGATTAGTGCTCTTTATGTAGCTAAGGAGTCTGCAGAAGTAGATTTTGAGTCAGAGCACGATAGACAGGTGCTTATGACAGAGTAGGCTAGGGACTATAAGGAAGAGGTCGATATGCTTCGTTAGAAGCTGATTAAGAGAGACCGGAAGATAGCACGGATGTCTTACATCCATAAGAGTGCTCATATGGATTTTAAGTTGAAAGTTGCTTGTCATCCCATGGAGTCAGGACAAACTCGACATACTATTAGTCGGGATACTGTAGCGATGATTGCGAATGAGAAACACGAGGACGCGGTTATGCATTATTAGAAGTCTAGAGTTATAAAGATGTGTGTAGTGACGTAAAACCCTCTTTTGTATAGCAGGGTAGTCTTTTTGTAAATCCCAACTTTTGAGAAGTTCAATTGTGGGATAGAAATGTAATAGCTTTTGGCTATGTAAAACAAATTGTAAATAGTTTTGACTATGAAGAAGCATATGAATATAAGGAAGTTTTCATTTAATATGCTTTGTTATGGTATGAGTTGTTATGTGGCGAATAATAACGAAGTAAGTAAATAGATAATAATAAATTCTATTTATTTAATTAAGACAACGTAATCAAGAAGCGGAATCACATAATGATAATTTAGGGGGTCAAACAACCCTATGCAAGAGTTCATTAATTTATTAACTTGGTACTTAACTTAACTAAATAGGGTAGAGTACCATAGAACCTAGGTTAGCCAGGATGACTACCTTTAAAAGAATTTAAAAGTGTAGGTCGCATGGGAGTTCAAAGGGCAGCGGACCCATTAGAAGCCCCCGACATGGGTAAAGGAAATAAAAAAAGGCGTTTGTTATTACAAGCGTGGGTGAAGCGTAAAAGACTTCTTTTGCAACTTACATGATGAAAGGGAAGCCAACTTTTGGTAGGAGGCTCACGGGGTGGGAGTAGAAACGAGATGGGGTAGCGTGGGAACAGTTCAAGAAGGTTTTCTTCGAGAATTATTTCCCTACAAGCATGTAAGGGAGGATGGAGATTACGTTTTTTGAACTTAAACTAGGGAACATGACGGGTCCCCAATACGTGGCTAGATTCAATGAATTGGCAAAGTTTGCTCCACATCAAGAGACTGAGGAGAGGAAGGCTCGTAGGATTGAGCAGGGCCTGAAACCCTGGCTCTGTAATAGGATTTCAGTGTATTAGATTGTTTCCTATGGGACTATTCTGGAAAAGGTAATATATAACAGAGGGTGGTAGCAAGGCGTTGACTCAATACCACAAAAAGAGAAAGAATAAGAGCAAATGAGAGGGAGGAACCAAGGCAAAGAGTGCCAGTGGTAGTGGCAGTATGTCAAAAAAAAAGAAGAAGAAAGAATTTTAACTCCGGGAATACTAGAGTGGGACAAGGGAATCCTAAGCGTAAGATCGAAGCATGTAAGACATGTGGAAAGACCCATCTAGGAGTCTGTCTGAAAGGGATTATAAGTACCTCTAAACATTATGGTAGAGAACGGGGAAATAACTTTCATTGATTATATTCGTGGAAATAGTTTCATGGATAATAATGGTAAGCAAGTGTTGATAGATAAGTACCGATAATGGTGAGAGAATTTGAAGTAATTCTTGGTATGAATGAGTTGATTAACTATAGAACTTTAATAAATTGTTAGAATAAAAGTATGAATCTTCGGGTTTCTAAGTAACCCAAGGTAGTATTTTACGGTAATAGAATACTGCGACGCTCTTGTTGTCTAACTATGAAGTAAGTTAGGAGGATGAGTCGTTACGGTTGCGTATCGACTATTGTAATAGGAGTAAGTTAGCGATTAAGAATGAATACCCATGGCCCAGGATCGATGATCTATTTGATCAGTTGAAGAGGGAAAAGAATTTTTCTAAGATAGATTTGCGTACGGGGTATAGTCGGTTGAAAGTAAGGAAGAAGGAGGAGGTACCTAAGATGACATTCAGAACTCGTTATAGTTATGACGACTTTCTGGTTATATCAATTGGGTGGACTAATGTACAAAAGCTAGATTTTTTGTAAGAGGCACTGAGCAAGTCAGGGGTAAATTGATAGGTACCCTTATGAGGTGCTATGATTAAAAGTACCATTAGCGTCACAGGTTGGTATTGTCGAAATGGGAAGTGAGAAAAATAGTTTTCAGGAACTAAAAAGGAAAGTTAAGTGAGGTACCTGTATTGTCTCTATCAGATGATATGAGGAATTTTATAGTGTATCTCGATGTTTCGCATAGATGACGAGATTGCGTGCTTATGTAGCATGGCAAAGTCATTACGTATGCATCACGCCAGTTAAAGGATTATAAGGAGGTTTATCCTACTTATGATCTATAATTGGCAGCTGTAGTTTTTGAATTAAAAATTTGAAGATAGTATTTATACGAGGAGAACTGTGAGATATACATGGACTCCAAGAGTCTGAAATATATCTTCACACAGAAGGAGTGGAATATGGGGTAAAGAAGGGTTGTGATATTTTATATCATATAGAGAAGGAAAGTGTAGGAGCCAACGCGTTAAGTAGAAAGGATAGGGAAAAGCAATCGATGTTAACAACTCAGAATGAGTTATTAACGGAGATGGCAAGAACGGAGTTAGAAGTTAAATTACGGAATGAAGTGGTAGAAATGTTATCCACAACGTAGACTCAATCCACGATAATGGAACGTGTTAATTAAGTACAACTAGGTAATGAGGAATGTACACGAATGAAAAAGAGGATGCATGATGAAGAGAAGATCAAGTATAATATTGTTTTGAATGAGGAATTTGAGTTCCAAATAATTCTAAGTTAAAAGCTAATGAAAGGGTAATAACGTAATGTGTTAATAAGTGTTTAACTTCCAAGTCATATTATTGATAGGAAGTGGCCAGTTATGTGAATTAATATAATACCTTCGTGAAGGTAAATGTGAGGAACCACAATGCTGAAGAAGCAAAGTGGGGACTCGAGATTAAAATAAAGGAATTTTTTTTTCCTTAATGGTATATGTACTATTAGCGAGATTCTGGGGATAGAATCCTTATAAGGGGGGAAGAGTGTAACGCCCCAGAAAAATCAGATTTTTGAGAAATAAATTTTTATTTGATTATGTGGATTAAATGAATTTAATTAATTAATTATGGGAGTAAGCTATTCGAAGGTCGTTCTATAACCTAGAATGTGACAACCCGAATTTTTATAAATTATTAAAATAAGAATTTAGTAATTAAAATTCTTATTATGAGATGTATATATTTTGAATTATGTGTTTTGGTGTGAAGAAATTAATTTTTTATGAGATTTAATAGTTGATTAAACTATTGAAGAATGTGAAGTAAATTAGTTATGAAATAGGAAAATGGTGGCCAAAGAAATTAAGCTGAATAATATTAGTTAATTAAGATGGAAATTATATTGTGGAATAATATAATTTAATTGGTATGCCTTGATTGGCGATGGAATTGTTATGAATTAAATTTCATAAATAATATGAGTAATTCACTTAATTAAAATAAAGAATTAATGTGAATATATTTGTTTTAATAAAATGAGAGAGTATATATATAAATATGGTATGTTAATGTAATATGATTGTGAATTTTGTAAATAGTTAAAATATGTATTAAATAGAATAAATATTTTAATTGAAATATTTATTGAGAAAAGTAAATATTTGATGGAAATATTCCAATTTAATCTAATAATTAAGTTAAATGGTTGATTTGTTGAATAAAATTATAATTATGGTTGGATAAATAGAAACTATAATTATAATGATAGAAATTATAATTATAATAGTAAGGTTTAATTTAAGTTAAAATGTTAGAATTTGTTAATGGTTGTGACATGAATGAATCATATGTTAAAGGGAATTATAAAAATAAATTAAAAAGTGTTTATAGGTCTAGCCAAACATGGCCTTGTGATCCTTTGCCTTTTGTAACAGCTGGGATAAAGCTACGTAAAGACTACTTTTCAGTTATTTAGTGTTACGCTTATTATTTTCATAGGTTTGAGAGAAGAGAAGAAAAGATGAATTGAGAGAGGAGATAGATTCTCTGTGAAGTTGAGAGAGTTTTGAGAATCTAAGGAGGAAGAAGAAGGAGATTAATATCATCTAATTGAGCTTAGAAGAATCAAAGGCAAGTTCTAAAGTTTTTGTTTATTTTCTAAAGTATACTTCTCTAAAAATGAATTTCTGTGGTTAATCTATTAAGAAATTTTTTATATATGTTCTTGAGTATGTATAATATGTTCTATATGTTTATTATTGAGTTTTTGGTAAACAAATTCATATTGTTGATGATAAATAAGAAGAGTTTGGTTTTGGCTTAAAATATATATTTTAAATTACATTTTAAGACTAAAATTGGTTAGGATTTTATGTTATAATTATCAAATTGGTGATGTATTGTGTTAATCGATAAGAAAGCGAAAAAGCATAAGTTGAATGAATCAATTTGGTTAAGAAACGAATTCGTAGTGAATGAATTCGCTAAACATGTTAAAACATGAAAGTTTAGTATGAACATGAGTTTTTGGTTAAGATTTAGGCTAGCTACTGTTTCTATAAATTGTTATAATTCTAGTATGTTGTAGTTCTATAAATTACGAATTTATAGAATCGAAAACGGACTAATTTGGATGTGTATAACACAAGTTATGAAGATTAGTAGGAGAAAAAGGGTCAAATTACGAAGAATAGTAGCTTGACTCCGTTTTTACGCTAATCTGAGTAGAGCATTCTACTATTTGTGCTCTAAGTCATTTGGAGGCATTTGTACCTTGTGCCCAAGGCTTAATTGGGCTCAGCTGCGCCCAAAGTATGTCAGGTGTGACTACTTTGACCTATCTTAGTAAAATAGGCATAACCTTTTCATACGAACTCCGATTAAGGTGATTCAAGATGATCCGAAACGAGGACGAATAGACCTACAACTTTTATTCTTTATATTTTTCAATTTGAGGTTGGTAATAGGGGTCAAAAGGGTTATTTTAGGACTATTGTGTTTTCAGAGGCAATCGGAGGGCGTCGGGCATGCACGTATGCGAGTGTAATGCTCTTGACGATAAAAGATGTTGTTCTAAGTTATAGAACATGAATATTATGAAGTATATTGATGCTTAACATGAATAAATGATATATTAGATAAGTTGAATACGCATACTAAGCACACACAAAAGAGGCAAATTGGGCGTGTGACGAATAAACGTCAAAACGCAGTGATAAGTGATAATGAACATAAAAAGTGTTTTAAATCAAATGAAATGAATATAATACGATGTTGAATAGTTTTAATATAAAACCAATAAGTAGTCCTATCAAGACTTAAACACTTGAATGAACTTCGAATATGAAATACAGTGAGATATAAGTTGAAAGTTAACACAATAAAATTGAACATTGTGTATATATAATAGGAAGGGTTATGAGATGTAGAGTAAAGTTTACATTACAGCTACTATGCGTTACTATGTGACTAATAGTTGATGTGCATGATTATATAATTGTGTAGGGCACGTGAAGTGTAGATAGCTGTAAGCTGTTAAACTATTATTGGTAAACTATGATCAAGGCAAGTCTTTCAGTTCCTAATTGCTATAAGAATTTGATTGTTTTAAATCTTTATTGCAAAGAGCATGATGTGTTATATATACGTTGAATGTATGAAATGTTAAAGTCAACTTATGACTACGTTAATTGAGTAAAGTATGCTGATTGAGTAAGGAACTCAATCTTTATACATCTTTATACTTGTTATATGAACTGTAACATGTATGTTATGTAAAATCCCAAATTTTACGAATAAAGATTTAAATTTCTCGAAATTTCTTTTTGAATATTATGGTGTGGATTTAATATAATGTTATAGTTGTGGGTAATATTTATAAATTTTGCAAAGTATGCAAGTTGTTATATTATATTCGATTGGTCGGGGAATATTCTTTGTGTCGGGGAATATTCGTACGATAACACAATCATTGGTGGACCCCACAACGGAATTATTGTCGGATTGAGAAAATGATAAAAATATTTTTATGAAAATAACGACGGAAGTTTACCATTAATACTGTTGAACTACTCGATAGTAAAAGTAAAGTAATACGCGTGGTTGCATAGTAGCACACGGTATTGATTATTGATGCTTACGTGATAAGTCACTCAATTTTGTTTTATTGATATTATTAATGTAATAAAACAGAAAAGGTTTTTATAAAAAACAGAATACTTTTATAAAGTTATTCTATGAATAGAATATATTATATTCTATTATGCATAGTATTTTGCATAGTAAAATCTTTTTATATAAAACATAATACATTTATAAAGTTCTTCTATAAATAGAATATATATTATATTTTATTATGCATAGTGTTGCATAGTGCCAGCATAGTGTTTTGCATAGTAAAATCTTTTTATATAAAACAGAATACTTTTATAAAGTTATTCGTTTTATTAGATTATAAATAGAATATATTATATTTTATTTAAAAGATTTTGCTTTAAATCTGGACCGTCTGATTAAGAGTAAATGAATCTGGACCGTTCATGAATTAGTTACTATACAGTTCATTCTTCTATAAATAGAAGCTCATTCCTTCATTATTTCTTACGAATTCACTGAAACTTTAGAGAGAGAAAATATAGAGAGAATTCTTCTTCTATAATCTTGAGCGTATTTCTTTGGAGTTTAAGAAAGCTTTGAGCGTAGTGCAAGTTTTCTTCGAGTATATCCTCGCCCTACCAGTCGGAGTACTCTTCTTTCAAAGGTAAGAGATATTATTTGTTGTACTCGTAAGGGGTATTATTTTTTTTTCATATTTATGAAGAGAACTTCTGTTATTCCATTCTTTATTATTCTGTTGGAATAACATGTATACGCGGTCTACCCTATACTTGGTGATTTCTGTTGTTATTCCATTCTTTATTATTACATTTGGAACATCAGATGTATGCGTTTTACATGGGACTCGGGTTAAAATCTTTATTATTCATTGGAATATCCGTCTCATGAGTTTTACGTCGGACTGGTTCCGTCTTTATTATTACATTGGAATATTACGTCTATGCGTTTTAATGGGACTGATTCCGTTATTTATTATTACATTGGAATAACTTTGTCCATAAGCAATCGCATGCATGGTGATTTCTTTTGTTATTTCATTCTTTATTATACTCAGTTGGTTAAAGTTTTGATTTCTATACTCATCATGAAATATCATTTTATTTGGTATTTTCTATTACGCGTTATTATTCATGGGTTACTATTCACCCGGTTACTACTTACTCTAGTATTATTCAGTCGGGTATTTGGGGCACTTTTCATGCCGGAATACTATTCACGAGTTACTATTCATGGGTTACTATTTACTGAAATTTCTATTCACCCGAATATTATTCACTCGGGTATTTGGAGTACTTTTCATGTCGGGTTACAATTCACTAGATACTATTCCTGAAGTACTATTCACGGGGTACTATTCATGACGAAAAATTGATTCTTTTCTGTCCAAATTATTTTTGGTGCATGAATATTATTCTTGAATTTTACTCTACAAAGAAGTATCACGTTGACAATTTTGTCGTTATTAGTTCCTGGATAATTTAATTCTTGAACTTGTTTTATTGAATTCTTATATCATTGTCATCATCCTCATGTTTATATTTTGTTGAAAGTCATTTGTGGCCTGTAGATGGACTTGGTATGATTATGACCAGGGATTATTCGGTATAATCATGACCGTAATGTTACAAATGATGTGAAAAAAGTCCTCATTGCCCCGTAGTGCATTGATGGACAGTTTTTGGTATTATTATGGCTATGGATTCTCTTCGACCAAGGATGTAAAGATGAATTGTTTTATGGCATGATCAGGACCGTTTATGAAAACACAATTATCTTTGGCTCGTAGTGCATGGATAATTCGTGGTTGTGATACTAAATAATATCCTTGGCCTGTAGTGCAGGGATGATTTGATGATGTGGATTATTTATTAAGCTTACTCTCAGTGATAAAAGTGATGAAAAACCTTTTTAAGTCATAAAAGATAGTAGATTTTATTCTCTACCTTACTCTTTTAATGGATTGCTTGTTCCGCTACAGTTAAACTTGATGTCTATTGTATTTTATCAGTTTAACATTGTTAAAGACTAATGATAATTTATTCTGCATTATCTTAGTCATAATATTTCTTACTGGGCTAGTTGAGCTCACCCTTTCCTTCACTGTTCTCTTCAGAAAATGAGAATATAGCTGGGACGAGTCGGGGAACGGATTGACAGTCCAAATGATAGCATTAGTAGTCCTCACTATTCTGTTAAATAGTGTGATAATAATTGTAATGAGGACTCAATTGAGTGTGCATATTGTCTAGATGACAATATTTGTATTAAAACTCAAAACGTATGTTTTGTCGTATTTTACACGATAGTTGTATTATTAAGTTGTATTTGTATATTCAGTACCATGTATCTGGCGACCCAAGATGGGTGATGTATACCTATTTTGGGGCGTCACGATTAGTATCAAAGCTTAGGGATATGATGATCCTGGATGAGATGTGAGACAAGAACTAGGAGGGAGAGGCGGAAATTCCTTCCCGCTAGTATGACCTACCTAAGTTTATTTGGTATTTAATTGGTCGATCGAGGAGTATAGGGATAATATGTTATATGTTAATTAACCCTTGTTTTGTGACAGTGTTTGAAAATGGCATCTAAAAATGTTGAGATAAGCAATGGAGCAAAATAATATGACCGTATCGCAGTACGAGGCTATGTTTGCGGAGTTATCTCGGTTTGCATCCCATTTGGTTGATAATGAGGAGCGAATGACGCGAATATTTCTAAGAGGTTTGAAACCCGATATACGTCAATACCTCATTTCTCACAAACTTTGTTTAAATTCAGATGTTGTGAATAGGGCTCAGTTATTGGAGCTCAATAATGAGTCAGCAGAACCAAAAGGCAACGACCAACAACACGATAAATAATTGTACCAGTGGCAACAGCCATCGGAACAATGATAACAATCATGGAGGAAATTATCATGCTAAGAATGGTAACCACTTCAGTGGTAATCATGGCCAAGATAATAGAAATGGAAATTTCAAGAAGAGAAGGTCATTTAGCTCAATTTTGTCATGCACCAAAGTCAAGTCCAGCTGGGACGGTGGCACCAAAGGCGGATATGGACAAGATAAAGTCGGTGATTTCAGGAAGAGCATTTTTTTGTGACTTCTCAAAAAGCGAGTAACCCAAACGAAGTTAGCACGGGTTAGTTAATTATAAATTCTTTCGAAGTCTATACCTTATTAGATACCGGTTCTACCCATTCTTTTATCTCTCTTGCTTGCGCTAAACGTTTAAATTTGACTCCGAAGAAATTAGACTTTGACTTATCTGTTGAAATTCTGTTAGGAGAAACCTTCATTACCTCCACTGTTTATAAATCTTGTTGATTCAAATCGACACTTTCACGTTACCTATCGATCTTATCTCTTTGAAAATACTTGCCTTTGATGTGATTTTAGGAATCAATTGGTTAACTACTCATCATGCATTTAGTAAGGTTGTTAGCTTTCATATTTCTAACCAACCTGTTATGCAAATTCAAGCAACCAAACCACTAAAGTCAATCATTGTCATATCAAGCCATAAGTAAAGAGCCCCGGTCCTTTCGTTGTTGACTTTCTTGTGTGGAATGCTTGCAGAAGCGGACTTTTCGTGAGGGGACGTTGTGAATAACGATGACAAGTTGATAGGTATCAATGTGACATGTTATCCATGTCTTGGATGAGAGTCACAGTTGTGAATGATATTTCTATTGTTAGCAAATTTCCTGACATATTCTTGAAGACTTCTTAGCCTACCCCTAGAACGTGAAATCGAATTTTGTATTGACCCTAGTACAAAACCCAATTTCTAAAATCGTTAAATATTTCTTCAACTAAAACGAACGTAACATGCGCCAAAGACGTTGGCTCGAGCTGTTGAAGATTACGATCGTACCATTCAATACCATCGTGGAAAAGTGAATGTGGTAGCTAACGCGTTGAGTAGAAGATCGTATGCGTTTACAAGTGCAAATATATGAACCCACGTGAAGATAACGAATATACGAGTAGAATTGACTTTAATCGATAAAGTTAAAGCCGCTCAAGCTACATACTTAGAGCTGATGAATGTGAAGAAGAAGGTTCAAGAGGGCGTTATTCTAGAAACAAGAATCGACGAAGAGAGGAAATCTCAATCCTCGATTTATTTGACCCATTTGAAATCCTCGATCAAGTAGGAACTCTAGCCTATAGACTCGTTTTACCACCAAGTATGTCGCGTGTTCATAACATTTTTCACGTATCGATGTTACGTAAATATGTGGACGACCCGAACCACATTATTGATTTAGAACCGGACGAGATAGCGGATAATTTAACGTATGAAGATGTACTTGTTAAAATCCTGGAATGTATTCAACACTCAAAGGTTATACCTCAAGAGTTAGAATCGGACGAAGTGTCCTCATCATTCTAAGATACAGTGCGATACGTAAATTTCGAGGGCTAAATTTCATAAGAAGGGGAGATTGTAAAATCCCAAATTTTACGAATAAAGATTTAAATTTCTCGATTTTTTTTGAATATTATGGTGTGGATTTAATATAATGTTATAGTTGTGGGTAATATTTATAAATTTTGCAAAGTATGCAAGTTGTTATATTATATTCGATTGGTCAGGGAATATTCTTTGTGTCGAGAAATATTCGTATGACGGCACAATCATTGGTGGATCCCACAACGGAATTATTGTCGGATTGAGAAAACGAGAAAAATATTTTTATGAAAATAACGGCGAAAGTTTACCGTTAATACTGTTGAACTACTCGGTAGTAAAAGTACAGTAATACGCGTGGTTGCATAGTAGCACACAGTATTGATTATTGATGCTTACGTGATAAGTCACTCAATTTTGTTTTATTGATATTATTAATGTAATAAAACAGAAAAGGTTTTTATATAAAACATAATACTTTTATAAAGTTATTCTATAAATAGAATATATTATATTCTATTATGCATAGTATTTTGCATAGTAAAATCTTTTTAAATAAAACAGAATACTTTTATAAAAGTTATTCTATAAATAGAATATATTATATTTTATTATGCATAGTGTTGCATAGTTCCTGCATAGTATTTTGCATAGTAAAATCTTTTTATATAAAACAGATACTTTTATAAAGTTATTCGTTTTATTAGATTATAAATAGAATATATTATATTTTATTTTAAAGATTTTGCTTTAAATCTGGACTGTCCGATTAAAAGTAAATCAATCTGGACCGTTCATTAATTAGTTACTATGCAGTCCATTCTTCTATAAAGAGAAGCTCATTCCTTCTAGCGTAGTGCAAGTTTTCTTTGAGTATATCCTCGCCCTACCAGTCGGAGTACTCTTCTTTCAAAGGTAAGGGATATTATTTATTGTACTCGTAAGGGGTATTATTTTTTTTCATATTCATGAAGAGAACTTCTGCTATTCCATTCTTTATTATTCTGTTGGAAGTACCGCATGCATGGTGATTTCTTTTGTTATTCCATTCTTTATTATACTTAGTTGGTTAAAGTTTTGACTTCTATACTCATCATAAAATATTATTTTATTTAGTATTTTCTATTACGAGTTACTATTCACGTGTTACTATTCACCCGATTACTATTCACTCTAGTATTATTCACTCGGGTATTTGGGGCACTTTTCATGCCGGAATACTATTCACAAGTTACTATTCATGGGTTACTATTCACTAAAATTACTATTATCCCGAATATTATTCACTCGGGTATTTGAATTACTTTTCACGTCGGGTTACTATTCACGAGATACTATTCTCGAAGTACTATTCACGGGGTACTATTCACGACGAAAAATTGATTCTTTTTTGTCCAAATTATTTTTGGTGCATGAATATTATTCTTGAATTTTACTCTACAAAGAAGTATCATGTTGACAATTTGGACGTTATTAGTTCCTGGATAATTTAATTCTTGAACTTGTTTTATTGAATTCTTATATCATTGTCATCATCCTCATGATTATATTTTGTTAAAAGTCATCTATGGCCTGTAGTGCATAGATGGACTTGGTATAATTATGACCAGGGATTATTCGGTATAATCATGACCGTAATGTAACAAATGATGTGGAAAAAGACCTCATTGGCCCGTAGTGCATTGATGGACAATTTTTGGTATGATTATAGCTATGGATTCTCTTCGGCCAAGGGAGCAAAGATGAATTCTTTTATGACATGATCGGGACCGTTGATGAAAACACGATTATCTTTGGCCCGTAGTGCATGGATAATTCGTGGTCGTGATACTAAATAATATCCTTGGCCTGTAGTGCAAGGATGATTTGATGATGTGGATTATTTATTAAGCTGAGTCTCAGTGATAAAAGTAATGAAAAACCTTTTTAAGTCATAAAAGATAGTAGATTTTATTCTCTACTTGACTCTTTTAATGGATTGCTTGTTCCGCTGCAGTTAAACTTGATGTCTATTATATTTTATCAGTTTAACATTGTTGAAGACTAATGATAATTTATTCTGCATTATCTTAGTCATAATATTTCTTACTGGGCTAGTTGAGCTCACCCTTTCCTTCACTGTTCTCTTCAGGAAATGAGAATATAGCTGGGACGAGTCTGGGAACGGATTGACAGTCCATATGATAGCATTAGTAGTCCTCACTATTATGTTAAATAGTGTGATAATAATTGTAATGAGGACTCAATTGAGTGTGGATATTGTCTAGATGACAATATTTGTATTAAAACTCACAGCGTATGTTTTTTCGTATTTTACACGACAATTGTATTATTAAGTTGTATTTGTATATTCAGTACTATGTATCTGGCGACCCAAGATGGGTGATGTATACCTATTTTGGGGGCGTCACATGTTATGTTAGTCCAATGTTTATGAGATATATGTTGAGCATGCTATTATGTGCTATGTGATGCATAAAAACTGTTAGATTTTGCTGGGCTGTCGAGCTCAACCTTGCAAATAACCATTTTTTTGCAAAAGTTAAGGTTGAAGGTAACACTATGTGCTACTTGAATGACGTGGATCAGAAATAATACACGAAGATTAATATATTAGTTAAAGTTATTATTTCTTTATACCATGATTAAGATTCATGAGATGTACTAAATGTTTTATGATGTAGAGTTTTATGTTGAGTTGTAAAGCTAAAGTTAGAGTTATCTGATATTTAAAGGTTATCGGATTGAAATGTAAAATTTTATATAATAACAGTGATAAAGTGAATCATAAAATAAGATTGATTCAAAGACATGTAGATGATAAATGTTTTGATTCAGGGAATTAAAGTAAGAAGACATAAAAGTTTAAATTATTCCGCATTTTATATAGTTTAACATCGAATAATGATGTAAAATCAGAAGATAGATGTGTTATTAACGACCGAAGTTGAGAATTATATTGTATAAATCTTGGGGTCGTTACAGTTGGTATCAAAGCTGTAGGTTATAAGCCTTACGTAGGAGTACCGTAGGCTATAACCTTAGAGAAGGAAGGTGAAGATAAAGAAAGAATAAGCTCAAGTAGAGTTTGAATAATAAGAAGTAATTTAAGAAAGTTATAAAGAAGGGATTAAAACATGCGTGAGATGATTCAAAGAAGAATCTCACAGAGTTATAAGGAATATGAATGTGGGGTTACCCAACTCCAATAATAAGAATTTAAGGTAATAATAAATAGACAATGTCTATAAGAAGAGAGTGATAAAGAAGTTAAGAATAAAAAGTTATATTTAAATATGGTACAATTGTACTCTTTAATAGTTGATGTGTGGTATCTGGGCTAAACGATTCCTTCATAGAGTGGAGGTATATACGAACTAGCAACTCAGAACCTAGTTTGTTGGTTGTTTGTGGGAAACCACTCAGCGCACTATATTGAAACTGTTTGAGACTCGATGTGTACCAAGTATAGAAAGTTGATACGTATGATGAAAATGTGGAACTCGAATGAAATGTTAAGCAATGTAAATAAAGTTAGAGATTCTTAAAGGATGAAGTGTTATGTAAACAAGAAGATTCAAAGAAGAATCTTGAAGAGATATAAAGATAAGAAATGGGAGTTACCCTAACTCCAATAGCCAAGATAACGAATAATGTAGTAAATGATGAAAAAGGAAAGAAAGGGGATCGTAAAACAAAACGATCACGAGTTAAGAAAAGACTTTTAAGGGAGATGATTCTAGAATAAGATCACGAAGTGATTTGTTTAAGTTATAAAAGAAAGATGGTCTGTAATGTTTGAATAATTATAGCTTGATGCTATGAAGATGATGTACTATGAAATAGTACGAGATAACTCACGAGGAGTTATAGATGATGTGATATGAGGAATTCGTATCGAGCAAAGAGCAAGTTAAGAGTATGATAGAGTTAGGTGGGATTTCAATTAAAGACTCATGTAATGGTTGAGTTGTACAAATCTTTGTATGGGCAAGGGTTTTGTGCTTGCACTCAGTTTATCACATTGATAATCATTGGAATGTTGGTGTCGCGCTATCAATGTATATGTGGCGAAAAGGTGATTCTTTTCTCATGTGTATATTTGATAGTTAGAAATTATTAAGATTAGTCAGATATTATTAGGATTAGGTGCGGTTCTTAAAACTAATGCATATGGTAAGTTCATAACTCATAATAATATGGTATGTTTTGAACCCCTCAGCGAATGGACGCCTATGGTCTGACTAGGATAAGTTCTTAAACTCATAATATTGTGGCAAGTTCCTGAACTTCCAATGTGCGGTAAGTTTGATGAACTATACTGGGGGTATAGGAAGATTGTAAGTTGAAATACAAGAATATTTAGTATAAAGATTGAAATTGATGGAGAAAATTAGGTATTCCAAATCTTCTAGCTTTGCTAGATTTTCAAAATTTATTGACTTCGTGCCGATGGTTATACTTTTGATTTTTGGAAAAAAAATGTTGGGTCACACTAGTGAACCAAAGAATTTTTACAAACAGTGCTATTATTCGTATGTCTATGCTAATTGCTTTGGCTAGACAAAAATGATTTGAAATATATCAAAATATATTTTTTATATATCATCAATGCATCATGTAACATGGTGCAGAGATGATAAAAACGATGGAGTCATCAATACAGTATTACTTAGTGTTGGATGTGATCTAAGGATCGTCAGCCCACTATGGTATGATGTAGTATGATAAAATCACCAAATGACGGAATCCTCAAACGGACTGTAAATACAGTACGGTATCATAACGTCATAAAAAGATATTTGAGATTTCTTTAAGATATGAGAATATATATATATATGTATATTTCAATTGATGTCCGAATTATTGTAGAAGTCTATGCTATTTGATTCAGCTAGATGAATATTGAAAGATGTTCATGAAATTCAAGCGTTTATTGAAAAGTTATGCCAAACCAAATTGTTTTGGTGCGAATTCTGATGTTGAAAAGCTGAGGTGAACAACCCTATAAGGGGACATGTTTTTGGGGACAATGGCTCCGAGCGTAACGCATATAGTCGTTACAAAACGCTACGTTGCGGCCCAACGTAGCGGTACAATAGGCTGGCCACCTAGTGTACGTGTGGAGGGTGTTTTCAGTCTTTGTGATTGATAAACACTCTAGTTTGCAATGTGAAGGATTGAGTTGAAGCACTAGTAAACCGAGAATAGAGTTCATGGTCTTGTGACCCCTCAGCATGATTTGGAATATTTGAAATTCCTGTTATTCATATCGCTCCCCAATTATTGAGCAATTGTGGAAGATTCTTATTATTCTAAAAGGTGAAAGTGGGAAGGATGAGAAAATTAAGCAAAACATAATAATTTCAAGAAATAATTGAAACTCCAGAAAGAAGAGAAATGTGAAACTTTTAGAAGAGGAAGAGGTGAGGAATATGATGATCTTAGAAAGATCCTTAGAGAAAGAATTTGGTTGTAGAACCCAATGAATGAATAAAGTATTAACGTAAAATCTATTTTGATAGACTGAATGAATAAAGATTAATAAATAAATTTCGAGGACAAAATTCTTAGAAGAATAGGTGAATGTATTATCCCGAGTGTTTGTGATAACGATCCTTAGAAAAGGAAATAAATGAGTTAAGGAATATATAATACTCAAAATATAATTGAGTTCAAGGAAAAGTTATGAAATAAAACTTACAAGAATTTATTATCAAGAATGGTGGGAGTAGGAAATATAAAACCTATATTAAGGTAATGTGTTGAAGTTATTCAACGAAGAGATTTGATAAAAAAAAAAACCTGAGGAAGGTAAGGAATCGGTGATTCCGAGGACGGAATCCTTATAAGGGGGGAAGGATGTGACAACCCGAATTTTTATAAATTATTAAAATAAGAATTTAGTAATTAAAATTCTTATTATAAGATATATATATTTTGAATTATGTGTTTTGGTGTGAAGAAATTAATTTTTTTTATAAGATTTATTAGTTGATTAAACTATTAAGAAAGTGAAGCAAATTAGTTATGAAATAGGAAAATAGTGGCAAAAGAAATTAATCGAATAATATTAGTTAATTAATATATAAATTATCTTTGTGGAATAATATAATTAAATTGGTATGCCTTGATTGGCGATGAAATTGTTATGAATTAAATTTCATAAATAATATGAGTAATTCACTTAATTAAAATAAAGAATTAATGTGAATATATTTGTTTTAATAAAATGAGAGAGTATATATATAAATATGGTATGCTAATATAATATGATTGTGAATTTTGTAAATAGTTAAAATATTTATTAAATAGAATAAATATTTTAATTGAAATATTTATTGAGAAAAGTAAATATTTGATAGAAATATTCCAATTTAATCTAATAATTAAGTTAAAGGGTTGATTTGTTGAATAAAATTATAATTATGGTTGGATAAATAGAAACTATAATTATAATGATAGAAATTATAATTATAATAATAAGGTTTAATTTAAGTTAAAATGTTAGAATTTGTTAATGGTTGTGACATGAATGAATCATATGTTAAAGAGAATTATAAAAATAAATTAAAAAGGGTTTATAGGTCTAGCCAAACATGGCCTTGTGACCCTATGCCTTTTGTAACAGCTGGGATAAAGCTACGTAAAGACTACTGTTCAGTTATTTGGTGTTACGCTTATTATTTTCATAGGTTTGAGAGAAGAGAAGAAAAGATGAATTGAGAGAGGAGATAGATTCTCTTTGAAGTTGAGAGAGTTTTGAGAATCTAGGGAGGAAGAAGAAGGAGATTAATATCATCTAATTGAACTTAGAAGAACCAAAGGCAAGTTCTAAAGTTTTTGTTTATTTTCTAAAGTATACTTCTCTAAAAATGAATTTCTATGGTTAATCTATTAAGGAATTTGTTATATATGTTCTTGAGTATGTATAATATGTTATATATTGTTTATTGTTGAGTTTTCGGTAAACAAATTCATATTGTTGATGATAAATAAGAAGAGTTTGGTTTTGGCTTAAAATATATATTTTAGATTTGTTTTAAGACTAAGATTGGTTAGGAGTTTATGTTATAATTATAAAATTGGTGATGGATTGTGTTAATACGATAATAAATGAAAAGAACGCAAGTTGAATGAATCAATTTGGTTAAGAAACGAATTCGTAGTGAATGAATTCGCTAAACATGTTAAAACATGAAAGTTTAGTATGAACATGAGTTTTGGGTTAAGATTTAGGCTAGCTAGTGTTTCTATAAATTGTTATAATTCTAGTATGTTGTAGTTCTATGAATTACAAATTCATAGAATTGAAAACAGACTAATTTGGGTGTGTATAACTCAAGTTATGAAGATAAGTAGGAGAAAAAGGGTCAAAATCGCAGCAAAGAAACGGTAGCTTGACTCCGTTTACGTTTGGCAAGCAATGCTAGCTGCGTGCCCTAAGTTATTTGGGGCGCAGCTGCACTATAGGGCGCAGCTGCGCACAAAGTATGTCAGGTGTGACTGATTTGACCTATTTTAGTAAAATAGGCATAACGTTTTCATACGAACTCCGATTGAGGTGATTCACGATGATAGGGAACGAGGACGAATACACCTACAACTTTTATTCTTTAAGGTTTTCAATTTGAGGTTGGGAACAGGGGTAAAAATGGTCATTTGTAGGACTATTATGTTTTCGGAGGCAATCGGAGGGCGTCAGGCATGCACGTATGCGAGTGTAATGCTCTTGTGTTGGACTTGTGTTACCATAGTTTGGACTTATGACTTATCAAACACTTGGGCTTGATTATCACATTCTATTGGACTTCTCTTATTAGGCTAATAATCCTACAAGTCCATTACCTTAGATTTAACAACTTAACATATATACACCACGTATAATTCTCGTATGCTAGTTCGTATATTAATTCGTAATATACGTTATCTCATTCTTCATACATAATAGTACAATACGTCGTATTATACTTACATTCATTACCATCATATAATGAATACACATTATACGATCACAACTTTCTTCCCTTAGCGCTTAATAAACCTAACGTTCTCAAATTAAGTTCGCATGCGAAATATTACGTTTTCCATACTTAGATTATTATTACATAATCCATATCACCTTGATATTATAACGTTACGTATTTCTCAGAAGTTCAAAAATAATTCCCGAGCAGAAATCGATGAATAGTGTTTTTCGGAAAAATTTCTCGGAAAGCTTTTATTTTCGTCTTAGAAATTCAAACACTTTAATTCTCTCACGTAGTTAAAATACTACGATGTTTCGGGGTTTCTAGGTTATAGAACGACAATCATCTTACGAATACATAATAATAATAATAAATAATATTATTTTATTCATTATTAAAAGTATTTACAAAGGTTCGATTTTCTGGGGCGTTACAGAGGCCATGTTAATTTAATGTCTAGGTAATGAATAGTAAGGAGGTGATTAAGGAGGTGGAGTGGCTTTATGACCATTATACCCTAACCTAGCAACTCCTATAAATACCAAGCTTAAGATTTCATTTGTTGCTTATTAAAATTTCATCCAACAACTTCTCTTATAAAGCAACTTATTGGTTAGAGAGAATAAGCACTTATAAGTCAAACTTCCATTATGAGATTTTCAAGAAGCAAGAAGAAGATTAAAGCTGTGATATTCAAGGGTAAGAACTTAAACCATGAATCTCTTTCTCTTCCATTGGTAGGGAGATGGGTAGTGGTAGAACATGTATGCTAAGGAATGATAGGAATGAGTAATCAAAGAGCTTAAGTCTTAATAAGCCGTATAAGTCATGAATAAGCTATTCATAATCATATAAGTTATGAAACAAGGAAGAACTTGTAGGAACTTGTTTTATGATTGAAATAATAAAGTTGTATGATAATAAGAAGTAAGGATGATGGTTAAAAGATTTAAGCTATGATAAGTCATGCAAAGTGAATTCATAAGTAGTTCATACTTTTACAAGTTATAGATTAGTGAAGAACAAGTAATAACTTATCATGTCAATAAGTTAATGAAGTATGTATGTCAAAGATATTAATATGATGGATTGAATTCATTTGAAGCGAAGAACAAATCTTAAGAAGTGAAGTTAATGCGGAATTCACGAGTTTGGACGATAATCGTCGAATTCGTGAAATTCTCGAAATGGAAGTCAAATTTTGATATTGAGCTTGGAAACATTAGTTTTCAATGGAGGCAAGTCATATTTGGCATTATAGAGTTACGAACTCGAGAATGACCAAATTCTGACTTAGAACGAAGAAACGAGCGTTGAACGTTCACGAACGTTTACCGTTTTCTTTAAAAATGGACTAATAGGTGAATTTTTAGCAAACGAAGTCAAATAGACAAAATTCTTGCATGAACGCGTAGAATATGTAATTTGTGAACTGTAGGCTTTTGAACGAGCCAATTCGGACTTATAACGAAGAAGTTATGCGTCCGGGAATTTCGCAAAGTTGGAAGTCTGTAAAATTTTTCTAAAAGCACTGAGTCAGTATGGCCAACCCAAAACCAAATGATTAAATGATGGCATGTCAGAAGCCGAACGAAAGGTCATTGCCTCTCGAAAAACTCGCGTCATGACGTGAGAAGAGAGAGCTATGTGTGAAATATGGCTTGATCCTAAGTTTCGACAGACAAGAATGTTTACAAGTATAGAATGAAAGATAACTCATTAGTAATAAACTAAGGTGTAAATATAATATTGTTAAAGCATTCTTATACACTTAATGTATTATGATTAAAGATTAATAATAAATTGAAGATGAACGTAATGAGAACAACGTAATGTGCTAAGCCGGCTATAGAAATTTGTTGACCAAGTTGATTATGAATCCAATGGTTTGCAATACAAGTATGGGTCATGTAATTACTTAATGAACATGATAAGACCTTTCCTAAATCACTGTTATAGTAATGACTTTAGGAATTTAATGTTGTTTAATGAGTAATTAAATGACAAATGTAAAGTATAAAGAACGTGAACCATATTCAATAATGATAAGGCCTATAACATTAAGAGTCACAACTAAAAGTTGTTAATTAATACGTGAAAGTAAACGGTATGCAATAAAGTGTACTTAACTAACGACGATCGAGTTTCGATTAACGTAAGGATGTTAGTAAGACGTGAGGAAGGATGATTAACTCGAAACGAGTTCTATTAATGAAGTAAATCCACGTAAGACATAGAAGAGAAAGAAGTTGGTAAGAATGATGTAAAAGATAATGGCAAGCCGGAACCAATAATAATAAATCTAATACATGATTAGATTGAGAAGAAGGGTAAGATTCATTAGAAACCATGTATGTTCATTCATGACCTAATGTGGTATGTTATGTGGTTATGTATTGTAGAGACCGTAAAGATTGAAAAGAAAAGTTATTTTACTGTAGCAGACGCTGAAGGCAAGTTTTTCTTAAACGCTTGTCTAACCTTCTTATTAGCCAGGTTTTTTGTGATTCATGCTATGAGATACATGAACTATTTTACTAAAGGGTCGATGCCAGTTTTACCTCGGCTAAACTAATCTTAAAGAGTTGATTGATTTATTTACAAGTCTTTCAATATAGAATTGATAATGCTATCTTATGCCAACTGTTTGGTACAGATTCAAGGTAAGCCTGTGTATGAATAAACAAATGTATTTTTCATCGATTATTCGATGGGCACGCGAGGTTGCCAAAACTTAAACGTACATACGTTTAACAGGATGTAGTGTTGATCAACATAGAGTACTATGGGCTGATCACCCAGAAGTGCTCGTAAGATATGCCGGACTTACGGACTTAGTGCCGGGTTATCCTTTTCAAAGAAATTATGAAACGCTCATGGTCTTGAGCCAGAATTGATGTTTTACTGAATATTGTTATTGTAAAACGTTTTGAAGGAAAAGAAGTGCTATTTTGAATTATTGATAGTACTTCGTAACTATTATCCAGTTATTGAAGATATACGATTCATATGTTTCAAGCATGTTGTTTAAAAGAAATTAGTGTACTTGCTGAGCTTGTTATGCTCACTCTTGCTTGAACCATATGATTGCAACTAGGACCGAACGAACCGAGGGATCTGACAAGGATAGAGACAAGACCAAGCTGAACAATTAGTTTACCTTGTTATAAACTAGTAAGTTGTATATATATTATAGTATGATGAACGAAGAATGTAATGGTTATAGAACCTGGGAACGGGATGTAATATTATTAATGTAATAAGAATGTCATTGATACACACATTTTGATGTCATTTCAATAGAATGAATGTACAGTTATGAGTACCGTGTAGCACCATCTGTCGGGTTGCAAGATACCCGGATTTGGGGGCGTCACAAAGTTCTTATCTTTCAAATATTCCCTCACCATCATAACTTATCAAGAAATATGAAGGTAGAATGAACAATGAGGAATATAAGAGTTCCTTTAAAATATTTCATACTTTTGTTGAGGGGTCAAATTGACCATGAACTCTTACTAGGTTTAACAGCATGACGCCGTAACCATTCTTTCACGGTAAGTTTACAATCACCCAGAAGGTAAACTACCTCTTTCATATGTAGGAAATCAACCCATTGTATAACCCCATTTTGAGGTGTGTTCACCTCAGACTTAATCATTAGATTCAGCACCAAAACAATTTGGTTTGACACAACTTCTTCAAAGAAAGCTCGATTTTCTTTTAAACATGACATACCATTTTTCTAGCCAAATCAAATAGCTTAGACCATACCAATAAATTGGATATCAACTTGAAGCATTCGTCTAGTCAAATCAATTGACATTGACTACCCTTTAAATTCCTTTCGCAATACATCAAAACGTTTTATGACGTCATGATATCGTACTTTTCACAGTACGTTGAGGACTTCGTCAGTTTATGACTTCGTCATTATACATCATACCATAGTGGGTTGTTGATCCTAAGATCACATCCAACACTAGGTTCAATTGCATTAATAACTCCATCCTTTTATCATCTTTGCATCAAATGCACTGATGATACAAAAATCATTTTGATATTTCAAATCAATTTCTGTCTAGCAAAAATAATTAGCATAGACATACCAAGAATAGTTCTTTTAAAATCTATTGGTTCCAAAAGTTGAACCAATTCTTTCATTTTCAAAATGCGCACACATAAACACGATTTCAATAAACTTCGAAATCTAGCGTAGCTAGATGACTTGGAATATCTTATTTCTCCATCTTTCTTCATTGTCTTACTTGTGACAATACATAATCTTCTCTAGCACCTTCAATTCTAAGCATACTGAAAATAACTTGTTTTCAGTCTAAACATTCCTATACCTTAGTATAGTCCATCAACTCACCACACTTTATGTGATTAGGAACTTTCTACAACCATATGTGTTTAAGAACTTATCTTCTCAATATGTAATCCAAGAAGAAATCAAGGACTATCTATATGCTTAGGGCTCAGAAACATAGCATATAACTATGAGTCACAAACTTTTCATAAGTATGAGTTTCAAGAACTCACACCTAACTTATCATTCTCTGCCTATCAAGCATATACATGAGAAAAGATTTACCTTCTCATCATATACATACTGATAGCACGACTAATTCCAATGATTATCACTGTAATAAGCTAAGGAGTCACAAACCCTTTCCCATTCAAAGGTTTGTACCACTCCACTATCACATGAGTCCTCAATTGAAATCTTACAACTTCTAACTTTCTCTTCACTTAATACGAATTTTCTTTAATTCTTATGTTATCATTCACAACTTAACCTGAGTTCTTCTTCCCGTACTACTTCGTAGTACCATTTATTCATAGCATTAGCTATAAATCATTCATCGTTTAACAGATCATTTGTTATTACGATTCACTATGATCACGTGGTGATCTTCTTCCTTTATTGTTGAACTCAACGATTTTCTAATCCTTTTCTCTAAGATTATAGCCTTAAGTACTCATACCTAAAGTTTATAACCTATTAGCTCTAATACTAACTTGTAACGCCCGAAAATCTGGTCTATCTTCACACCCGGATTCCGTGCGTCACGAGTACATCATTCATCCAAACATACATCATTATATAGTGAAATATAACAACATACATTCTACATTCCCAGCTTCTAATACCTTATAACCTTGTTCATTACAAATAATGATAATTACATTATTCTTTTCATCTTACAAGAGTGACTTTCATCCGCCACCAAGGATACATAACAATTCATTAAACTAGTCTATAGTTTAATTTTATCATTCTACATTACAAGTCTTCGCTTGATCTTCACACTCATTCATCTAATGAATGGCACTTCTTCTGGATACCGATCAACTTGATCTTTACTGGATCCTTAGGTTCTTCTACTCGTACGCTGAAAATGTTTTTCATTTAAAGTAAGTGTGAGCATTCAATTGCCCAACAAGTCATAGCAGATAGACTGGATTTTGTGGCGTTACAAGTTCATCATTCATCCAAACATACATCATTATATAGTGAAATATAACAACATACATTCTCAATTCCCAAGTTCTAATACCTTATAACCTTGTTCATTACAAATAATGATAATTACATTATTCTTTTCATATTACAAGAGTGACTTTCATCCACCATCAAGGATACATAACAATTCATTAAACTAGTCTATAGTTTAATTTTATCATTCTACATTACAAGTTTTCGCTTGATCTTCACACTCATTCATCTAATGAATGACACTTCTTCTGGATACCGATCAGCTAGATCTTTACGGGATCCTTAGGTTCTTTTACTCGTACGCTGAAAATGTTTTTTATTTAAAGCAAGTGTGAGCATTCAATTGCCCAGCAGGTCATATCAGTTGAACAAATAACTTCAAGAATTCAAACATTCCTTTAGAACTTCGATAACTGAACAAAGGTTATAAAGCAGCTTGAATAATAGGAATAAACTCTGATTCCTATCATTTTAAAACATTAGTCACATTCACTTTGAAATACTTTCATCCTTCTACCTCTTTCATATACAGTCTGTCTGGCTAGAATCATTAGCACAAACTTAATAATAACGGATCATGTATAAACAAAGCATTCTCATATTGAACAGTTCAATCACAGAACAATTCATCTCATAGAAACACCGAAGTGTTCAAATTATGGCACAAGGCCTCATACGTTCTACTACCTTGTACAAATATTGCACATTCGCACATAGACTGAACTTCTCAAGTTCAACATATGAGAAGTTTAAGAAACTAACATTCATTTAGAATATGAATGAAGTTAGGAAACTTGCCTGACGCATAGCTATAGGTTACGCTGAACTGCTCATTCCATCCCTATAAAACATATAAGGAAATAACCCATACACCAATTAGTCATATACTTGACTTACACATTGGTTTATTTAACTTTACTTCTTAGGGTTCGCGTTCTTTCAACCTAAGTTTACGCAATAACTTCCTTTACCGCTTTACGGCTTCATGACATACGGAGAAGTCTTACTCATACGTTCATCATGTTTGATGATTTACATTCTTATCTTCTTCTTATACTCTTCTAGGACTCAGCACACATCATATCTCTACTAGTAGTCCATATGGTACTCTGAGTGGATTCCAACAAATAACCAACAAACAAGTTCCCGTCTCATCTACACTGTCATCACAGTGAGTTAGAATTGTTTAGCCCATCTCCCATATGTCAACCATCAAAGGTTACAATTATACCACAACCTAAACTTATCTTAACTTATCCAAACCATTAAACTATAATGTTCGTTAAGTCACTTTCTTATTCCTTATGGCTTTCTGATAACTAAATGTCATACCTCAGGATTCATTCTTTATCCGACTCACATTCGGCGTTCATTAATCTTATTACCGTTTATTACAGCGTTCTTGATAATTCATATCTTACTTAATACTTTCAAAATCCATTACATGAACCCCATGTTCATTACTCTTTCTTAATGTCGAAGCCATACGGTTCGCTGTATGCTAAGACCGATCGTTCATCGTAACAGTATTGCATTCATAGCGTCTATACGCTTTACACTTATCTCTCATTACCACAACATAACATTGAAGTGTTATTCATTACCCTCTTCACTCAATGTCTAAGGAATTACAACCATAGCAATCCCCCATGTTCGTTTATTGCGACTACGGTCCCCGAATATCGGTTTCGTAACCCGCGTTTACATTCTTTATCTTTTAATCTCATTTAATCTTTCCGTTCAACCTTTACTAAAGGTTTAATTCACTTGTTTAAGTGTTACATTCGATTAACTATACGTTCTTTATCTTTTATTTTACTTTTCCCCAGAGTTGAGCAATTAAAATGTGACGCCCCCAAAATAGGTATACATCACCCATCTTGAGTCACCAAATACATGATACAAAATTCAAATATAACTTAATTATACAACAGTGGTGTAAAATATGACAAAACATAATCTAAGAGTTTTAATAAGAATATTGTCATCTAGACAATATCCCCACTCAATGGAGTCCTCATTACATTTATTGTCACACTATTTAACAGAATAGTGAGGACTATTAATGCTGTCATCTGGACCGTCACTCCATTCCACGACTAGTCCCGGATACGTTCTCATTTCTTGAAGAGAGCAGTGAAAGAAAGGGTGAGCTCAACTAGCCGAGTAAGAAATATTATGACTAAGATAATGCAAAATAAATTATCATTAGCCTTCAACAATGTTAAACTGATAGAATATAATAGACAATAAGTTTAACTGCAACAGAACAAGAAATCCATTAGAAGAGACAATTAGAGCATAAAATCTACTATCTTCTATGATTTAAAAAGTTTTTCATTAACTTTATCGCTGAGACTCAGCTTAATAAATAAAATCGAACCATCCCTACATCACGGCCAAGGATATTCATGTAATCATCAATGGTCATGACTATACCAAAAAATCCCTAGTCATAATCACACCAACAACTGTCCATCAATGAACTACAGGCCAATGAGGACTTTTACCACATCATTCGTCACATTACGGTCATGATTATACCGAATAATCCCTGGTCATAATCATACCAAGTCCATCTATGCACATAAGCCAAAGATGACTTTCATCATAATATAAGCATGAGGATGATGACAATGACATAATAATTTAATAAAACAAGTTCAAGGATAAATTTTTAAGATTTATAATTTTAATTTATCCAGAAATCAATAATGTCCAAATTGTCAACATGATACTTCTTTGTCGAGTAAAATTCTAGAATGCTTAGAAGAATATTTCCATGAAAAGATACTGGATGAAGCGCAAATATCAAGGATATTCCGCTAATTTCATGGAGTATAGAAGCCAACACTTTAACCAAATGAGTATAATAGAATATATGAAACTGTAAATGGATTTTTTCCCGCCATGCGGTAATCCACGTTGACAGATCATTTCCACAATTTAATAAGGAATGAATACGAAGGATCATTTACCATGTATGCGGTAATCCACATAGACATGTTATTCTAACATAATAATAAAGAATGGAATAACAGAAGAATTCACCAGGCGTGCGTAATCCACACAGATAGGTTATTCCAACAGAATAATAAAGAATGGAACCAGGTCATACGTAACCCACACAGACAGGATATTCCAATAGAATAATAAAGAATGAAACCAGGTCATGCGTAATCCATACAGACAAGATATTCCAATAGAATAATAAATAATGGAATAACAAACAGAATTCACTGTGCATGCGATGGACCGCGATATGTAAAAGTTATTCCAATGTAATAATAAAGAATGGAATAATGAAGAATTTCACCATGTATGCGGTACTCACAGATGTATGCATTATTCTAACATAATAATAAAGAATGGAATAACAACCCTTACAAGTATTGAAAGAAAATAACTCTCTTCATGAATACGAAAGAATAATACCCCTTACCTTAGAAGAAGATTAGATACTGGAATAGTGAGGTAGCAGACTTCTCTTCTTCTTTCTCTCTATAATTTCTCTCTATAATAATTGCTCTATAGCTTTAGTGAATTGGTGAGAAATGAAGGAAGAATGAGCTTCTATTTATAGGAAAATATAGTTTTGAATATTGCACATTTTGGGGCTCAAAATATTACAGTATAATACCTTCCTCTTTTTCTTCATTTTTAATTTAGTCCTGCAAGTATTATCAAACTTGCACCACCTCCCCTAATAGTAAATAACGTGAATCAATAGTTCAATCATGTGAATCAATAGTTATAATCATGTGAAAATACGAATTACAGTATAGTACCTTCAACTATACCTCCATTTTTAACTTAGTCATGCAAGTATTATCAATCTTGAACCACCTCCCCTAATAGTACAAGAATGTGAATCAATAGTACACACATGTGAACAAATAGTTATAATCATGTGAATTAATAGCAATTAATTGCTCATTTATCCGATTAATTACCCGATTGGTTAATATAACCCCAAGACATCAATTATTATCAAAATAAATGTTGATTTTCACGAACACTAATAATTCCAACACAATGGAACTATTCAATTCATCTTTAATCAACATGAACTTATTCATCATTAATATTATAATTCACAATATTTAACAACCATGTCGTCCCCAGGAAAGAGGGGGCTTTCCGATAAGAATTTCTCCTTATTGACGCGCAATTAGGTGACCAAACCTCTCCTTAACAGAACTTCTAGAAATTGTCAATATTGTAATTTAATAATATGAATAACTTTGTCGTCTCAATTATTGATTTAATAATATATCATATTATGCAGATGATACTGTGACAATAATTGAATCAATAATATGAGAGATATGATGCATCAATTACTGTAGCAATAATTGAGTATAACTGAGTGACTTCTCACGTAAGCATCAATAACCAATACCGTGTGCTACTATGCAACCACGCGTATTACTATACTTTTACTACCGGGTAGTTCAACAGTTTTAACGGTAACACTTCCGCCATTATTTTTATAAAAAGATAATTTTGTCGTTTTCTAACTACGACAATACTTCTGTTATGGGGTCCACCAATGATTGTACCGTCGTACGAATATTCCCTGTTAAAACGAATATTCCCCAACCAATCGAATATTATATAACCACTTGCTTACTTTGCAAAATTTGTAAATATTACCCACAACTATAACATTATATCAAAACCACACCATAATATTCAAAAATATATTTCGAGAAAATTATTCTTTATTTATAAAAGTTGGGGTCTTACAACCTCCCCTTCTTATAAAATTTCGTCCTCGAAATTAGGGTACGTACCTGGCACTCGTACCCGCATATGATCTTCTACTCAATACGTCAGCTACTACGTTCACTTTTCCAGGATGGTATTGGATGGTATGATCATAATCTTTCAACAACTCAAGCCATCGTCATTGTCGCATGTTGAGTTCTTTTTAAGTGAAGAAATATTTGAGGCTTTTATGAACCGTATAGATCTCCACCTTCTCTCTATACAGGTAATGCCTCCAAATCTTAAGCGCAAAAATGACTGCTGCCAACTCTAGATCATGAGTAGAATAATTCCTCTCATATTCTTTGAGTTGTCGTGAGGCATAGGCTATGACTTTCCCATGTTGCATGAGAACACATCCTAACCCTTTGCCTGAAGCATCACTGTAGATGACAAATCCCTCCGAGCCAGATGGTATTGTCAGAACAGGTGCTGAAATGAGTCTTCTCTTGAGTTCTTGAAAACTCTTCTCACATTCCTCGCTCCAACCGAACTTTGTATCATTTCGAGTCAGCTGAGTTAATGGAGTAGCGATTCGAGAAAATCCTTCCATGAATCTCCGATAATAACCAGCTAAGCCGAGAAAGCTACATACTTTGGTCACTGACTTTGGTTGCTCCCAGCTTTGAATTGCTTAAATCTTTGCTGGGTCAACAGATATTCCATGATTTGATATCACGTGCCCAAGGAATGCAACTTCCTTAAGCCAAAACTCGCATTTCTTTAACTTGGCATATAGCTTGTTTTCGCGAAGCTTTTGGAGTATCAGCCTCAAGTGTTACTCATGGTCTTCACAGGTTTTGGAGTATATGAGGACGTCATCAATAAAGACGACCACAAAGTTATCCAAATATTCCTTGAATACTCGGTTTATCATGTCCAGGAAGGCAGCAGGAGCATTAGTCAATCCAAAAGACATGACTAAGAATTCATAATGCCCGTACCGAGTTCTGAAAGCAGTCTTTGGAATGTCATCAATTTTAATCTTCAACTGGTGATATCCGGAACGAAGATCAATCTTTAAAAAGAATTTGGCTCCTTGCAACTGGTCAAACAGGTCATCAATGCGAGGCAACGGGTACCTATTTTGATGGTGACACGATTCAACTCCCAATAATCAATACAAAGTCACATACTTCCATCTTTCTTCTTCACGAATAGAATAGGAGCACCCCAAGGAGACGTACTAGGACGAATAAAACTGATGTCTAACAATTCCTGTAGTTGGGTTTTTAACTCCTGAAGTTGGCTTAAATATGAATTAGTACCCTAAACTATAGGCCATATTCCACTTCGGTGATCCACCTTTAAATTTTTTCAATTAGGTGATTGAACTATCAATTTTTTTCAATTACAATAAATTAAGCCACCACGTAAAAAATTGCTGACGTGGCCCTCAAAGTGGAGCCATCACCTGCTGATGTGTAAATAAAAAAAATTATTTTAATATTTATTTATACATTTATTATACATTAAGGGCAAATTCATTAAATCGCTTATATAAATCATTTAAACTAAATAAAAACAACAAAACTATCTAAAATCTATACAATTTCAGATCAAAAATGTAAGACCCCAAATTATTAATAAATAAAATTTATTTTCCTCTATTTATTATTTTGAAATAGTAAGGGTTGATTTGATTAATGTGGATAGTTATGGGTAAAATATGCAAATATTTCGAATAAGCAAGTGGTTATAAAATATTCATTATCGTCGGGGAATATTCGTTTGGTCGTGGAATATTAAATCTTTGTCGGGAATATTCGCATGACTGACGGTATGATCTTTTGTGGGCCCCATAACGAAAAAGCGATTGGATGAAGAAAACGACAAATATAAGTTGTTTATAAATAGCGGCGTAGTTATTTACGATTATCTTGTTGGAATACCCGGTGGTTAAAACACACTAATCTGGCGTTGTTGAACAAGAGTAGCACCAGTATTGCACCAATTATTGATTCTTACGTAAGAAGGCACTACTCAATAATTGTTACGAGAATTCTGCTTCAAGATTTTATTTTATTGATTCAATAATTGTTGCGTTGATATTTTATATTCATTGTTGTTTCAATAATTGTCATTACACAATTATTTTTTATTATCGAAGCAATAATTCATATTATCTGAATAATATTATTAGATAACATTATTGGAAATGTCTAGAAAGTTACATCTAAGGAGAGGTTTGGTCACCTAATTCTTGGCGCCAAGAAGAAGAAATTCTTATTGGAAAGCCCCTCTTTCTCTAGAAGCTGCTCGGTTGTCAATATTGTAATTACGTAATATTATTTGTGAATAATTAATTATTAATTCATATGATGAGAAAAATATTGATTTTATGTGGATATAGATGGAGAAAAATTTTAAAATGACAATTGTTGAAAATTAATATTTTATCTTTTTCTGATAAAATAATTCATTTAAATATATTATTTTAATAATATATTAACGGTGATATTTTTACAACGAATGTGGGATATATGAGTATACGAGGAGGAAGAGTATTTTTGTTGCAATAAATGTTTAAAACATGTTAAACATGCTAAATTGGACCCCATTTCTTGACCGAAATTTGATTATAGCTTTATAAAATTGTCCGTATATGGATTTCGGTCAATTTCTGTTTGGAATTTGGAAAGACTTTCTTCTGAAAAGTTGTAGAGAATTGGATTTCCTATAAAAACTCGCGAGATTTGAATTTTTCTGATAAAAGAGCTATTTATTATGAATTATTGAAGTTCCGAAGCTCCGAAATAATTGATTTTTGGAAGTTTTAATTATTTATATCAACAAAAACGTTTTTATTGTTTTGGTTGGCCCCCCATGTGTTGTAAACATGCTGATTTCAGGAGTCTTGGTTGGCGTAGGAATATATATATAATATATTATTATTATATTAAATTTTTTCGCTTTGGTGTTCTAAGCAATTTCCTATAAAATAGGTGCTTAGGTTAGAATTGAAAATCACACCGTAAATGAAGTTTTCTCTCTATATTATCGAGCGTATTCTTGTGAGTATTTTGAGTATACTTTGAGTATTGCTATACGATTGCAAGTTCAAGTCATAGCCTATATCAGGTGTTTCAACTAAGTCTTGCTCTTTCGAGGTAAGGGATGTTAATTTCTTCTCAAATGATATTATTTCTTCAATATCATTATGTTGAAATATTGGTTGGAACTTTTATCAAATTTGAAACTTTTTCATGTCGGGTTACTATTCATGAGTTACTATTCATGAGTTACTATTCACGAGTTACTATTCATGAGTTCTTATTAACGAGATTCTATTATTCACGAGTACTATTCATGAAAGCGTGAAGATGTTTTTGTGCAATTTCTATCTTTTGATATCGGAGTTACTATTCACGTATACGACACTATTCACGTATACGACACTATTCACAAATACGGCACTATTCATCGGAAAATAAAAAAAAAATTTCTTTTCGTCCAAAATATCTATTCTGGATACTAGCTTTGATTGTATCCATGTTTTGATCATTCTTGAATTTTACACCCCTATGATTATTTTTTTAGGTATTTTTGGACGTGGATAAAACAAAGTACGAATCCTTAATCCTTAATCCTTGTCATTTTGTTTCACTGGATTCGTTTCTTTAAAAATATTTTTCATCATCTTCAGTTTTAAATGATGATATTATGGAATATCTTTGGCCTGTAGTGCAAAGATGAATGATTTCTTGATGAATATCTTTGGCCCGTAGTGCAAAGATGAGCAGTGTTTAGATGATTATGAATTAACTAATGAATATCTTTGGCTCAGTAGTGCAAAGATGAATATTTGATTCGGATGTATATTGATTGATGTTACAGGGATAAAAGATAGACGATGAACTTTTAAATTCATACATAAAAGATAGTAGTTGCATTCTCTACTTAACTCTTCTAATGAATTATTATTTCCGCTGCGAATATTGGTTTAAAAACTTGTTGTCTATTGTATTCTATTAGTTTTTTTTTCCTGTTGAAGACTAATGATAATTTGTTGAATATTATCTTAGTCATAATATTCTTTACTGGGCTAGTTGATCTCACCCTTTTCCTTTTTGTTCCATTTTTCTTCTCAGGAGGCGAGAATGTAGCGAGTACTAGTTGGGGTATGGAATGAAGGTTCTAGAGAGAGTTGTTTAGTAGTCCTCACCATTTTTGTAAAATAATGTATCAATAATTATGATGGGGATTTATTTGCGTGTGGATATTATCAGATGGCAATATCTCGTATTTAAACTCACGGTTTATATGTTGTAATAATAAAGTTGTAGTTATTTACGTACCATGAATTTGGCGACTCAAGAATGGGTTGGATGGAATGGACCTATTTTTGGGGCGTCACGGTTGGTATCGAGCTTAGGGATATGATCTCTGGCGGAGATCGGGGAATAGAACTAGGAGGGAGGCGAGTAAATCCTTCGCTAGTGTGTCCTACCTAAGCTTATTTGTTAGTTGGTTAGTATATAGGGATATTATGTGATATATTGATTTCCTTAATTAACCCTTGTTTTATGACAAGATTTGAGAATGTCAATCGAGAATATTAATGATGGAGTAAATGAGACCGTGGAGATGACTGTGTATCTTTACCAACGAGGAGAGCGTGCAACAGTCGTGGCAATGTACTTCTTCATGAACAACACCACCGAAAGCGAGATGATGAGCGAGGGGATGTTTAGAAGCTTTTTGCGATTCATGCAAAATCGACGAGGAGACTCGTGTTCAAAATACTGAGGAGGAAATGATAGTAATTCATGGGTGGTCACAACCAAGCGGTTCAAAGAGTTGGGACCACGAGTGCTCTGGGAAAGCCGGATCCGATTAAAGCGGAGACATGGGTCAAGCAAATTACCAAGATATTCGATGTCTTGGGATGCACGGAGAACAGAAGGTTCCATTCGCCACCTTTATGTTCCGTAGTGGCGGAGGAGACATTGGTGGGAATCGTGAAGCGTACTCCATCCAAATTTTCGGCATGTCGTGGGAGACGTTTGAAGCAGTTCAATGACAAGTACTTCCACGAAAGTATTCGTCTATATGAAGGAAGTGGAGTTTATTAGACTAGAAGCGTAATAACATGGCGGTGTCCCAAAGATGAGGCGAAGTTCGCGGAGTTATCCGAGTTTGCACCTCATTTGGTGGAGAATGAGGAACATTATGACGCGGATGTTTCGAGAGGTTTGAAACCGAGCATACGTCAATATCTCATTTCTCATAAATTTTCTCACTATTCGAGAGTGTTGTCAAGCAGGGCTCATTGTTAGAGCGAGATAACGAGTATGCGTTCAACCGAGGGACCATAACCAGGATCATATCAAGATAGCGATCATCGAATAATGATAACCGGCGGAGAAAGAAGAATACGGACAAAGGTGGTAACCACTCGGTGGTAATCGTGGCCATGAAAATAGAAGAAGCGAGTCGGGAGGAGATTTTAAAAGAGGAGATTCAACAACGACCATGTGAAGACGACGCCTTGAGAGGAACCGGTTCCGAGGAGGAGAAAGACCACCGGGTCGTATGTTACAAATCTTGAAAGAGGGACATATCACCCAAAACGCCCACAACAGTTTAAGGTATGCTATAATTGTGGAAAAGAAGGACATATCGCTCGAGATTGTACGATATCGAAACCCAGTCCAACGGGAATGGTGACTCAAAAGGATGTCCCAGAAAAGTCAAAGTCAACGATTCCTGGAAGAGCGTTTGTCGTGACCGGTCAAAATGCGAGGAACCCGAACGAAGTTAGCACGGGTTAGTTAATTATAAATTCTTGCGAAGTTTATACCTTACTAGATATTAGGTTCTACCCATTCTTTTTTATCTCTCTTGCTTGCGTTAAGCGTTTGAACTTGACTCAGGAGAAATTAGACTTTGACCTATCTGTGGAGACTCTATTAGGAGAAACTTTCATTACATCCGTTGTTTAGAAATCTTGTTTGATCCAAGTTGGCATCATCACATTACATGTTGACCTTATTTATTTAAAGATACTTGCTTTTGATGTGATTTTAGGGATTGATTGGTTAACTACTCATCATGCCAAATTGATTGCTTTTGTAAGGTTGTTAGTTTTCATATTATTAAGCAACCTGTTATTCGAATTCAAGCAATCAAACCATTGTAGTCAAACATTTTCATATCAAGCCATGAAGTCATTCGTTTATTACGGATGTTAAGTTTTCTTAGTCCATGTTATGGATTTGAATAAAGACACGTCAGATTTGAATAATATTCCTGTTATTATTTATTTTTCCTGACGTATTTCCTGAAGAATTTCTTGGCTTACTCCCAAAGCCTGATATTAAATTTTGTATCGAATTTGAACCCCAGACAAAACTCATTTCTAAAATCTCATATCGAATGGCTCTATTGAACTTCGGGAGTTAAAATTCAACTATAGAATTTGGTACTGAGCCTTTATTTGGTGACTTCCTTTGTGGAATGCACCAAGCCGCACTCGTAGGGGACACCATATTCGATGCGATAGTAAAGCGATAGGTGTCATTGTAACGCTTATCCAAGGTTGGGATATGAGTCACGATTGAGAACAACCTAAGTCGGTAATCGAAATACGTAGCTTTTAGGCTTAGTTGGTTATTATTATCGGAGATTCGTTGAAGGATATTCTCGAATCGCTATTCCATTAACACGGTGACTCGTAGAGATACAAAATTCGAATGGAGCAAGGAATGTGGGAAAAGCTTGAAGAACTCAAGAGGAGACTCATTTCAAGCACATGTTCGACCATGCCATCCTCGAAAAGCTTAAGCGTGGTAGCTAACGTGTTGAGTAGAAGATCGTATACAAATCACGAGTACGATATTGTCAAAGACTCATTTCAGTATAATTTACAAATAATAGAGATGGAGATGAAAACTCTAGGTACCCACGTGATGATATACGAGTATAATCGACTTTAATCGATAAAGTTAAAACTGTTCAAGATACACACCGGAGCTGATGAATTTGAAGAAGGAGGTGCAAGAAGTTGTTATTTCAAAAGCGAGAATCGGTGAGGTGAGGAAAGCTCAAACCTTCGATTTATGAATCCATTTGAAATTCTCGATCGAATAGGAATTGTGGCCTATAAACTCGTTTTACCGCCAAGTATGACGCGTGTTCATAACGTTTTTCACGTATCGATGTTACGTAAATATGTGGATGAATGAACTACGTCATTGAGTTAGAAACCAGACGAGATAGCCAAGACTTAACGTCACGAGGAGGTACTGTCAAGATCTTGTAGAGGAAAGAACATGTCCTATGTCACAGAGGTTATACCACAAGTTAAAGTTTTGTGGAGAAACCATCTTATTGAGGAAATGACACGGGAGTTGGAAAGCGAAAATGAAAGCGAGGTATTCTCATCTTTTCAAACACCAGTACGTACGTCAATTTCGAGGACGAAATTTCATAAGGAGGGAGGTTGTAAGACCCCAAAATATTAATAAATGAAATTTATTTTCCTCTATTTATTATTTTGAAATAGTAAGGGTTGATTTGATTAATGTGGATAGTTATGGGTAAAATATGCAAATATTTCGAATAAGCAAGTGGTTATAAAATATTCATTATCGTCGGGGAATATTCGTTTGGTCGTGGAATATTCAGATCGTCGGGGAAATATTCGACATTTACGCAATGATCTTTTTGTGGGCCCCATAACGAAAAGCGATTGGATGAAGAAAACGACAAATATAAGTTGTTTATAAATAGCGGCGTAGTTGTTACGGTTAAGTTATACTGTTGGAATACCAGGTGGTTAAAACACACTAATACGCGTTGTTGAACAAGAGTAGCTGCAGTATTGCACCAATTATTGATTCTTACGTAAGAAGGCACTACTCAATAATTGTTACGAGTAATTCTTCGTTCGTAATTTTATTTTATTGATTCAATAATTGTTGCGTTAATATTTTATATTCTTTGTTGTTTCAATAATTGTCATTACACAATTATTTTTTATTATCGAAAAGCAATAATTCATATTATCCGAATAATATTATTAGATAACATTATTGGCAATGTCTAGAAAGTTACTGCTCTAAGGAGAGGTTTGGTCACCTAATCATGGCCAAGAAGAAGAAATTCTTATTGAAAGCCCCCCTCTTTCTTAGGAAGCGCACGGTTGTCAATATTGTGATTCTCGTAATATTATTTGTGAATAATTAATTATTGATTCATATGATGAGGAAAATATTGATTTTATGTGGATATAGATGGAGAAAAATTTTAAAATGACAATTGTTGAAAATTAATATTTTATCTTTTTCGATAAAATAATTCATTTAAATATATTATTTTAATAATATATTAACGGTGATATTTTACAACGAATGTGGGATATATGAGTATACGAGGAGGAAGAGTATTTTTATTGCAATAAATGTTTAAAACATGTTAAACATGTCGGTGGACCCCATTTCTTAAGCGAAATTTGATTATAGCTTTGTAAAATTGTCCGTATGTGGATTTGGCCAATTTCATTTGGAATTTGAAAAACTTTCTTCCGAAAAGTTGAAGAGAATTGGATTTCCTATAAAAACTCGTGAGATTTGAATTTTTCTGATAAAAGAGCTATTTATTATGAATTATTGAAGTTCCGAAGCTCCGAAATAATTGATTTTTGGAAGTTTTAATTATTTATATGAACAAAAACGTTTTTATTGTTTTGGTTGGCCCCCCATGTGTTGTAAACATGCTGATTTCAGGAGTCTTGGTTGGCGTAGGAATATATATATAATATATTATTATTATATTAAATTTTTTGCTTTGGTGTTCTAAGCAATTTCCTATAAATAGGGTGCTTAGGTTAGAATTGAAAATCACACCAGAAACTGAAGTTTTCTCTCTCTATATTATCGAGCGTATTCTTGTGAGTATTTTGAGTATACTTTGAGTATTGCTATACGGTGCAAGTTCAAGTCATAGCCTATATCCGGTGTTTCAACTAGAAGTACTGTCTTTCGAGGTAAGGGATGTTAATTTCTTCTCAAATGATATTATTTCTTCAATATCATTATGTTGAAATATTGGTTGGAACTTTTTATCAAATTTGGAACTTTTAATGTCGGGGTTACTATTCATGAGTTACTATTCATGAGTTACTATTCACGAGTTACTATTCATAAGTTACTATTCACGAGTTACTATTCACGAGTACTATTCATGAAGCGTGAAGATGTTTTTTGTGGAATTTCTATCTTTTGATGTCGGAGTTACTATTCACGTATACGACACTATTCACAAATACGGCACTATTCATCGAAAAATAAAAAAAAAATTTCTTTTCGTCCAAAATATCTATTCTGGATACTAGCTTTGATTGTATCCATGTTTTGATCATTCTTGAATTTTACACCCCTATGATTATTTTTGAGGTATTTTTGGACGTGGATAAAACAAAGTACGAATCCTTAATCCTTGTCATTTTGTTTCACTGGATTCGTTTCTTTAAAAATATTTTTCATCATCTTCAGTTTTAAATGATGATATTATGGAATATCTTTGGCCTGTAGTGCAAAGATGAATGATTTCTTGATGAATATCTTTGGCCCGTAGTGCAAAGATGAACAGGTGTTTAGATGAACATGACCAACTGATGAATATCTTTGGCCTGTAGTGCAAAGATGAATATTTGATTCTAGATGTATATTGATTGATGTTACTGAGGGATAAAAGATGAGCGATGAACTTTTAAATTCATACATAGAAGATAGTAGTTGCATTCTCTACTTAACTCTTCTAATGAATTATTATTTCATTTGCGAATATTGGTTTAAAAACTTGTTGTCTATTGTATTCTATTAGTTTTTTTTCCTGTTGAAGACTAATGATAATTTGTTGTATATTATCTTAGTCATAATATTCTTTACTGGGTTAGTTGAGCTCACCCTTTTCCTTTTTGTTTCATTTTTCTTCTCAGGAGGCGAGAATGTAGCGAGTACTAGTTGGGGTATGGAATGAAGGTTCTAGAGAGAGTTGTTTAGTAGTCCTCACCATTTTTGTAAAATAATGTATCAATAATTATGATGGGGATTTATTTGCGTGTGGATATTGTCTAGATGGCAATATCTGTATTTAAACTCACAGTTTATATGTTGTAATAATAAAGTTGTAGTTATTTCTGTACCATGTATTTGGCGACTCAGAATGGGTTAGATGGAATGGACCTATTTTGGGGGCGTCACAAAAAATAACAAAAAATCTAAAACAACAAAATCTAAAATCATCAAAAATCTTCAATAGCCAAATATTGAAGATCAAGAATCAAGATCTCAATATCTGCAATCCAATATTCATCGGCTACCCACAGATTCCAAAAGTCGCCTCTTTCTCTCTCTATAAATCGTAGATCTGTGTAATCATCGTCCGGTAAGTGAGTCGATGATCTTGGAACGAGAAGCGAGTCGGTCTCGATCGGACTAGTGTGAGCAATCAATATATTGCGAAACTCATCCTCGAGTCGAGCCATGGAGATCTGGATTCTCATATCCAAAATAAGATTAGAACAAATAAAGCTAAAAACATGAGAAGCAGCAACCCAATCGAAACATAAATAGAGAAAACATGAAACCTAAAACCAAATCCAGAACCAGAAACCAAATCACCATAAACGTATAACCCAAAACCTAAAAAGAAAACTTGAAACAAATCTAGAAGGAACAACCATAGTAGAGCAATAGTAGAGCAGATCCATTAACAGATGGAAGATGAACTAATAGATAAAACAGAGAAAGAAGATGAATTAATAGATTAAACATATAATAAATTCAAAACAGATCCATTAACCGGGTCAATCCCCAAATTACCGTCGAACCTCATACATTAGCCACAGTAACTCAACTCAAGCATCGGCAAGACCTAAGAATGAAGAGGTCATTGATTCTCCAAAAGCCGAAGAATATTGTTGATCTTGATTGACGAGTTTGATGAGCCACTTTTCTTCTTCTTCTTCTTCTTCTTCTTCTTCTTCTTCTTCGTCTTCACTCACCCACTTCTTCACTCTCTTTTTCCTCTTTATTTCTTCTTCAAATTTCAGACAGGGGAGAGAGAGAGATCTGATAGGGTTATTAGCTATCAGATCGATCTTTAGTTGTTAGCTAGGGTTTTTAATATGAAATAGATATATTTTATTTTAATTGTGACGCCCCCAAAATAGGTATACATCACCCATTCTGAGTTGTCAATACATGGTACAGAAACAACTACAACTTTATTATTACAACAGTAAAATTGTGAGTTTGAATACAAATATTATCTTCTAGACAATATCTATACTCAAATAAATCCTCATCACATTTATTGATACATTATTTTACAAAAATGGTGAGGACTACTAAACAACTCTCTCTAGAACCTTCATTCCATACCCCGAGCTGCGCACTCGCTTATATTCTCGCCTCCCGAGAAGAAAAATGGAACAAAAAGGAAAAGGGTGAGCTCAACTAGCCCAGTAAAGAATATTATGACTAAGATAATATACAACAAAATATCATTAATCTTCAACATGGAAAAAATCTAATAAAATACAATAGACAACAAGTTTTAAATCAATATTCGTAATGAAATAATAATTCATTAGAAGAGTTAAGTAGAGAATGCAAACTACTATCTTCTATGTATGAATTTAAAAGTTCATCGTCTATCTTTTATCCCCTGTAACATAAATCAATATATATCGGAATCAAATATTCATCTTTGCACTCATGTGCCAAAGATATTCATCGATTGGTCATGTTCATCTAAACACTGTTCATCTTTGCACTACTACGAGCCAAAGATATTCATCGAATCATTCATCTTTGCACTCTGAGGCAAAGATATTCAATAATATCATCATTTAAGACCGAGGATGATGAAAATATTTTTAAAGAAACGAATCCAAAGTGAAACAAAATGACAAGGATTAAGGATTAAGGATTAGTACTTTGTTTTATCCATGTCCAAAATACCTCAAAAATAATCATAGTGGTGTAAAATTCAAGAATGATCAAAACATGGATACAATCAAAGCTAGTATCCACAATAGATATTTTAGATTTAAAAGGAAAATTTTCATTTTTCGATGAATAGTGCCGTGATTCGTGAATAGTGGTCGTATACGTGAATAGTCAGTATACGTGAATAGTAACTCAGACACCAAAAGTTCCAAATTTGATAAAACTTCAAATCAATATTTCAAAGATAATGATATTGAAGAAATAATATCATTACCAAAAAAAAATTATCCCTTACCTCGTAAAAAGACAAGTACTTTTAAATTTGAAACAGGATATAGGCTATGACTTGAACTTGCACCAGTATAGCAATACTCAAAATATACTCAAAATACTCACAAGAATAATACCGATAATATAGAGAGAAAACTTGATTTCGGTGTGATTTTAATTCTAACCTAAGCACCCTATTTATAAGAAAATGTTTAGAACACCAAAGTAGAAAATTTATTAAAATATTAATATATATATATATATATATAATCTTCATGCACACCTTTAAATCTGAAATTCAGCAATTGAACACATGCCTCACACATGCAAAAAATGTTTTTTGTAATAAAATTATTTAAAACTTCAAAAATTAATTATTTTGGAGCTTTAGAACTTCAATAATTCATAATAAATAGCCCTTTTGTCAGAAAATTTGAATCTCGCGAATTTTTATAGAAAATTCAATTCTCTACAACTTTGCAGAAGAAAGTTTTTCCAAATTCCAAATAAAAATTGACCGAAATCAACAAACGGACAATTTTACAAGCTATAATCAAATTTCAGTCAAGAAATGGGGTCCACCGACATATAAAACATGCTTTAAATATTTTTGGTAACAAAAATACTCCTCCACATATACTCATATATCCCACATTCATCGTAAAAATATCATCATTATTATATTATTAAAATATAATAATATAATTAAATGAATTATTTTATCAGAAAAAGATAAAATTTCAATTTTCAACAATTGTTACATAAAAATTTTCTCCATCTATATCCACATAAAATCAATATTTTCCTCATCATATGAATCAATAATTAATTATTCACAAATAATATTATGTAATCACAATATTGACAACAGTGCGGTTCTCGTGAAAGAGGGGCTTTCAAAAGAATTTCTCCTTACTGGCGCGCAATTAGGTGACCAAACCTCTCCTTAGACGAACTTTCTAGACATTGCCAATAATGTTATCTAATAATATTATTCAGATAATATGAATTATTGCTTTGATAATGGAAAATCTTGTGTAGTGACAATTATTGAAACAACAGTAATATAAAATATCAACGCAGCAATTATTGAATCAATAAAATAAAATATTGAACAAGAATTCATCGTAACAATTATTCGAGTAGTGCCTTCTTACGTAAGAATCAATAATTGGTGCAATCTGCGTAAAGCTTCTTGTGTTTTAACCACCGAGTATTTTAACAAGATAATCTGTAAATAACTACTAGTTATTATTTTTAAACAACTTATATTTGTCGTTTTTTCTTCAAGTTATGGGGCCCACAAAAGATCATACCGTCGCATTTAATATTCCCCTACACAAAGAAGAATATTCCACGACCAAACGAATATTCCCAAACAACAATGAATATTTTATAACCACTTGCTTATTTTGAAATATTTGCTTATTTTACCCATAACTATCCACATTAATCAAATCAACCCTTACTATTTCAAAATAGAAAATTAAATTTCATTAATAATAAGTTGGGGTCTTACAACCTCCCTCCTTATGAAATTTCGTCCTCGAAATTGACGACGACGATACACAGTGTTTGAAAAGGTGAGGATACCTCGCTTTCATTTCCGTTTCTAACTCCCAGGTCATTTCCTCTATAACATGGTTCCTCCACAAAACTTTAACTTGTGGTATGACCTTCGTGCGTAGGACATGCTCTTTCCTATCCAAGATCTTAACAGGTACCTCCTCATATGTTAAGTCTTCGGCTATCTCGTCCGGTTCTAACTCAATAACGTGGTTCGGGTCTTTCACATATTTACGAAGTACAGATATGTGAAACACATTATGAACACGAGACATACTCGGAGGTAACGCAAGTCTATAGGCTACATTTCCTACTCGGTCAAGAATTTGAAATGGACCAATAAATCATAGATTGAGCTTTCCTCTCTTCCCAAATCTTGTAACTCCCTTCCATGGAGCAACTCGCAACAATACATGATCCCTTATACTAAATTCCACGTCCTTTCGATGAAGATCCGCATAACTCTTTTGTCGATCTTGTGCCGTTTGTATACATTGTCGAATCATTTGGATCTTTTCGGTGAGTCATATCGTATTTAACTCGGGTCCCAACAATGTTGCTTCACCCACCTCATCCCAACATATTGGAGAGCGACACTTTTGTCCATATAATGCTTCAAATGGAGCCACACCTATACTTGCCTGATAACTGTTGTTGTAGGAGAATTCCACCAATGGTAAATACTTATCCCAACTGTCCTTGAAGTCTAGGACACAAAGTCTTAATAAATCTTTAAGAGTTTGAATAGTCCTCTCTGATTGTTCATCCGTTTGAGGATGGTATGCCGAACTGAATCGTAAATCCGTGCCCATAGCTTTTTGAAAGCTAACCCAAAATCTTGAAGTGAATCTTGGGTCACGATTCAAAACTATGGATACTGGCATGCCATGCAACCTCACAATCTCATTTACATATATACTAGAAAGACGTTCAAGGGAATAAGTCTCCCGTATCGGCAAGAAATGAGCAGACTTGGTTAATCTATCAACAATAACCCAAATAACATTGATGCCTTGAGAAACCGTAGGAAGACCCGTAATGAAATCCATGGTAATGTGTTCCCACTTCCATTTCGGAATCTCAAGTGGTTGCAACGGACCCTTAGGTACTAGATGCTCCGCCTTTACACGTTGGCAAGTTAAACACATCGAGATAAACTTTGCAATCTCTCTCTTCATATTGTTCCACCAAAATGTATGTCGAAGATCACGATACATTTTAGTACTTCCAGGATGGATTGCAAATGGTGTATTGTGTGCCTCCATCATAATCTTGTACTTCAAATCAGAGTCGTTAGGAACACAAAGTCTAGAGTGGACTCGAAGTATTCCTTCTTCATCAATTCTTGCTTCTGGAATAGCACCTTCTTGTACTTTTTCTTCTTCATACGCGATCGCCTCCGGGCCGGTGGCTTGAAAGCGACCTTAACTTTTCTATTAAAGTTGGCTCTATGCTTATACTTGACATCATCGCACTCATTCCTGCATATGATCTTCTACTCAACGCGTCAGCTACCACGTTCACTTTTCCAAGATGGTATTGAATAGTGTGGTCGTAGTCTTTCAATAGCTCGAGCCAACGTCATTTGCCGCATGTGAGTTCTTTTTGAGTGAAGAAATATTTAAGGCTTTTATGGTCTGAATATATCTCCACTTTCTCCCCATATAGATAGTGCCTCCATATCTTTTGGGCGAAAATGACTGCTGCCAACTCTAGATCATGAGTAGGATAATTCCTCTCATATTCTTTAAGTTATCGCGAGGCATAGGCTATGACTTTCCCACGTTGCATGAGAACACATCCTAACCCTTTGCTCGAAGCATCATTGTAGATAAAAATCCATCGAACCGGATGGTATTGTTGTTAACAGTGCCGAAATGAGTCTCCTCTTGAGCTCTTGGAAACTCTTCTCGCATTCCTCGTTCCATACGAATTTTATATCTTTCCAAGTCAGCTGAGGTAATGGAGTAGCGATTCGAGAAAATCCTTCCACGAATCTCCGATAATAACCAGCTAAGCCCAGAAAGCTACGTACTTCGGTCACCGACTTCGGTTGCTCCCAACTTTGTATTACTTTAATCTTCGCCGGGTCCACGGATACTCCATGTTTTGACACCACGTGCCTAAGAAATGCTACTTCCTCAAGCCAGAACTTGCATTTCTTCAATTTGGCATATAGTTTATTTTCACGAAGCCTTTGGAGTACCAGCTTCAAATGGTGCTCATGATCTTCACGACTTTTGGAATATATGAGGATGTCATCAATAAAGACAACAACAAACTGATCCAAATATTCCTTGAATACTCGGTTCATCATATCCATGAAAGCCACGGGAGCATTAGTCATCCGAAGACATGACTAAGAATTCATAATGCCCATAACCGAGTTACAAGGCGGTCTTTGGAATATCCTCGATTCTAATCTTCATTGATGATATCCGTAATCTAAGATCGATCTTTGAAAAAATTTTGCCCTTGCAATTGGTCAAACAAGTCATCAATACGAGGTAGAGGATACCTATTCTTGATGGTGACATGGTTCAATTCCCCGATAGTCAATACTGAAAGTCGCATACTCCCCGTCTTTCTTCTTTTACGAATAAAACAGAGCACCCCAAGGAGATGTACTTAAGTAGAATGAAACCGATGTCCAACAATTCTCGTAGTTGGACCTTTAACTCCTGAAGTTCAATAGGAGCCATTCAATATGAGGTTTTAGAAATGGGCTTTGTACCAGTTCAAGATCAATAAAGAATTCAACTTCACGTTCGGGGTGACCGGAAGTTCTTCAGAAATACGTCGGAAAGTCAATAACAACAGAATATTATTCAAATTTGACGTGTCTTTATTCAAATCCATAACATGGGCTAAGAAAGCTTGACATCCGTTTTTCAATAAACGAATAGCTTTATGATTAGATATGACAGTGATTGATTTTAATGGTTTAGTTGCTTAAATTCGTACAACAGGTTGGTTAGGAATATGAAAACTAACAACCTTACGAAAACAATCAATTTTGGCATGATGAGTAGTTAACCAATCAACCCCTAAAATCACATCAAAAGTAAAATATCTTTAAAGAGATAAGGTCAACAGGTAAGGTGATGGTGCCAACTTGAATCAAACAAGATTTATAAACAGTGGATGTGATGAAAGTTTCTCCTAACGGAGTTTCCACAGATAGGTCAAAGTCTAATATCTCCGGAGTCAAGTTTAAATGTTGAGCACAAGCAGGAGAGATAAATGAATGGGTAGCACCGGTATCAAGTAAGGTATAAACTTCGCAAGAATTTATAAATAGCTTACCCGTGATCACCTCGTTTGGGTTCCTCGCATTTTGACCAGTCACAACAAACGCTCTTCCAGAACCAATTGACTTTGACTTTTCGGGACGATCTTTTGAGTCACCGTCCTCATTGAACTAGGTTTCGCTACCGTACAATCTCGGCGATATGTCTTTCCTTTCCACAATTATAGCATACCTTGAACTGTTGTGGGGCTTTTGGTGATATGTCCCTCTTTTTCGCATTTATAGCATATATGACCGGTGGTCATTCTCCTCCTTAGAACCGATTGTCGCCAAGACCGCTGCGTCTTCACATGGTCGTTATTAAATCTCCTCTTTTAAAATCTCCTCTCGACTCGCTTCTTCTATTTTCATGGCTATGATTACCACCAGAGTGGTTACCATTTTGTCCATCTTTTTCTTTCTCCATTTGGTTATCGTTGTTTTGTTGATCGCTATCTCAGTATTATCTCGGTTGTGGTCCCTCATTGACCGTACTCGTTATCTCGCTTTAATAATTGAGCCACGTTAACAACATCTGAATAGAGAGAAAATTTATGAGAAATGAGATATTGTCGTATGCCGGGTTTCAAACCTCTCAGAAACATCCGCGTCATACGTTCCTCATTCTCCACCAAATGAAGTACAAAACTGGATAACTCTCGCAAACTTTGCCTCGTCTTTGAGACACCGTCATGTTGTTTTGTTCTAATCGATGAACTCCACTTCCTTCATATGACGAACACTTTCGTGAAAGTATTTGTCATTAAATAGTTTTCAAACATCTCCCAAGATATCTTTGAGTGCGGTTTGGATGGGTACGCTTCACAAACTCCCACCAAGAGTCGCCTCGCCACGGAACATAAAGGTGGCAAATGGAACCTTCGTTTCCTCCATGCATCCCAAGACATCGAATATCTTGGTAATTTACTTGACCCATGTTTTCGCCATGATCGGATCTGGCTTTCCCTTAAATTCTGGTGGTCCCAACTCTTTGAATCGCTTGTTTTGTGACAACCCGTGAATTGCTATCATTTCCTCTCCCCGTATTTTGAACACGAGTCTCCGCATCTCGATTTTGCATTACTCGCAAAAAGCTTCTAAACATCCCTCGTTCATCATCTCGCTTTCGGTTGTGTTGTTCGGGAGGAACATTGCCAGTTTGTTGCACGTTCTCCTCGTTGGTGAGTACTGAGCGTCTCCACGGTCTCATTTCCATCGTTAATATTCTCGATCGACATTCTTAAATACCGTCATAAAACAAGGGTTAATTAAGGAAATCAATATATCACATAATATCCTTATATAATCGACCAACTAACAAATAAGCTTAGGTAGGACACACTAGCGAAGGATTTACTCGTCTCTCCCCTCCTAGTTTTATTCACCAATCTCCGCCAGAGATTATATCCCTAAGCTCGATACAATTGTGACGCCCTAAAAATAGGTATACATTACCCATTTTGAGTTGTCAATACATGGTATGTAAACAACTACAACTTTATTATTACAACAAGAAATTGTGAGTTTGAATACAAATATTATCTTCTAGACAATATCTATACTCAAATAAATCCTCATCACATTTATTGATACATTATTTTACAAAATGGTGAGGACTACTAAACAACTCTCTCTAGAACCTTCATTCCATACCCAGGCTACGTGCACTCACTATATTCTCGCCTCCCGAGAAGAAAAATGGAACAAAAGGAAAAGGGTGAGCTCAACTAGCCCAAAAAGAATATTATGACTAAGATAATATACAACAAATTATCATTAGTCTTCAACATGGAAAAAAATCTAATAAAATACAATAGACAACAAGTTTTAAATCAATATTCGCAGCGAAAATAATAATTCAAACGAAGAGTTAAGTAAAGAATGCAAACTACTATCTTCTATGTATGAATTTAAAAGTTCATCGCTCATCTTTTATCCTGTAACATCAATCAATATATATCTGGAATCAAATATTAATCTTTGCACTACAAGCCAAAGATATTCATCGATTGGTCATGTTCATCTAAACACTGCTCATCTTTGCACTACCACTGGGCCAAAGATATTCATCGAAATCATTCATCTTTGCACTACAAGCCAAAGATATTCAATAATATCATCATTTAAGACCGAGGATGATGAAAATATTTTTAAAAAACGAATCCGGTGAAACAAAATGACAAGGATTAAGGATTAAGGATTCGTACTTTGTTTTATCCATGTCCAAAATACCTCAAAAATAATCATAGTGGTGTAAAATTCAAGAATGATCAAAACATGGATACAATCAAAGCTAGTATCCACAATAGATATTTTAAGGCGAAAATTGAAAATTTTCATTTTTCGATGAATAGTATTCGTGAATAGTTCGATATCGTGAATAGTGTCGATATCGTGAATAGTAACTCCAACAACAAAAGTTCCAAATTTGATAAAAACTTCAAATCAATATTTCAAAGATAATGATATTGAAGAAATAATATCATTACGAAAAAAAAATATCCCTTACCTCGTAAAGACAATACTTCTAGCTGAAACACCGGATATAGGCTATGACTTGAACTTGCACCGTATAGCAATACTCAAAATATACTCAAAATACTCACAAGAATAAACTCGATAATATAGAGAGAAAACTTGATTTACGGTGTGATTTTCAATTCTAACTAAAGACCCTATTTATAAGAAAATGCTTAGAACACCAAAGTAGAAAATTTATTAAAATATTAATATATATATATATATATATATATATATATATATATATATATATATATATATAATCTTCACATAAACCTTTGAATGAAATTTAGCAATTGAACACATGCAAAAACGTTTTTTGTAAAAAAATATTTAAAACTTCAAAATTAATTATTTTGGAGCTTGAACTTCAATAATTCATAATAAATAGCCCTTTTGTCGGAAAATTGAATCTCGCAAATTTTTATAGGAAATTCAATTCTCTACAACTTTGCGGAAGAAAGCTTTTCCAAATTCCAAATAGAAATGATTTGAAATCCACAAAGCAAGCGATTTTACAAGCTATAATCAAATTTCGGTCAAGAAATGGGGTCCATTGACACATAAAACATGCTTTACATATTTTTGGTAACAAAATACTCCTCCACATATACTCATATATCCCACATTCATCGTAAAAATATCATCATTATTATATTATTAAAATATAATAATATATTTAAATGAATTATTTTATCGAAAAAGATAAAATTTCAATTTTCAACAATTGTCACATTAAAAATTTTCTCCATCTATATCCACATAAAATCAATATTATCCTCATCATATGAATCAATAATTAATTATTCACAAATAATATTACAGAATCACAATATTGACAAACCGTGCGGCTCTCAGAAAGAGGGGCTTTCAATAAGAATTTCTCCTTCTTGGCGTAGCAGCAATTAGGTGACCAAACCTCTCCTTGATGCGAACTTTCTAGACATTGCCAATAATGTTATCTAATAATATTATTAGGATAATATGAATTATTGCTTTGATAATGGAAAAATTGTGTAGTGACAATTATTGAAACAACAGTAATATAAAATATCAACGCAAACAATTATTGAATCAATAAAATAAAATATTGAGCAAGTAACTCATCGTAACAATTATTGAGTAGTGCCTTCTTACGTAAGAATCAATAATTGGTGCAATACCGTGTGCTACCGTGTTTTAACCAATAGAGTATTTTTAAAGATTATTACTGTGAATAACTACGCCTAGTTATTTTTAAACAACTTATATTTGTTGTTTTCTTCATCCAATCGCTTTCAAGTTATGGGGCCCCAAAAAGCTCGCTACATGTCATGCATTTAATATTCCCCGATAGCAAGAATATTCCACGACCAAACGAATATTCCCCGACAACAATGAATATTTTATAACCACTTGCTTATTTTGAAATGTTTGCGTATTTTACCCATAACTATCCACATTAATCAAATCAACCCTTACTATTTCAAAATAGAGAAAATTAAATTTCATTAATAATTAGTTGGGGTCTTACATTAATGTTAATTTGTTGTATGACCATTTTGCCCCATATAACATTAGATTTGTTTATTTTATGAATAAAAAATAGTTTTTATGCCACATAAGTTGTTTGAAGCCCCACACAATTAGCCACGTCAGCAATTTCTGACGTGGCGTGTTCAATTTGTTGTAATTGAAAAAAATTGATAGTTTAATCACCTAATTGACAAAATTGAAAGGTGGATCACCGAAGTTGAAAATGGCCTATAGTTTAGGGTAATAATTCATATTTAAGCCCCTAAAGTTCAATAGGAGCCTTTCGATATGGGCCTTTGGAAATGGTTTTTGTACCGGATTCAAGGTCGATACAAAATTCAATTTCACGCTCTGGGGGGGGGGGGGGTAGGCCAGGAAGTTCTTCATGGAATACGTCAGAAAATTTATTAACAATAGAAATATCATTCAAATCTGATGTATTTTTATTTAAATCCGTGACATGGGCTAAGAAAGCTTGACATCCATTTTTCAATAAATGAATAGCTTTATGACTTGATATGACAGTGATTGATTTTAGTTGTTTGGTTGCTTAAATTCGCATAATAGGTTGGTTAGGAATATGAAAGCTAAGAACCTTACAAAAACAATCGATTTTAGCATGATGAGTAGTTAATCAATCAATCCCTAAAATCACATCAAATGCAAGTATTTTCAAGGAAATAAGATCGACAGGTAACGTGCGGTTACCGATTTGAATCAAACAAGACTTATAAACAGTGGATGTAATGAAGGTTTCTCCCAACGGAGTTTCAACAGATAAGTCAAAGTCTAATTTCTCCAGAGTCAAATTTAAACGTTGAGCGCAAGTAGGAGAAATGAAAGAATGGGTAGAACCGGTATCAAATAAAGTATAAACTTCACTAGAGTTTATGATTAGCTTACCCGTGATCACCTCGTTCGAATTCCTCGCTTTTTGGGAGGTTATGACAAACGCTCTCCCTTGAACTACCGGTTTTGTCTTGTCTAGGACACCCTTTGATGCCTCCATCCCAGCTGGACTTGACTTTGGTGCACGTCAAAATCGGGCTAGGTGACCTTCTTTTCCACAATTATAACACGCTTTGGACTGCATCACACAGTTTGGACTGATGTGTCCTTCCCCTCCACATTTGTAACTTACGACCGGCGGTCATTCTCCTTCCTTAACAACAGGTGCTGGTACTAATGTCTTTCCATCATTGTTGAATCTCCTTTTCTTGAAATGTCCACTCTTATTGTCATGGCCATGATTACCACCAAAGTGATTACCATTTCTGGCATGTTGATTCCCTCCACGCTTGTTATCACCTCTTCGATGACTGTTACCGCTGGTGTTATTGACTTGTCGACTGCTCTCTCTTGGCTGGGTTGACTCAACGGTCTCATGTGCTTCATTGCTTATCTCAACATTTTCAGATGCCTTTTTCAAATACTGCCACAAAACAAGGGTAAATTAACATATCACATATTATCCCTATACTCTGACCGACCAATTAAATACCAAATAAACTTAGGTAGGTCATACTAGCGAAGGAATTCTCCATCTCTCCCCTCCTAGTTCTTGTCTCACATCTCAGCCAGGGATCATATCCCTAAGCTTTGATACCAACTGTGATGCCCCAAAACAGGTATACATCATCCATCTTGAGTCGCCAAATACATGGTACAAAATTCGAATACAACTTAATTATACAACAGTCGTGTAAAATACGACAAAACATAATCTAAGAGTTTTAATAAGAATATTGTCATCTAGACAATATCCACACTCAATGGAGTCCTCATTACATTTATTAACATACTATTTAACAGAATAGTGAGGACTACTAATGCTATCATCTGGACCGTCACTCCGTTCCCCGACTAGTCCCGGCTATGTTTTCATTTCCTCAAGAGAATAGTGAAAGAAAGGGTGAGCTCAACTAGCCCAATAAGAAATATTATGACTATGATAATACAGAATAAATTATTATTAGCCTTCAACAATGTTAAACTGATAGAATATAATAGACAACAAGTTTAACTGTAGCGGAACAAGCAATCCATTAGAAGAGTCAAGTAGAGCATAAAATCTACTATCTTCTATGATTTAAAAAGTTTTTCATCAACTTTATCGCTGAGACTCAGCTTAATAAATCAAATCAAATCATCCCTGCATCACGGCCAAGGATATTCATGTAATCATCAATGGTCATGACTATACCGAATAATCCTTGGTCATAATCACACCAACAACTGTCCATCACTGAACTACAGGCCAATGAGGACTTTTACCACATCATTCATCACATTACGGTCATGATTATACCGAATAATCCCTGGTCATAATCATACCAAGTCCATCTATGCACGTAAGCCAAAGATGACTTTCATCACAATATAAGCATGAGGATGATGACAATGACATAATAATTCAATAAAACAAGTTCAAGGATAAATTTTAAAGATTTATAATATTAATTTATCCAGAAATCAATAACGTCCAAATTGTCAACATGATACTTATTGGTGGAGTAAAATTCAAGAATGCTCAGAAGAATATTTCCATGAAAAGATACTGGATGAAGCGCAAAGATCAAGGATATTCCACTAATTTCATGGAGTATAGAAGCCAACACTTTAACCAACTGAGTATAATAGAATATATGAAACTGCAAATGGATTTTTACCCGCCATGCGGTAATCCACGTAGACAGATCATTTTCACAATTTAATAAGGAATGAATACGAAGGATCATTCACCATGCATGCGGTAATCCACATAGACAAGTTATTCTAACAGAATAATAAAGAATGGAATAATAAAAGAATTTACCAAGCGTGCGCAATTCGCACAGACAGGTTATTCCAATAGAATAATAAAGAATGGAACCAGGTCATGCGTAACCCGTACAGGTAGGATATTCCAACAGAATAATAAAGAAAGGAATAACAACAGAATTCACCAGGCATGCGATAGACCGCACAGACAGGTTATTCCAACAGAATAATAAAGAATGGAATAACAGAAGAATTCACCTGGCTTGTGATAGACCGCACAGACAGGTTATTCTAACAGAATAATAAAGAATGGAATAATAGAAGAATTTCATCATATATGAGGTACTTCGCATAGACATGTTATTCTAACATAATAATAAAGAATGGAATAACAACCCATACGAGTATTGAAAGAAAATAACTCTCTTTATGAATACGAAAGAATAATACCCATTACCTTAGAAGAAGATCAGATACTGGAATAGTGAGGTAGTAGACTTCTCTTCTTCTTTCTCTCTATAATTTCTCTCTATAATAATTGCTCTATAGCTTTAGTGAATTGGTGAGAAATGAAGGAAGAATGACCTTCTATTTATAGGAAAATATAGTTTTGATAATTGCACGTTTTGGGGCTCAAAATATTACAGTATAATACCTTTCTCTTTTTCTTCATTTTTAATTTAGTTCTATAAGTATTATCAAACTTGCACCACCTCCCCTAATAGTAAATAATGTGAATCAATAGTTCAATCATGTGAATCAATAGTTATAATCATGTGAAAATACGAATTACAGTATAGTACCTTCAACTATACCTCCATTTTTAACTTAGTCATGCAAGTATTATCAATCTTGCACCATCTCCCCTAATAGAAAAAGAATGTGAATCAATAGTACACACATGTGAACTTATAGTTATAATCATGTGAATTAATAATAAATAATTGCTCATTTAACCGATTAATTACCCGATTTTTCAATATAACCCCCAAACATCAATTATTATCGAAATAAATGTCGATTTTCACTAACACTAATAATTCCAACACAATGGAACTATCCAATTCATCTTTAATCAACACGAACTTATTCATCATTAATATTATAATTCACAATATTTAACAACCGTGTCGCTCCCGAAGAAAGGGGCTTTTCGATAAGGATTTCTCCTTATTGGCGCACAATTAGGTGATCAAACCTCTCCTTGACAGAACTTCTAGACATTGTCAATATTACAATTTAATAATATGAATAACTTTGTCGTCTCAATTATTGATTTAATAATATATCATATTATGCAGATGATACTGTGACAATAATTGAATCAATAATATGAGAGATATGATGCAGCAATTACTGTAACAATAATTGAGTATAACTGAGTGACTTCTCACGTAAGCATCAATAACCAATACCGTGTGCTACTATGCAACCACGCGTATTACTGTACTTTTACTACCGGGTAGTTCAACAGTTTTAACGATAACACTTCCGCCGTTATTTTTATAAAAAGATAATTTTGTCGTTTTCTAACTACGACAATACTTTTGTTGTGGGGTCCACCAATAATTGTGCCATCGTACGAATATTCCCTGTTAAAATGAATATTCCCCGACCAATCGAATATTATATAACCACTTGCTTACTTTGTAAAATTTGTAAATATTACCCACAACTATAACATTATATCAAATCCACACCATAATATTCAAAAATATATTTCGAGAAAATTTTTCTTTATTCATAAAAGTTGGGGTCTTACATAAAAGCTCTTCTCTAGGCTTGGCTATGCACCAAGATCATGCATGGCGCCTATTCCTTCTCTTTTTCTCGTATTCACAAACAAGAACTATATAATCTTGAACTTCACGGGTTGGTATCATGGTACATACCACCCTCCTTTCTATTGCTCGCGCTACGATGCGAGTTTCCAGTGTCCAACTCCCCGATCTGGCACTGCAGCGCCATCTTACAAAGCATGGCAGGCGCTGCGGCGCCAAGCCCTAATCTTTGAAAAATTTTCAAAGTGTTAAATTGTTTTGAGACGCTTACTTCTCGATCTCATAACTTATTCGTTATAACTCAGAACGAGGTCGTTCCAAATCCATTCACTTCCTTATCTTACGTACTTCAATCCCCCTTGGATAGAACTTCATTCTGAATCCATTAACATGCCATTCGATTGGCTTAATCTTCATCCTTCGTTCATTTTTATGTTATTAACGTTCTTCGTTCATTCGTCCATAATTTGGTCATCCGAACTCGAAACTCGTTCATTCTTTAGTCCACGACTCACATTTTCTACGTTCTCTTACATTCTTATGAAACACCATATATTCGGGTTTATTTACAAACTTTGTAATTCTCGTTCGTCTTTTATAAAAATTTTGCCATAACTTCTTTATAGCTAAGTTTTAATTCGTTCTTCATGAACGTTTCTACCATTCCTAACCACGCAATAGGCATCTAACTTATACACGATGGTTTTAAACTTGTCCATCAACAACAATTATACTATAATGGTTTTAAATTTGTCCATTAATAATGTTCTTCGTGTTCTTCATTTTTTAATCGATATTTTGATTACGATTTCACTTTTTCTTAGAATTTGATGTTATAAAACACCATTCCTTACTTATTTCACCGAATCTTATACTTCCTTAAGAAATTTATAAAATAAACTTCTAATTTCTTATTTCTTCTGTTCTTATGATTTCAACCATATGAAAATCATTCCTAACATCTTTTACTTCTATTCTCATTAAGTTAAGTTTCTAACATAGAAAACTTAAAGAAAATTTTTATGAGACAAGGTTTCGGATTACCTTTCTCCTTTAATCTTCTTCCGTTGGACAAAGTTTGCTCGCGAGCAATCTTTTCCTCCTCCTTTTCCTTTTCTTCCTCATTCGAACTCTCTATCTCTCTCTCTTTCTCAAATGTTGATGATTTTCAAAATCACCAACAAATGAAATTAAGCTTCATTTTATAGATTTTCAAAGCTAGGGGAAAAATAGTTATTTCGCCCCTAAATTGCTATTCACACCTCATTACTATTCAGGAGGCTTCTCCCGGAAGCTTCGTGCTTCCGTCTTACGGAATTCGTCCGACAGTTCAAAAACTGCGATTCTCGAAATCCAAATATTTTTGGATATTTCGTCTTTTCTTTGCCGATTAACTTTTATGTATTCTTCGGATCTCTGAAAAACTAAAAAATACTTTTCAACATTAAGCGTTTTCCTTCACGTTTTCCCATAATGTAGTTAAACGAATGAAAAGTACATAACAATACTTTTTGTCATTTTATTTCGTCCGATTTCTGCATGTTTTTTGAAAAAAAAACATTAATCGGCTTACTTAAATTTTTACGATATATTATCATCAAATCTTTCGACAGGATGTCATTTAGACATACCAAACTCTCAGACATGCTTAGGCTATTCAAACCCTAACCCTTAGGTTTTTGTCAGGTGAATAGTGCCTATTTCGTCTTTTTCCCTAGAAATATTTTGTTCCCGAAATTTTTTTATTTTTCGTCTTGAAAATTCTTACTCGTTCAGTCTAGCTCGTAGTCAGAATCCTCCCAATTTATAATCATCCTAGGTTATAGAACGATTGATAAACACATAACACATAATATTATTAATAAAAATTTATTTTATTAATAACTAATTCTTTAAACTTAAATTTTGGACAATTCAATTTTTTTGGGTTGTCACATTCTTCCTCCCTTATAAAAAATTCCGTCCTCTGAATTTCTAAAACCACACCCATACCCAGGTCATCACAAAGGGGACGAGCTAAGCGGTTCAAAGAAGGTCTTATGGGATTAGTACAAACAATGTGGAAGGAGAATGATATGTGTACATTGTCTAGAGAGGATGAGACTATGCCCAAATTTATTAACATGATTCAAGGTTGTGTAATCTCTGATAGGTCCAGGGCAAAGCTAGAACAGAATTCGGGTTCGGAGTTCCAAAGGCGTACGCTTACTGGCATGGATTTTCAAACTAAGTAACAATCCTTCATAAGAACCGCTCTGCCAAAAGCCGCCCCAACAGACTAGGAGGCCACCCCGGCGTAGACCACTCTACTAACACCCGCCCCAGCGGGCTTTACATGCCAAAAATACTCACCCCAATAGGGTACATTAGATTTAGTTGGCGCATTTTTCAAGGCAGACGTGTTTTGATGGATTTTGAGTGTGGATTTGTTTCCTAAACTTCAATATTTACTATATTTTATCAGTTTTCTATTATAACTAGGATGCTAGATTAAGATTTTGATACCAAAAACACTTATTGATTCCTTTTAGGATTGTTTGGGTTTCAATTCTTATTATTTAAAAACTCATGGATGTAATTCATTATTATTATTCAATATTATTCAGATTTATTTTACTTGTGAGAGATTATTCTATACTTTTGGTTCTTTAAAGAATTCTTAAGTAATTTATTAGTTAATTCTTTAAAATTCAATTTGACTTATCATATAACAATTCATAGTTGTGTGTGGCGTCTTCTACCTTATCAATCGTTGATTGTACCGAGATTACCGCTTTAATATAAGTGAGGGGTCAAGGTGTCGTTGGTGTCCATTCAACGCAAATTTTTGAACGCAAGCAATTGTACCAAGATTACCGTCTCAATATAGACGAGGGATTAAGGTGTTGTAAGCAATTCACCCAACAACTGTGCTAGAAACGATCCAGGCGACGACCACCTCGCGCAAGCATGCCGTGGAGTCTATCAGGTAATTTCCCAACATGTTCTTAGGGTGGATCAACCCTTATCAGTTGTCAAGTTGAAAGAGAGAAAGAAGAAAGAACAAATGAAAAAAAGGAAATGTTATAGCTACAAATATACACATATATACACACATACACAAACATTTTTTGAAATCAAACAAATGTACTATTAATTAACCCAAGTTGTCAACTTTAGAAAAGAAAATCGTTCATGCCAGAAATTGCCCAGCGTTGGAGCCGTGTAATTTGATCAGATCCTCAAATCAAATGAACCCATTTACCAGTTCATCAATGAGCTAGGCAATTGGGAAAATTGTTCATTCAATCTCGGAGTTGATTTAATTAGTAAACCACAATCGAACACGACTATAGTAGATTAATATCTCAACAATAACCATTTTCATTTCTTTCTTATTTTGTTTTTCATGTTTTTGGGTAATATACAACAACTTCATAACTCACAAGTGAGCAATCAACATATTAGTGCCTCCTTGTTTGAGTAAATCTAACAATTTATAGACATAAAGAAAATCCATACACATAATTTTTAAATTTGGATTACCACTTTATTTATTTTTGTTAAATTATTATGTTTATGAAATAGAAATTTTGTAGAAATTATAAAAAGATTTGTTTTAGTCAAACGTATTTGACAAAACTTTAATTAAAAAGTAATAAATTTTTCTATATTTTTCTTTCCATTGAAAGACTAACATCTTATAAATTTTATATTGATCAGATGATAAAAGTTTAAGGAAATTTTCCTTATAAAAAGACTACCAAGTGAAGGTCTTGGTGTCTCCAAGTCTCACATTGGTTAATAGAAAAAAGTCATAAGTTAATTTTTCTTATAAAATGACTACCAAGTGCAAAGCTTCCTAAGTTCCAAAGTAGAAGTCCCACATTGATTAATTGGAAAAAGTCTTAAGGAAATTTCTCTTATAAATGACTACTAAGTGCAAAGCTTCTTAACTTCCAAAGTAGAAGTCCCATATTGGTTAATTGAAAAAAGTCTTAAAGAAATTTTTCTTATAAAATAACTACTAAGTGTAAAGCTTTCTAAATATAGCATGTACAAAAGTGGGTATAAAACGGTATCAAACCGCTTAACCGGTTCGGTATACCGGTTCAATCAATACCGGTAATGGTACTTAGTTTTAGGTGGATTCGGTAACCGGATCGGTTCGGTACGGATCGGTTCAGTACGATAATTTACCGATGAACACCCCTACTTACTGCTAATGTATGAGGGTACTAAAGAAGTCAGAGAGAACAAGTAGTGTCTCTTAACACAAATAGTATGAAATGTTCTCTCATGTACCTGTTATTCGCGAGTCAAAGAACTTGTATGAGATATCGGTACAAAAGCTTTACAATAATCTACTTACCTACGAGCTTGAACTCAACTAAAAGGCAGAGATAATCTTAGAAGGAAAGAAGAAAGAAAGAGGTGATACTCTCAAGGAAACTGAAGCAACAACATCTAAAGCCCCAACTGAAGTTATCTTAGATGATGATTATGAAGATCTAGCTTTTCTCAAAAGAAGATTGAGGAAGTTCATGAGGAAGAGTAGCATTTGGAAACCAAGAAAGAATTTTAACAAGAACAAAGACAGTTGTGATGCCCCCAAAAGAGATCCACACAACCCATTATGAGTCGCCAAATATATGGTACAGAAAGCAACTACAACTTCACTATTACAATTATCGTGCAAAATACGACAACACATATGCTGTAAGTTTAAATACAAAAATTATCTTTTAGACAATATCCAAACTCAAATAAGTCCTCATTACAATTATTGATACACTATTTTACAAAATAGTGATGACTACTAAAACAATTGTCTTGACCCATCACTCCACACCCCGACTAGTTCCTGCTATATTCTTACCTCCTGAGAAGAAAAATGGAACAAAAAGGAAAAGGGTGAGCTCAACTAGCCCAGTAAAGAATATTATGACTAAGATAATGATCGTTAGCCTTCAATAAATCAGATAAAATATAATGGACAACAAGTTTTAGATCAATATCCGTAGTAGAAATAACAATTCATTAGAAGAGTTAAGTAGAGAATGAAGTCTACTATCTTCTATAATTTAAAAGTCCATCATCAATATTTTATCCCTGTAACATCAATAAACATACATCTTGACTCAAATATTCATCTTTGCACTACGGGCCAAAGATATTCATTCGTATCACCAGTTGGTCATGTTCATCTCAACACATGTCCATCTTTGCACTATGGTCAAAGATATTCATCAGGCAATCATTCATCTTTGCACTACAGGCCAAAGATATTCAGTTATATCACCATTTAGGACTGAGGATGATAAAAATATTTTTAAGAAAACGAATCCAGAGAGATAAAAGGACAAAGATTAGGGATTCGTAATTTAGTTTATTCAAGTTCCAAAAAACACTCCATAATAATCAATTGTTGAGCAAAATCCAAGAATGAAGATCAAAACATGGATACAATCAAAGATAGTCACCATAATAGACAACTTGGACAAAGAAAAGAAAATTTAATTTTTCTGTGAATAGTGTCGTATACGTGAATAGTGACGTATACATGAATAGTAACCCTAACACGAAAAGGCAAAAATTTCACAAGAAAAATCATACTTCGTGAATAGTACTCGTGAATAGTACCATATACGTGAATAGTGTTGTATACATGAAGAGTAACCTTGACATGAAAAGGTAAAAATTTCATAATAAAATTCATACCAATATTTCGATATAATGATATTGAAAGAAATAATATCATTTACAAAAAAAATAACATCCCTTACCTCAAAAGAATAATACTTCTGGCTGGAATATCGGATATAATGCTGAAGGAAACTTGCACTGTACAGCAACACTCAAGATATCTAAATACTCACAAAAATAAGCTTGATATTATAGAGAGAGAAAACTTTAGAGTCTTGTGTGATTTCCAATTCTAACCTAAGCACCCTATTTATAGGAAAATGCTTAGAACGCAAAAGCAAAAAATTTAATAAAATATTATTAAATTTATTATTATTTTTCTTAGCACACCACATCACAATCTCAGCACTCCACAAGTGGGTCCCACCATATTAAAAACATTTTTTTAAAAAAATATTTATAACTCCAAAAATTAATTATTCTGGAACATCAATAATTCATAATAAATAGCCATTTTATCAAAAAATTCAAATCTTACGTCCATTCTATAGGAAATTTAATTCTCTACAACTTTGTAGAAGAAAGTTTTTCTAAATTCCAAACGGAAAATGACCGAAATTCACATACGAATGATTTTCAACACCTCCATTCCGATAAAATACTGATAAAACACCTCAGCATTAATTCCTTCATTTATATCCACAAAAAATAAATATTTCCTTATCATATAAATCAATAATTAATTATTGATAAATAATATTACAGAATCGTAATAATGACAACTAGGTCGTTCCTAAGAAAGAGGGGGCTTTCCGATAAGGATTTCTCCTTACTGGCGCGCAATTAGGTGACCAAACCCCTTTCCTAGACAGAACTTCCTTATACATTACCAATAATGCTATCTAATAATATTATTCAAATAATATGAATTATTAATCTGATAATGGGAAATACTATAAAGTGATAATTATTAAATCAATAATATAAAATATCAATGCAGCAATTATTGAATCAATAAAATAAAATATTGAACAGTAATTACTGTAACAATTATTGAGTAGTGACTTCTTACGTAAGAATTAATAATTAGAATTATTGTGCAATACATGTGCTACTATGCAACACTGCATATTACTGTATTTTAACCACAGGGTATTCCAACAGTTTTAACGGTAACAACTACGTTGTTATTTATAAAAAAATTCATACTTGTCGTTTTCTTTGTCTGATAGTTTTCTATTATAGGGCCCATAAATGGTTGCGCCGTCCTACGAATATTCCCCGACAACAAGAATATTCCACGATAACAATGAATATTTTATAACCACTTGCTTAAAAATATTTGTGCATTTTACCCATAACTAACCACATTAATGGAATCAACTCCTTACTATTTCAAAATAATAAATAGAGGAAGTACCATTTTATTCATAAAAGTTTGAGTCTTACAACCTCCACTCCTTATGAAATTTTGTCATCAAAATTGACGTACTTACCTGGTGTTTTGAAAAGGTGAGGATACCTCACTTTCATTTTTTATTCCAACGCCCAGGTCATTTCTTTAATAGCATGGTTCTTCCACAAAACTTTAACTTGTGGTATAACCTTTATGCGTAGTATATACTCCTTCCTATCCAAGATCTTGACAAGTACCTCCTCGTACATTAAATCTTTGGCTATCTCGTCTGGTTCTAACTCAATAATTTGGTTTGGGTCTTTCACATATTTATGAAGCACAGATATATGAAAAACATTATGAACATGAGACATGCTTGGAGGTAATGCGAGTCTATAGGTCACATTTCCTAATTGGTCAAGAATCTCAAATGGAACAACAAATCGTGGATTGAGCTTTTCTCTCTTCCCGAATCTTGTAACTCCCTTCTATGGAGCAACACGTAACAATACATGATCCCTAATATTAAATTCCACGTCCTTTCAACGAAGATCCGAATAACTCTTTTGCTGATCTTGTGCTATTTGTATACATTGTCAGATCATTTGGATCTTTTCTATAGTCATACATACCAACTCTGGTTCCAACATTATTGCTTAACCCACCTCATCCTAACATACTAGAGAGCGACACTTTCGTCCATACAATGCTTTGAATGGAGCCACACCTATACTTGCCTGATAACTATTATTGTAGGAGAATTCCACCAATGGTAAGTACTTATCCCAACTCCCTTTGAAGTCTAGAACATAAAGTCTCAATAGATCTTCAAGAGTTTGAATAGTCCTTTCTGATTGCTCGTCTGTTTGAGGATGGTATGCCGAACTGAATCGTAAATCTATGCCCATAGCTTTCTGCAAGCTAACCCAAAATTGTGAAGTGAATCTTGGGTCTCTATCAGAATCTATGGATACTAGCATACCATGTAACCTCACAATCTCATTCACGTACATACGAGCAAGACGTTCAAGGGAATAAGTCTTCCGTATTGGCAAGAAATAAGCAGACTTGGTTAACCTATCAATAATAACCCAAATTGCATCTATACCTTAAGAAACCTCGTGAAGACCCGTAACGAAATCCATGTTAATGTTCTCCCACTTCCATCTTGGAAACTCAAGTGGTTGTAATGGACCTTTTGGTACTTGATGCTCTGCCTTAACACGTTGACAAGTTAAACATCTTGAGATAAACTCCGCGATCTCTCTCTTCATATTGCTCCACCAAAATGTATGTCGAAGATCACGATACATTTTGGTACTTCCAAGATGGATTGCAAATGGTGTGTTATACGCCTCCATCATAATTTTGTACTTCAAATCAGAGTCGTTAGGAACACAAAGTCTGAAGTTGACTCAAAGTATTCATTCTTCATCAATTCTTGCTTCTGGAATAACACCTTCTTGTACTTTTTTCTTCATACGCATCAACTTCAGGTCTGTGGCTTGAGCAACTTTAACTTTATTGATTAAAGTCAATTTTATGCGTATACTTGACATCATCGCATGGGTCCCTGGAGTCTTGAACTCTATCTTCATCTTTTGTAAATCACATAAAATGGGCCTTTGTGTTGATAGCATCATACTTGTTCCCGCATATGATCTTCTACTTAACGCGTCAGCTACCACGTTCATTTTTCCATGATGGTATTGAATGGTATGGTTATAATCTTTCAACAGCTCGAGCCAACATTGTTGCTGCATGTTGAGTTCTTTTTGGGTGAAGAAATATTTGAGGCTTTTATGATCCGAATATATCTCCATTTTCTCCCCATATAGGTAGTGCCTCCAGATTTTTAACGCGAAAATGACTGCTGCCAACTCTAGATCATGAGTATGATAACTCCTCTCATATTCTTTGAGTTGTCACGAGGCATAGGCTATGACTTTCCCATGTTGCATGAGAGCACATCCTAAGCCTTTGCCTAAAGCATCGTTGTAGAGGACAAATCCCTCCGAACCTGATGGTATTGTCAAAACAGGTGCCGAAATAAGTCTTCTCTTAAGTTCCTAGAAACTCTTCTCACATTTCTCACTCCATTCGAATTTTATATCTTTTCTAGTTAGCTGAGTTATTAGAGTAGCGATTCGAGAAAATCCTTCCACAAATCTTCGATAATAACTAGCTAAGCCCAGAAAGCTATGTACTTCAGTTACGGACTTGGGTTGCTCCTAACTTTGTATTACTTCAATCTTTGTTGGGTCAACTGATATTCCATACTTTGATACCACGTGCCCAAGAAATGCTACTTCTTCAAGCCAAAACTCGTATTTCTTTAACTTGGCATGTAACTTATTTTCATGAAGATTTTGGAGTATCAGCCTCAAGTGTTGTTCATGATCTTCACGACTTTTGGAATAGATGAGGATGTCATCAATAAAGAGAACCACAAAATGATCCAATTATTCCTTGAATACTCAGTTCATCATATCCATGAAAGCCGCAGGAGCATTAGTCAACCCAAAAGACATGACTAGGAATTCGTAATGCCCGTAACAAGTTCTGAAGGAAGTCTTTGGAATGTCATCAATTTTAATCTTTAACTGACGATATCCAGAATGAAGATCAATTTTTGAGAAGAATTGAGCACCTTGCAACTGGTCAAACAGGTCATCAATGCGAGGTAGTGGGTACCTATTTTTGATGGTGACATGGTTCAACTCCTGATAGTCAACATAAAGTTGCATACTCCTATCTTTCTTCTTTACGAATAAAACAGGAGCACCCCAAGGAGAAGTACTAGGACGAATGAAACCAATATCCAACAACTCCTGTAGTTGGGTTTTTAACTTCTGAAGTTCAATAGGAGCCATTCGATATGGGGCTTTGGATATAGGTTTTGTACTGGGTTCAAGGTCGATACAAAATTCGATATCACACTCTGGGGGTAGGCCAGGAAGTTCTTCAGGAAATATGTAAGGAAATTCACTAACAACAAAAATATTATTTAAATTTGATGTATTTTTGTTTAAATCCGTGACATGGGCTAAGAAAGCTTGACATCCATTTTTTAATAAACGAATGGCTTTATGGCTTGATATGACAGTGATTGACTTTAGTGGTTTGGTTGCTAAAATTTGCATAATAGGTTACTTAGGAATATAAAAACTAACAACCTTATGAAAATAATCAATTTTAGCATGATGAGTGGTTAACCAATCATTCCCTAAAATCAGATCAAATGCAAGTATTTTGAAAGAGATGAGATCAACAGGTAATGTGATGGTCCCAACTAGAATTAAGAAAAATTTATAAACAGTGGATGTAATGAAAGTTTCTTCTAATGGAGTTTTAACAGATAAGTCAAAGTCTAATTTCTCAGAAGTCAAGTTCAAACGTTAAGTACAAGAAGGAGCGATAAAAGAATGGGTAGAACCGATATCTAATAAGGTATAAACTTCGCAAGAGTTTACAATTAGCTTACCTGTGATCACCTCGTTTGGGTTCCTTGCATTTTGGGTAGTCACGACAAACACTCTTGTAAAATCCCAAATTTTACGAATAAAGATTTAATTTTCTCAAAATATTTTTTTGAATATTATGGTGTGGATTTGAGATAATGTTATAATTGTGGGTAGTATTTTTAAATTTTGCAAAGTATACAAGTTGTTGTATTATATTCGATTGGTCGGGGAATATTCGTACAACAGCACAATCATTGGTGGACCTCGCAACGGAATTATTGTCTGATTGAGAAAATGACAAAAATATTTTATAAAAATAACGACTGAAGTTTTACCGTTAATACTGTTGAACTACTCGGTAGTAAAAGTACAGTAATACGCGTGGTTGCATAGTAGCATACGGTAGTGATTATTGATGCTTACGTGAGAAATCACTCAGTTATACTCAATTATTGCTACAGTAATTCCTGCATCATATCTCTCATATTATTGATTCGATTAATATCACAGTATCATTTGAATTATATGTTATATTATTAAATTAATAATTGAGACGACAAAGTTATTCATATTATTAAATTGCAATATTTACAATGTCTAGAAGTTCTGTCAATGAGAGGTTTGGTCACCTAATTTCGCGCCAATAGGGAGAAATCCTTATTGGAAAGCCCCCTCTTTCCTAGGAACAACCTGGTTGTTAAATATTTTGAGTTATAATATTAATGATGAATAAGTTCGTGTTGATTAAAGATGAATTTGATAGTTCCATTGTGTTGGGATTATTTGTGTTAGTAGAAATCGACATCTATTCCGATGATAATTGATGTCTGGAGGTTATATTGTTCAATCGGGTATTTGGGACACTTTTTGTGTTAAAGTACTATTCACGAGTTACTATTAATTAGTTACTATTCACGAGTTACTATTCACGAGTTACTATTCATGAGTTACTATTCACGAGTTACTATTCATGAGTTACTATTCACGAGTTACTATTCATGAGTTACTATTCACGAGTTACTATTCACGAGTTACTATTTACGAGTTACTATTCATGAGTTACTATTCACCCGAACAATATATTTCTTTTCGGTCCAAATTATTTTTGGGTACAATATTATTCCATGAGGAGATGTGCTAATTTTTCAGACCGTTGGTTGAATTTATAATAGTAAATCAATATGGATTGCTGGCTTAAACTTTTAATAGTAAATCAATATGGATCGCTGGCTTAAAGTTTTAATAGTAAATCAATATGGATCGCTGGTTTAAAGTTTTAATAATGAATCAGTATGGACCGTTGCTTTAAGTTTTAATATGGACCGTCAGTTTAAAAGTAAATCAATCTGGACCGTTCATGAATTAGTTACTATTCAATCCATTCTCCTATAAATAGAAGCTCATTCCTTCATTATTTCTTATTTAATTCCTTTGAAACTCTAGAGGGAGAAATTATAGAGAGAAAGAAGAAGAGTATTCTACTACTTCACTACTTCTATATCCAGTTTCTTCTTTATAAGGCAAGGGATATTATTTGTTGTACTCGTAAGGGGCATTATTTCTTTTGTATTCATGAGAACTTCTGTTATTCCATTATTTATTATTCTTTTGGAATAACCTGTATACGCGGTCTACCCTATACTTGGTGAAATTCTTCTTTTATTCCATTATTTATTATTCTACTGGAATAACTTGTCTATGCGAAGTACCGCATGCATGGTGATTTCTATTGTTATTCCATTCTTTATTATTATTCGTTGGAACATCCAATGGCATGTAATTTTGCGACGAATTCGGTTCCGTTATTTATTATTCTATTGGAATAACTTGTCATCTTAAGTAACGCATTGCATGGTGATTTCATTGTTATTTCATTCTTTATTATTCTGTTGGAATATCACATGCATGCGTTTTCTGCGGACCTAGTTCTCGCTCTTTATTATTACATTGGAATATCACATGCATGCATTTTACGTCGGACTGGTTTCGTCTTTATTATTCTCGTTGGAATATCTTATTCACATGCGTTTCTTTGGGACTCGTTAAAAGTCTTTATTATTTCGTTAGAATATCGTATCATGCATTTTATGGGACTGGTTCCGTTATTTATTATTCATTGGAATAACTCGTCATGCATGCGATTCATCACATGCCCGGTGATTTCTTTTGTTATTCCATTCTTTATTATACTCATTGGTTAAAGTTTTGACTTTATACTCCATGAAATTAGTGGAATATCCTTGATATTTGCGCTTCATCTAGTATCTTTTCATGGAAATATTCTTCTGAGCATTCTTGAACTTTAGTCTACAAAGAAGTATCATGTTGACAATTTGGACGTTATTAGTTCCTGGATAAATTAATTCTTGAACTTGTTTTATTGAATTCTTATATCATTGTCATCATCCTCATATTTATATTTTATTGAAAGTCATTTGTGGCCTGTAGTGCATAAATGGACTTGGTATGATTATGACCAGGGATTATTCAGTATAATCATGACCGTAATGTTACAAATGATGTGGTAAAAGTCCTCATTGGCCCGTAGTGCATTGATGGACAGTTGTTGGCATGATCATGACCATTGATGAATACACGAATATCCTTGGCCCGTAGTGCATGGATAATTTGTGGTCGTGATACTAATGAATATCTTTGGCTGTAGTGCAGGGATGATGTGGATTATTTATTAAGCTGAGTCTTAGCGATAAAAGTGATGAAAAACCTTTTTAAATCATAAAAGATAGTAGATTTTATTCTCTACTTGACTCTTTTAATGGTATGCTTATTCCGCTGCAGTTAAACTTGTTGTCTATTGTATTTTATCAGTTTAACATTGTTGAAGGCTAATGATAAATTATCCTGCATTATCTTAGTCATAATATTTCTTACTGGGCTAGTTGAGCTCACCCTTTCTTTCACTGTTCTCTTCAGGAAATGAGAACCTAGCAGGGACTAATCGGGGAACGGAGTGATGGTCCAGATGATAGCATTTGGAGTCCTCACTATTCTATGAAATAGTGTGATAATAATTATAATGAGGACTTATTCTGAGAGAGGATATTGTCTAGAAGACAATATTTGTATTAAAACTCACAGCTGTTGTTGTATATTTAAGATTGTATTTGTATTCTGTACCATGTATTAAAACTCAAGATGGGTGATGAATACCTATTTTGGGGGCATCACAGTTGGTATCAAAGCTTAGGGATATGATCCCTGACTGATTTGTAAGACAAGAACTAGGAGGGGAGAGACGAGGAATTCCTTCGCTAGTATGACCTACCTAAGTTATTTGTTATTTAATTGGTTGGTCAGAGTATAGGGATAATATGTGATATGTTAATTAACTCTTGTTTTGTGGCAGTGTTTGAAAATGGCAGCTGAAAATGTTAGGAATAGAGTGAATGAGACCATTAAGACACCTTTAATCACTAACCAGGTTAATATGATGTCAGACGAAGAAGAAATTAGAGATATCTACGTGATAAATGAAAAACTAATAGTTGCACCCGAGCTAGTTGCAGAGGTAGCAGCTGAGAGTGAGGAAGAAAAGGAAGAAGAGGAACCTGAGGAAAAATTATTAGAAGAATTTTATGATCAAAATTTAGAATTACAAAATCGTATTCATGAGTTAGAAGAACAGGCTGAAGAAAGGCAGGCGCTCGTGGAGCAAAGAGATGCAACAATTCAAAATTGTGTTACCCGATGTGCGATGCTTGAACTGAAGCACTCTTTGGCAGAGTATAAGATATTAGAGCTGGAATCTGAGAACGATATGATCAAAGTTCTGATGAAAGCAGAAACAGCTGAACGAAGAAGAATAGATGATGTGTGGGTAATAGCCGCACGACGCGTTGATAGTGTAGAAAAAGACGTCCGATCCAATAAAGTCAAAATAGATGAAATGGATTTCACTTTTTGGACAACAATTGGGAGAATCCAACATCGAATTTAGAATTACCCTGTACAGAGCAGTCAACCCCAATTCGATATGGATCAGAGAGTAATGATTCAAATCATGGATCAAGAATGTGATGAAGCAATTAAGGGTGGAATGTACTCTATAGCAAAGTCAAATCCGTTAGTTTAAGTGAGAGCGTTTGTCGATAAACCCGAACGAAGTTATTACGGGTAAGTTAATTACAAACTCTTGCGAAGTCTATGCCTTATTAGATACCGGTTCTACCCATTATTTTATCTCTCTTGATTGCGCTCAACGTTTAAATTTAACTCAGGAGAAGTTAGACTTTGTCCTATTGGTTGAAACTTGGTTAGCAGAAATCTTCGTTACCTCCACTGTTTATTAATCTTGTTTGATTCAAATCGACACTTTCACGTTACCTGTCGATCTTATCTCTTTGAAAATACTTGCCTTTGATGTGATTTTAGAAATCGATTGGTTAACTACTCATCATGCTTTTCGTAAGGTTATTAGCTTTCATATTCCTAACCAACCTGTTATGCGAATTCAAGTAACCAAACCACTAAGGTCAATCATTGTCATATCAAGCCATAAGTAAAGAGCCCCGATCATTTCATTGTTGACTTCCTTGTGTGGAATGCACCGAAGCCAGACTTTCCGTAGGGGACGTTGTGAATAACGATGGCAAGTTGATAGGTATCAATGTGACGTGTTATCCAAGTCTTGGATGAGATTCACAGTTGTGAATGATATTTCTATTGTTAATAAATTTCCTGATGTATTCTTGAAGACTTCTTAGCCTACCCTAGAGCGTGAAATCCAATTTTGTATTGACCCCAGTACAAAACCCCATTTTTAAAACCTTAAATATTTCTTCTACTAAAACGAACATAACATGCACAAAAGACGTTGGCTCGAGCTGTTGAAGATTATGATCGTACCATTCAATACTATAGTGGAAAAGTGAATGTGGTAGCTGACGCGTTGAGTAGAAGATCGTATGCGTTTATGAGTGCGAATATACGAACCTATGTGAAGATAACAAATATACGAGTAGAATCAACTTTAACCGATAAAGTTAAAGCCGCTCAAGCTACAGACCCGGAGTTGATGAACACGAAAAAGAAGGTTCAAGAGGGCGTTATTCTAGAAGAAAGAATCGATGAAGAGAGGAAATCTCAATCCTCGATTTAATTAGCCCATTTAAAATCCTCGATCGAGTAGGAACTATGGCTTATAGACTCGTTTTACCGCCAAATATGTTGCTTGTTCATAATGTTTGTCACATATCGATGTTACGTAAATATGTGGATGACCCAAACCACATTATTGATTTAGAACCGGACGAGATAGCAGATAATTTAACGTATAAAGATGTACCTGTTAAAATCCTGGAATATATTCTACGCTTAAAGGTTATAACTCAAGAGTTAGAATCTGATGAAGTGTACTCATCTATTCTTTAAGATAACAGTAATGCGACGTAAATTTCATGGCAATGTAAATTTCATAAGGAGGGGAGATTGTAAAATCCCAAATTTTACGAATAAAGATTTAATTTTCTCGAAATATTTTTTTGAATATTATGGTGTGGATTTGAGATAATGTTATAATTGTGGGTAGTAGTTATAAATTTTGCAAAGTATGTAAGTTGTTGTATTATATTCGATTGGTCAAGGAATATTCATTTTAGCAGGGAATATTCGTACAACGGCACAATCATTGGTGGACCCCGCAACGGAATTATTGACGGATTAAGAAAATGACAAAAATATTTTATAAAAATAACAGCGGAAGTTTTACCGTTAATACTGTTGAACTACTCGGTAGTAAAAGTACAGTAATACGCGTTGTTGCATAGTAGCACACGGTAGTGATTATTGATGCTTACGTGAGAAATCACTCAGTTATACTCAATTATTGCAACAGTAATTGCTGCATCATATCTCTCATATTATTGATTCGATTATTGTCACAGTATCATTTGCATTATATGTTATATTATTAAATCAATAATTATGACGACAAAGTTATTTATATTATTAAATTGCAATATTTACAATGTCTAGAAGTTCTGTCAATGAGAGGTTTAGTCACCTAATTGCGCGCCAATAGGGAGAAATCCTTATTGGAAAGCCCCCTCTTTCTTGGGAACAACCTGGTTGTTAAATATTGTGAGTTATAATATTAATGATGAATAAGTTCGTGTTGATTAAAGATGAATTTGATAGTTCCATTGTGTTGGGATTATTTGTGTTAGTAGAAATCGACATCTATTCCGATGATAATTGATCTCTGGAGATTATATTGTTCAATCGGGTATTCGGGACACTTTTTGTGTCGGAGTTATATTCATGAGTTACTATTCATGAGTTACTATTCACGAGTTACTATTCACCCGAACAATATATTTCTTTTCGGTCCAAATTATTTTTGGGTACAATATTATTCCATGAGGAGATGTACTAATTTTTCAGACCGTTAGTTGAATTTATAATAGTAGATCAATATGGATCGCTGGTTTAAAGTTTTAATAGTAAATCAATATGGATCGCTGGTTTAAAGTTTCAATAGTGAATCAGTATGGACCGTTGCTTTAAGTTTTAATATGGACTGTTCATTTAAAAGTAAATCAATCTGGACCGTTCATGAATTAGTTACTATTCAATCCATTCTCCAATAAATAGAAGCTCATTCTTTCATTATTTCTTACGAATTCACTGAAACTCTAGAAAGAGAAATTATAGAGAGAAAGAAGAATAGTATTCTGCTACTTCACTACTTCTATATCTAGTTTCTTCTTTATAAGGTAATGGATATTATTTGTTGTACTCGTAAGGGGTATTATTTTTTTTGTATTCATGAGAACTTCTGTTATACCATTATTTATTATTCTGTTGGAATAACCTGTTTACACGGTCTACCCTATACTTGGTGAAATTCTTCTGTTATTCCATTATTTATTATTTTGCTGGAATAACCTTTCTATGTGAAGTACCACATGCATGGTGATTTCTTTTGTTATTCCATTCTTTATTATTCTGTTGGAATATCCCGTCGGTGTGAATTTACCGACTTTGGTTCCGTTATTTATTATTACATTGGAATAACATCTATCATGAAATACCGCATGGATGGTGATTTGTTGTTATTCCATTCTTTATTATTCTATTGGAATATCACATGCATGCATTTTACGTCGGACTGGTTCCGTCTTTTTATTATTCTCGTTGGAATATATCTCATGCATGCGTTTTCTGTGGGACTGGTTAAAATCTTTATTATTACATTAGAATATCCTATTTGTGCGTTTTTACAATGGGACTGATTCTGTTATTTATTATTCTCATTGGAATAACCTTCCAAAGGCGATCTATCACATGCCTGGTGATTTCTTTTGTTATTCCATTCTTTATTATACTCGATTGTTTAAAGTTTTGACTTCTATACTCCATGAAATTAGTGGAATATCCTTGATATTTACGCTTCATCCAAATATCTTTTCATAAAATATTCTTACGAGCATTCTTGAATTTTACTCTACAAAAAAAGTATCATGTTGACAATTTGGACATTATTAGTTCCTGGATAAATTAATTCTTGAACTTATTTTATTGAATTCTTTTTATCATTGTCATCATCCTCATGTTTATATTTTATTGAAAGTTATCGTGGGTCTTTGTATGAGTGCATAGATGGACTTGGTATGATTATGACCAGGGATTACTCGGGTATAATCATGCCGGAATGGTTAAAAATGATGTGGTAAAAGTCTTCATTGGCCGTAGTGCATTAATGGATAGTTGTTGGCATGATCATGACCAATTGATGATACCACGAATATCCTTGGCCCGTAGTGCATGGATAATTTGTGGTCATGATACTAATGAATATCTTTGGCCGTAGTGCAGGGATGATGTGGATTATTTATTAAGCTGAGTCTCAGCGATAAAAGTGATGGAAAACCTTTTTAAATCATAAAAGATAGTAGATTTTATTCTCTACTTGACTCTTTTAATGGATTGCTTATTCAGCTGTAGTTAAACTTGTTGTCTATTGTATTTTATCAGTTTAACATTGTTGAAGGCTAATGATAAATTATCCTATATTATCTTAGTTATAATATTTCTTACTGGGTTCGTTGAGATCACCCTATCTTTCACTGTTCTCTTCAGGAAATGAGAACGTAGCAAGGACTAGTCGGGGAACGAAGTGATGATCCAGATGATAGCATTAGCAGTCCTCACTATTCTATGAAATAGTGTGATAATAACTGTAATGAGGACTTATTCTGAGAGTGGATATTGTCTAGAAGACAATATTTGTATTAAAACTCACAGCTCGTGTTGTATATTTAAGATTGTATTTGTATTCTATACCATGTATTTGGTGACTCAAGATGGGTGATGTATACCTATTTTGGGGGCGTATACCTATTTTTCATCTAGACAATATCCACACTCAATGGAGTCCTCATTACATTTATTGTCAAACTATTTAACAGAATAGTGAGGACTACTAATGCTATCATCCGGACCGCCACCCGCTCCCCGACTAGTCCTGCCACGTTCTCATTTCCAAGAGAACAAAGGAAAGAAAGGGTGAGCTTAACTAGCCCAAGAAGAAATATTTTGACTAAGATAATGCGTAGAATAAATTATCATTAGTCTTCAACAATGTTAAACCGATAAAATACAATGTACATCAAGTTTAACTGCAAATGAATAAGCAATCTATTAGAAGAGTCAAGTGTAGAGCATGATATCTACTATCTTTTATGATTTAAAATGTTTTCATCAATTTTATCACTAAGACTCGACTTAATAAATAAACCACATCATCGAGTCATCCTCGCACTACGGGCCAAGGATATTCATTAAATCATCAATGGTCATGACTATACCGAATAATCCCTAGTCATAATCATACCAAAAACTGTCCATCAATGCACTATAGGCTACTGAGACTTTTACCACATCATTTATAACATTACAGGTCATGATTATACCGAATAATCCCTTGTCATAATCATACCAAGTCCATCTATGCACGTAAGCCAAAGATGACTTTCATCACAATATAAGCATGAGGATGATGACAATGACATAATAATTCAATAAAACGAGTTCAGGAATAAATTTTAAAGATTTATAAGTTAATATATCTTGAAATCAATTATGTCAAAATTGTCAACATGATACATCGCTTGAGGAGTAAAATTCAAGAATGCTCGTAAGAATATTTCCATGAAAAGATACTGGGATGAAGCTTAAAATATTCGTGATATTTTACTAATTTCATGGAGTATAGAAGCCAAAACTTTAACCAAATGAGTATCATAGAATATATGAAACTGCAAATGGATATTCACCCGTCATGCGATAATCCACGTAGACAGATCATTTCCACAATTTAATAAGGAATGAATACGAAGGATCATTCACCATGAATGTGATAATCCATATGGACAAAGTTATTCCAATGTAATAATAAAGAATGGAACCAGTGTCATGCGTAATCCGCATTGCACGTGGATATTCCAATGTAATAATAAAGAATGGAATAATGAAGAATTCACCATGCATGCGATAGATCGCATGAGATAGGTTATTCCAATGTAATAATAAAGAATGGAATAACAAAGAATTCACCATGCATGAGATAATCAGTAAAGAAAAGAGTTATTCCAATAGAATAATAAAGAATGGAACCAAGTCTAGCGTAATCCGCATGCATGTGATATTCCAACAGTAATAATAAAGAATGGAACCTGTGTCTAAGCGTAATCCGCATGCATACATGATATTCCAACAAAATAATAAAGAATGGAATAATGAAGAATTTCACCGTGTATGCGCAGATTGTGATAGGCAAAGTTATTCCAACATAATAATAAAGAATGGAATAACGGAAGAATTTCACCATGTATGCGTACTTCAGATAGGCAAAGTTATTCCAACATAATAATAAAGAGTGGAATAATGTAAGCTCTCTTCATGAATGAACTGAAAGAAATAATACCCTTACCTTAGAAAGCTGGATCTTTGGAGTAGAGAGGTACTTTTACTTTCTTCTTCTTTCTCTCTATAATAATTGCTCTATAGCTTTAGTGAATTTGTGAGAAATGAAGGAAGAATGAGCTTCTATTTATAGGAAAATATAGTTTCGATAATTGGACGTTTTGGGGCTCGAAATATTACAGTACAATACCTTCAACTTTTCTTTCATTTTTAATTTAGTCCTGTAAGTATTATCAAACTTGCACAACCTCCCCTAATAGTAAATAATGTGAATCAATAGTTCAATCACGTGAATCAATAGTTATAATCATGTGAAAATACGAATTACAGTATAGTACCTCCATCTATACCTCCATTTTTAACTTAGTCATGCAAGTATTATCAATCTTGCACCAACTCCCCTAATAGTACAAGAATGTGAATCAATAGTACACACATGTGAACAAATAGTTATAATCATGTGAATTAATAGCAATTAATTGCTCATTTATCCGGTTAATTACCCAACTGGTCAGTATAACTTCCAGACATAAATTAATATCGAAATAAATATCGATTTCCACTAACACTAATAATTCCAACACAATGGAACTATCAATTTCATCTTTAATCAACACGAACTTATTCATCATTAATATTATAACTCACAATATTTAACAACCAGGTCATTCCCAGGAAAGAGGGGGCTTTTCGATAAGGATTTCTCCTTATTGGCGCGCAATTAGATGACCAAACCTCTCCTTGACAAAACTTCTAGACATTATAAATATTGTAATTTAATAATATGAATAACTTTGTTGTCTCAATTATTAATTTAATAATATATCATATAATGCAGATGATACTGTGATAATAATCGAATCAATAATATGAGAGATATGTTGCAGCAATTACTGTAGCAATAATTGAGTATAACTGAGTGACTTCTCACGTAGGCATCAATAATCAATATCGTGTGCTACTATGCAACCACGTGTATTACTGTACTTTTACTATCGGGTAGTTTAACAGTTTAACGGTAAAACTTCCGCCGGTATTTTTATAAAAAGATAATTATTTCGTTTTCTAACTACGACAATACTTCCGTTGTGGGCTCCACCAATGATTGTGCCATCGTACGAATATTCCCTGTTAAAACGAATATTCCCCGACCAATCGAATATTATATAACCACTTGATTACTTTGCAAAATTTGTAAATATTACCCACAACTATAACATTATATCAAATCCACACCATAATATTTAAAAATATATTTCGAGAAAATTATTCTTTATTCATAAAAGTCAGGGTCTTGATTCTCGCTTATGTAGGATATTTTCCTCCCCATGGTTGTCATTGCTCCAACGATCACGCCTGCACGCGACCACAGTTGTGGTCCCCGGTTAAACAAACTCATTATCTCGCTTCTAATAATTGAGCCTATTCACAACATCCGAATATAGAAAATTTATGAGAAATGAGGTATTGGATTTAATTTAGACTTTAAACCTCTCAGAAACATCCGCGTCACACATTCCTCATTCTCTACCAAATGAGGTGCAAACATGGATAACTCCGCTAACTTAGCCTCATACTAGGACACAATCATGTTATTCTGTTCCAGTCTGATAAACTCTACTTCCTTCATATGACGAATACATTCAAGAAAGTATTTGTCATTGAACAGTCTCTAGAACGCTTTCCAAGACATATTGAGTGTGGCAGTCTGGGTATGCTTCACAGATTCCCACCAGTAATTTGCCTCACCACGAATTATAAAGGTGGCGAATGGAACCTTCTGTTCCTCTGTACATCCCAAGACATCAAATATCTTGGTAATTTGCTTAACCCACATTTTTGCCTTGATCAGATCCGGCTTTCCCAAAAACTCTGGTGGTCCCAACTCCTTGAATTACTTAGCAGTGACCAGCCGTGAGTTATCATTGTTTCCACCTGCATTTTGAACAGGAGTCTCTCTCGTCTGGTTTTGCATGAATTGCAAAAAGCTTCTAAACATCCCATCATTCATCGTTTGATCGGTGGTGTTGTTTAAAGGAGGAATATTGCCTTCATAATGCACATTATCCTGATTGTTGATTGTCGATGTCTCAATTGTGATGCCCCAAAAATAGGTATACATCACCCATTCTGAGTCGCCAAATACATGGTACATAACTTAAATATAAACTTAATTTATACAACTATCGTGAAAAATATGAAAAAACTTAACCTGTGAGTTTTAATACTAATATTGTCTTCTAGACAATATCCAAACTCAAATTCAATCCTCATTACAATCACACTATAGAATAGTGAGGACTACTAAAGCCACCATCTGGACCGTCACTCTGTTCCCCGACTAGTCCCGGCTATATTCTCATTTCCTGAAGAGAACAATGAAAGCAAAGGGTGAGCTCAACTAGCCCAATAAAGAATATTATGACTAAGATAATGCAGAATAAATTATCATTAGCCTTCAATAGTATAACAACTGATAGAATACAATTGTGACACCCCCAAGTCCGGGTACTCCATTCCCACAAAATTTGGTGCTCACTATCCAAAACTATTACATCTAACTACCCATAATAAAGTATAAAGACATAATTTAGATAACTTAAACAATAATTTTTCCCATTAAAGGGTTACATCAACTTTAAACAATCCCAGGTAATCTAACCTTAACTTATTACATAATTCTGTGGAATACATCACATAATTAAATTAAGTCTTATAACATAATTCATTCAAATAAATTCTCTTAAATCTTCAACACTTGGACATCTTGCCCTTTCCTTTGATGGAAGATGGCTCATTAACTTTCTCAACTTTAGCTGCAGTGTTTAAATGCAAGAGTGAGCAAACAATTGCTCACTGATATAGAGAATAATAATAATAACAACATGAGAATGAACAACGAATGCTGAATAATGGTGAACTTGTTCTACGAATCAAAAACAGAAAACAAGCTCGAATTTAATATATGAGGGTCTTACGACCACGAACCATGTCCCTGGTATTTAGGTATTATTGCCCCAACCTTAAAAGTCATCTACACTATACAAACCCTTCTTTACGTACTTAGGGGGGTCAGCCCTTTGTACTATGTATTGTGCACACACATCTAAACGTTACACGTATATAATCCCCTATGTCAGGGTTGTTCGTCTTAGTTTGAATTTAGAATTTCCGCACTAAAGAAAGTTTAGTTTGGATTTAGCTTATCAGTGGTTGTAGAATTTTAGAACACTGTTCAATTATTGACCAATTCGATCAATAAGAGTTTGCTTGCTACTTGAAGGTTTAACATGATAATATAGAAGTGAATAATGTTATTTAAGTCAAAGATCGAATAACAACAGTATACAAATGAGTAGACATGGTATACATGAAAAGTACTACATTCAAAAGAATTAGAACAATCTCATTTGAATCAATGTATTAAAATAATATGTGCTTTAAATAGTGATAACAAGAAATAGGAAAATGAAACTTGCTCGATGTAACGAATTAGATTACAAGAGCTTGTACAATCATACACAAGATAGATTAGGCTTGCTCAACTTTAACATAGAATTTAGGAACTTGTACAATGATAATTTAGGAATAAAAAGCTTGCTTGACATAAAAGATAACGTAGTTATGAAACTTGCATTCATTATAAAGAGAATGAAGTTAGGGAACTTGCCTCGTATGTAAGCTACACAAGTATAATAATGTTCGCCAATTACCCTACACATACCATTGAAATTGTGACGATTTGATTGTTTGAATTGTGATTCTGGGGACAGAATCTTTGTAAGGAGGGAAGGATGTAACGATCCGTAATTTCAAATTATAATTTTAAATATTTATTGAATTATATAAATATTTATTTGGGGTGTTTATTGTTGAATAAATAATTATTGATGTGATGGTCGTTAATAAATATTTGTAAATCTAAATTTATTAGATAAATTTCTAAATTAAATTAATTTATAATTTAGAGATTTATATTATAACATAAGGTGTTATATTGTGACTAATATTTTAATATGGTATGGTATATTAAATTATCAAATAAAATTATAACATGAAATTATAATTTTGTGGTATTTGATAAAGTGGGAAATATTTATTTAAAATATAGTATGTGATTAATTTAATGGGTTAATGTTGGATATGGAAATCCAAATAAATAATATGTGATTATAAATTATGAACTAAAGTGTTTATTAAAATAATCTAAAAGGGTTTAATTTAGTTTTTTGCCAAACAAGGCTTAATATATTAATTCTTTAAAAATTAAAGGGTTTAGCCAAACAAAGCCTTATGACTTTTGGTTTTCTAATTTTTGAATTTAAATAAATAAATAAATTAAAATAAAATAATAAATATAATATAATTATGTTATATACGTTAGTAACTGAAATAGCAATTAGTATTATTATTAAGGGTTATCAGTTTTATTTCGTACGCTTGTATACCAGTTGGTTTTCTTTTACGCGTTCTATTTGCTAAAGCTTAGAGAAGAGAAGCGTTTGAGAGTTCAGAGAATTATAGAGAGAATTGGGTGAGTTTGAGAGTGAAACCTGAGTATTAATTGTCTGAAATTGCAAGGTTGTGCAAGCTAATTTGAAGGTATGTTCATAACTGTGATAATATGTATGTATTTGTGTTGGACAGCAAGAATTTTCTCATGTTCTGTAATAAGAAATTGTTGAATTGTGGATTTATGTAGTTAGTAATTGCAATTGTATATGTTTATAATGCTAGAGTTTATGTCAAACAAGGAAATCGCATGTTAATTTTTGGATAACAGTAGAAATTTTGTCTGTGTATATATTTTCTTATGTAGCTATGTAAGTATCAATTTTGAGGGTCAAATTGCATGCTAAGCTGTTAACTGAGTTTTTTATATGTTAGTTCCTTAAGAAACGAACATAACATAATTTGAATGAGGTGATTTGGCCAAGTATTGAATTCAAAGTGATAATTTTTAGGGATGAATATCAAAATTTGAGTTTTATATGAAAATCATGAAATTTGAGAAATTAACCTAGCTCAAATTGTTGTTAAATTGTTTTAATTGGTGGAATATGTCCACAAACATGTTTGTGATAGTTCTATACCATTTTTACATGTTATTATCACTGTTTGTTGGATGAAATTCGTGTTAGTTGGCTTAAGAAAAGTGTCGAGTAGCTCGTTTCATTGCTGGAATCGAATTGCAGTAGTATACTACCACATGACCCTTGGCAAGCGCAAGCGCGCCGTAACTGAAGATATAAAGCTGCGCTGCGCCGCCGATTGCCGATTCAGAACAATGAAGTCTGCTAATTCTGAAGACTTTGGTCGTTCAATGTAGCTTAGCTTAAGGTTATGGTAATGTGTCCAACATGTAACAACAAGGCTAAAACAGAGTTGTGTTGTGTGGTTAGTGAATTCAAAATGGTAAAAATGATTAGTAAATTTCGAATGCGTTATGTGATAACTTAGTATACACAATGAACGTTAGATACGTGTTGCGAAGTAAAACACTTGGAATTACTGAAATGTAAATGGTAATGAAAGACTTAAGCTTCAATGATAAGTTTAGATAGAAGTGTTCATGTTTTGGTATGTTAGCATATCTAATAGGTATTGTGGTTCTAAAATTATGTGTAGGTAATCGTGAGTTTAATTTTATAGCTTACGCTCAAGGCAAGTTTCTAAACCCTATCTTTTTATATTGAGAAAGTTTTCTAACTCTACACTTTCGTTGAGTTAGTTCTATTATTACATTGTGTAGCTTTATTCTTTTGATTGAGCAAGCTTTTTATCTTAACTGTTATTGAATAAGTCAATTATTCCTAAAATTCATTCGAGCAAACTTTAACTCTAATGTTATTTGAAATTCTCATTGGATTGATTCATTCTAACTTGTTTATAGTTAAGCAAGTTTCTTAAGTTCTATTATTATATAATGAACGTAGTTTTGAACTCTCGTCTCTATTATTGAACTGTTTTAATTCTTTGCATGAGTTAATACCATGTTGGGCAAGTTCTTAGTTTCCAGCTTGCGATCAGTTAATGTACGTTCAGTAATTTCATTTCTAATGTTATAAAACTCTAACCTTAGCTTATTTACTGTTCAAGCAGAGGTTAACCATTTTATTCATTTTGCTGAATACTTATGCTCTATAGTTATTTCAAGCATGAGTTTAATATGTATAATCAGTTCACTAAGATTCTCAATTATTCTATGTTATGTTGTTATTAAACTAATGTTGTGTTAGCAAACACTATTAATTCAACTAGTCCTCTAGTTGATGTTCGTTAAACTTCAAATTACCCTTGAAAGCTTATCCAAACCAAACTTTCTTTGGTGCGGACTTGTACTCTAAATACTGAGATGAACAACCCTATTATTAATAGAGGATAATTTATGCTTAGCGTTGAAATATTTGTGCACAATACATTGTACGAAGGGTTGATCCCCCTAAGTACGAGGAGTCCTTATAGTCTTATGACTATTAAAGTTGGAGTTGAAAGATTACTCGCAACTGTGGACATAGTTCATGGTCTTATGACCCTCGGTTAGATATATTCCATATTTTGGATTCTAATTTTTGATTATCATTGTTAGAGTACTATCCAATTTTGATGAGCCTATTCATTGGCAGTTATTAATGTTATTCTTCTGTTGATTCATTATTATATCAAGTGAGCAATTGTTTTGCTCACTCTTGCATATTTATATACTCATTGCAACTAAAGTTGAGAAGGTAGATGAGCCTTCAACTAGCAAAGGAAAGGAAAAAATGTACAAGTGATGCTGATTTGTACTTTTGATTGCTGTTATGATCATAGACTTTTAATAATGATGTAATGTAATACTTTAATTCCGCACTTGAATGATGTTTAGAGGTTAGACAACCTAGGATGTTTTTGAACTTAATGATGTAACCCTATTTAAGGGGAGGATTTATGATTTAAATATTATTTTATTTGGGTAGATAGTATGAATGTATGGATAGTGAGCACCAAATCTTGTGGGAATGAAGTACCTAGATTTGGGAGTGTCACAGAAATCGTAACAACAATTAGTTGTATTAATATTAGCTTTATGGGTTTAACCCACCATTTAAGTCATAACCTTAACTTAATGTCTAATCATGTTAGTTAACCACCCCTACGAATCTGAAATCTCACTATAGTCTAACATAATCTTTATCATTCATCTCTAACTCTTGTAACATCTCCTTTGTTCATTGCATAACTTATTCAAGTGATAATTTAAAATCTCCATATTTTGGTATTTCATTATATTACAATCTGTTATTGTATGTCATGTTATGATTTAACTTCTTTATCATACATGCCAACTAGATTAGGTTCGTGTATTATAAACCAGAAATAATCAGAACTCAACGCTTAAAGCTCAGGAACTACTGGCAATTGCGTTGTCCCAAGCCTTGTACCGCTTTCATTACAGATTGGTGTTAGACTTGAGAAGGCCATACTAAGACAGTTAGTTATTTAAGTCGCACAATAATGCAAGCAATTGCTACGCTGATACGCATAAAAAAACGATGAGTTGTAGCTCTATTTCACAGCACACTCCAATTACTCCCAATTACCACAGAAATTCTCAAAGCCTAACAACTAAAACCTTGCAATAACATCAATAAGCACACAATTCGTCATTCTAACAACATAAACATGATATATAATTAAATTTTAAAGATCAAAACCCCATTTTTCCAATTTTTTCACTTTTAATACTTTTATCAAAATTGATTGCCACAACTTTGTTTCTTAACCAATTGACACAATTCAAATTACATTGTTTTCGTTTCATGACATATTATCCCAATCTAACGTCAATTTATAGATTATATCAAATATTAGACATCAAATTTTGTACTTAAACAAGCCATATTATATAAACATATCACTGTCATTCTCACTTCCTTCTTGCAAAGCCAATTTCATGTTTTTAATCATCAAATAGCACTCATATATGATGATTAACAGATTATAACACCACACCACACCACCACCCACCCACACACACACACACACACACACACACACACACACATATATATATATATATATATATATATATATATATCAATTCAATATGACGTAGTAGTTTACAAAAAATAATCATTGGAAACTTAAAACATGAACATTAGGAGTAGAGTATACCTTTAGTTCTTGATGTAAACAAAGTTCTAAAAACCTTTTTCTTGGCCAATTCACAGCAAAACCCTTAATTCTCTCTTCCTCACCAAGCTCTCTCTATTCTCTGTTATCTAGCCTTAGGCAAAATAGAATGCGTAGAAATAAACTGACGGCTTCCCACGTTTATCAGTTAAAAAATATGTCTATCAGTTATGTTAGGCCAAAAGCCATAAGGCTGTGTTTGGCTACACAGAATTCTCCTCTTCCCTCTTCCCATTTATTTTAATAATATTTATATTATATAGTTTTATTTGTCACACATGTAACTAATTTAAATAGCTTACAATTATAATTACAATAATTATAATTTTTATTATAATTATACTTATGATAAATAAATAATTATATATCTAATTTAATTATGGCTTAAATATGAATTAGTACCCTAAACTATAGGCCATATTCCACTTCAGTGATCCACCTTTCAATTTTTTCAATTAGGTGATTGAACTATCAATTTTTTTCAATTGCAACAAATTGAGTCAGCCGCCGTCAGAGAAATTGCCGACGTGGCCTCAATGGAGCCATCACCGTGATGTGTAAATAAAAAAAATTATTTTAATATTTATTTATACATTTATTATACATTAAGGGAAAATTCATCAAATCACTTATATAAATCATTTAAACTAAATAAAAACAACAAAACTATCTAAAATCTATACAATTTCAGATCAAAAACAACAAAAAATCTAAAATAATAAAATCTAAAATCATCAAAAATCTTCAATAGCCAAATATTGAAGATCAAGAATCAAGATCTCAATATCTGCTATCCAATATTCATCGGCTACCCACAGATTCCAAAAGCCGCCTCTTTCTCACTCTATAAATCGTAGATCTGTGTAATCATCGTCCGGTAAGTGAGTCGATGAGCTTGGATCGAGAAGTGAGTCGGTCTCGATCGAACTAGTGTGAGCAATCAATATGTTGCGAAACTCATCCTCGAGTCGAGCCATGGAGATCTGGATTCTCAGATCCAAAATAAGATCAGAACAAATAAAGCTAAAAACATGAGAAGCAGCAACCCAATCGAAACATAAACAGAGAAAACATGAAACCCAAAACCAAATCCAGAACCAGAAACCAAATCACCATAAACGTATAACCCAAAACCTGAAAAGAAAACTTGAAACAAATCCAGAAGGAACAACCATAGTAAAGCAATAGTAGAGCAGATCCATTAACAGATAGAAGATGAACCAATATATAAAACAGAGAAAGAATATGAATTAATAGATTAAACATATAATAAATTCAAAACAGATCCACTAACCTGGTCAATCCCCAAATTACCGCCGAACCTTGTACAGCTAACCACGGTAACCAACTCGGCTCGCATGCGCATAACAATTTGAAGAGGTCTGCTTGATTCTCCAAAGTGAAGATTTAAGAATTTTGTTGGTCTTGATCGACGAATTTGATGAGCCACTTTTCTTCTTCTTCTTCTTCTTCTTCTTCTTCTTCTTCTTCTTCTTCTTCACTCACCCACTTCTTCACTCTCTTTTTCCTCTTTATTTCTTCTTCAAATTTCAGACAGGGGAGAGAGAGAGATCTGATAGGGTTGTTAGCTATCAGATCGATCTTTAGTTGTTAGCTAGGGTTTTTAATTTGATATAGATATATTTTATGTTAATGTTAATTTGTTGTATGACCATTTTGCCCCATATAACATTAGATTTGTTTATTTTATGAATAAAAAATAGTTTTTTTGCCATATAAGTTGTTTAAAGCGCCCCACACAATTAGCCACGTCAGCAATTTCTGACGTGGCATGTTCAATTTGTTGTAATTGAAAAAAATTGATAGTTTAATCACCTAATTGACAAAATTGAAAGGTGGATCACCAAAGTGGAATATGGCCTATAGTTTAGGGTACTAATTCATATTTATGCCTTTAATTATTAAATTAGACTTAAACATTACTTTATTTAATTTACTTATTTTCTTAAATATTAAAAAATTCATTTAATTTAATTATTTCATTAAATTAAATCTTCAAATAATAAAATTACCATGGCTTTAATTTAGTTATAATACACACGTAACTAAATTATTATACCACAATTTCATAAATTATTTATTTTTCTCACTAAATAAATTATTCAAAATATTAATTTAATTCAATAAATATTTAAATTAATTACAAAATTTCTCGATCGTTACAACAATAAGTAACAAGTTTAACTATAGCGGAACAAGCAATCCATTAAAAGAGTCAAGTAGAACATAATGTCTATTATCTCCTCCAAATTAAAAGTCCATCATTAATATTTCTTTCCTATAATATTTACCAACAGTTCTTTGTTGTACCCAAGACAAAGAGAACTTTCATCACTTGTCTTCACTTGAACCACTAAAGATTATAGTTAAATTCACAATTCATGTTTATAATAATGTGAATCAACATTTTCTCCTTGCTACAAAGGCTTAATAGAACGTTCACTCAATATCCTTACACCAAAGGCTAAAGACATTCCAGTGTAATAACAATGATCATACCAATCAGTTCTCTATCTTTACACTACGGGCAAAAGATATTTAATTATAAAACCAATGGTCATGATCATACCAATCAATTGTCAGGTAGTGCACTACGGCCAAAGACATTCAACTATTAACTAATGGTCATGATCTTGCCAGTCACATCATTGAATTATCCATGGACTACGGCCAAGGATATTCGTTAGTGTCACCAGTGGTCATGATCATGTCATACACTACGACCAAAGATATCAATCAACAATTCTTCTTTTCACTACGGGCCAAAGACATACAACTGTAAAACCAATAACCAACAGTCCATCTTTGCATTACGGGCCAAAGATGACTTTCAATGCAATATAAGCATGATGATCATGACAACGATATAAAGAATCAATCAAGTGAGATAAAGGATAAATATTAAATATTAAATATTTTTAATTCAATTTATCCAGAGTTCAAGAATATCTAAATTTTCAACATGATCACCAATTGTGGAGTAAAATTCAAGAATAATATTCATGTATTAAAAATTAATTTGGACAGAAAAGAATCAATTATTCATCATGAATAGTACCCTGTGAATAGTACTTCATGAATAGTACCCTGTGAATAGTACCTCATGAATAGTACCCCAAGAATAGTACTTCGTGAATAGTATTTTATAAATAGTACTTCGTAAATAGTATCCCTGAGTAAATAATACCCGAGTGAATAGTATCCCGCAAATAATACCCCGAGTAAATAGTACCCAGGTGAATAGTAAGAAATAATAACCCTTATGAATAAGAAATAAATAAAATCTCTTACCTTAGTAGAAGATTGGATACTGCAATAATGAAGTAGCAGAATACTCTTCTTCTTCCTCTTTATAGCTTCTCTCTCTATAGTTGCTCTTGTGAGTCTTAGTGAATTGGTGAGAATGAAAGAAGAAATGAGCTTCTATTTATAAGAAAACATAGTTTCGATAATTGCACGTTTAGGGGCTCAAATTATTACAGTTTAGTACCTTTATCTTTGCCACCATTTTTGATTTAGTCCTTCAAGTATTATCAATCTTGCATAACCTCCCCTAGTAGTACATGCGTGTGAACCAATAGTTCAATGCATGTGAACCAACAGTAATTTTAATGTGAACCAATAGTAATTAATTGCTCATTTATCCAATTAATTATCAGTTTGGTCAATTTAACATCTAGAAATCAAATATTATCGAAATAAATGTCGATTTTCACTAACACTAATAATCCCAACACAATGGAAATATTTTTATCAAAAATTTCATCTTTGAAAATTTTAAAGTTTGACTATTTTTGAAAAAGTCAACTGTTGACTCTTAGACCAAAAAGTTAACCCCGACAAATTTTGTGTTTATAGTCTATTTTTACTAATTTCATCGTCTCGGACTCAAATATCTCGTCTGCGTCTCCAAATTCAACTTCAAACTCAAATTTAATTTTTAATAACATTCATCATTAATATTATAACTCATAATATTAACAACCAGATCATTACTAGGAAAGAGGGGCTTTCCGATAAGGATTTCTCCCTATTGGAGCGCAATTAGGTGACCAAACCCCTTTCCTCGACAGAACTTTCTAAATATCGTCAATAATGCAAATAATAATATGAATAATTTTTTCGTCTCAATTATTGATTTAATAATATAAAATATTACGACAATAATTGAATTAAAATGAGTGACTTCTCACATAAGCATCAATAATCAAAAATACGGTACAATACCGCGTGCTACTATGCAACCACAAGTATTACTGTACTTTAATCATTGATTATTTTATGACAACTGGCTTACTTTGAAATTTTTTCACATATCACCCTTAACTTTAACCTTTTGTCAATTTAACCATTTACTAAATAGAATAATAATTATAAGAAAATTGAATACTTTCATTTCATAAAATTCGGGATCTCACAATCTCCCCTCCTTATGAAATTTCGCCCACGAAATTTATGTACCTGGTAGTTCGAAGAGATGAGAATACCTTGCTTTCTTTTCGAATTGTACCTTCCCGGTTATTTCCTCTGTATCATGATTTTCCCATTGCTCATCTCCTGTATTTCAGATATCATTCTAGAATACATCTTCAAAATAAAGGTTATTTGACATGCCATATATTATCCCTATATTCTGATCGACCAATTAAATAACAAATAAACTTACATAGGTCATACTAGCGAAGGAATTACCCGTCTCTCCCCTCCTAGTTCTAGCCTCACATCTCATTCAGGGATTATATCCCTAATCTTTTATACCAACTATGACACCCCCAAAATAGGTATACATTATCCATTCTGAGTCGCCAAATACATGGTACATAACTTAAATACAAACTTAATTTATACAACTGTCGTGCAAAATAAGACAAAACATAAGATGTGATTTTTAATACAAATATTCACTTCTAGATAATATCCAAACTCAAATTCAGTCCTCATTACAATCACACTATAGAATAGTGAGGACTACTAAAGCCACCTTCTAGACTGTCACTCCGTTCTCCGACTAGTCCTGACTATATTCTCATTTTCTGAAGAGAACAATGAAAGCAAAGGGTGAGCTCAACTAGCCCAATAAAGAATATTATGACTAAGATAATGCAGAATAAATTATCGTTAGCCTTTAACAATATAACAACTAATAGAATACAATAAACAACAAATTTAAATGCAGCGGAATAAGCAATCCATTAGAAGAGTCAAGTAGAACATAATGTCTACTATCTCCTCCAAATTAAAAGTCTATCATTAATATTTTTTCCCTGTAATACTTATCAACAGTTCTTTGTTGTACCCAAGAAAAAGAGAACTTTCATCACCTGTCTTCACCTGAACCACTAAAGATTATAGTTAAATTTACAATTCATGTTTATAATAATGTGAATCAACAATTTCTCCTTACCACAAAGGCTTAATAGAACGTTCACTCAATATCCTTACCCCAAAGGCTAAAGACATTCCAGTGTAATAACAATGATCATACCAATAAGTTGTCTATCTTTGCACTATGGGCCAAAGATATTATACTATAAAACCAATGGTCATGATCATACCAATAAATTGTCTGTCAGTGCACTACGGCCAAAGACATTCAACTGTTAACTAATGATCAGGATCCTGCCAATCACATCATTGAATTATCCATGCACTATTGCTAAGGATATTCATTAGTATCACAAGTGGTCATGATTATTTCATACAGCTGTCAATCTTTGCACTACGGGCCAAAGCTATCAATCAAAAGTTAATCTTTGCAAAATGACCAAAGATATCAATCAAGAGTTCTTCTTTGCACTATGGGCCAAAGACATACCACTGTAAAACCAATAACAAATAGTCCATCTTTGCACTATGGGTCAAAGATGACTTTCAACGCAATTTAAGCATGAGGATCATGACAATGATATAAAGAATCAATCAAGTAAGATAAAGGATAAATATTAAATATTTATAATTCAATTTATCTAGAGTTCAAGAATATCTAAATTTTCAACATGATCAATAATTGTGGAGTAAAATTCAAGAATAATATTCATGTATCAAAAATTAAGTTGGACACCCCCAAATTAAATATTAAATATTTATAATTCAATTTATCTATGAATAGTACTTTGTGAATAGTCCCCCGTGAATAGTACTTCGTGAATAGTACCCCATAAATAGTACTTTGTGAATAGTATTTTGTGAATAGTACTTTGTGAATAGTACTTTATGAATAGTATCCCCAAATGAATAATACCCGAGTGGATAGTACTGTGACACCCCCAAGTCTAGGTACTTCATTCCCACAAGATTTGGTGTTCACTTTCCATTCATTCATACTATCTACCCAAATATAATAAAATTAAATCATAAATACTCCCTTTAAAAGGGTTACATCATTAAATCCAAAAATATCCTAGGTTGTCTAACCTTAACATCATTCAAGTGCGGAAATAAAAATTATTACATCACATCATTAATTAAAAGTCTATCATCATAACAATAAATGAAATTACAAGTCTTCATCACTTGTATATTTTTCCCTTTCCTTTGCCAGTTGTAGGTTCATCGACCTTCTCAACTTTAGCTGCAATAATAATATTTATGCAAGAGTGAGCAAAACAAATGCTCACTAGATATAGCAATGAATCCACAAGATAATAATAACTGCCAATGAATAGGCTCATCAAAACTGAATAGTACTCTATCAATGATAACCAAAGACTGGAATCAAAATATGGAAAATATATATATATATATATATATATATATATATATATATATATATATATAGGGTCATAAGACCACGAACTATGTCCACAGTTGTAAGTAATCTTTAACCTTCAACTTTAACAGTCATAAGACTATAAGGACTCCTCGTACTTAGGGGGATCAACCCTTCGTACAATGTATTGTGTACAAACATTTTAACGCTAAGCGTAAATTATCCCCTAATAATAGGGTTGTTCATCTCAGTATTTATAGTACAAGTCCGCACCAAAGTAAGTTTGGTTTGGATACATTTCAAAGGTAATTTAGAATTCAACAGTCATCAACTAAGGATTAGTTGAATACAATATTGATAACGTCATGCTATGGAATAATCATAACTAAATCGACATTGTAAATTAAGATCATGCTTTAGGAATAAACTAATAGCATAAACATCGAATAATCATAACGTACCTTGCTTGAACAATATTAAGCCAATGTTATTTAGAATTGAGTACTAAGCATGCATAACCAATAGTAATTTAAATGATAAAACTTGTTCAACATGAGTATATCAGAATATGTAAACTTGTATGCTAGATAACAAGCTAAAGACAAGAATAACTTCTTCAATATCAGAATAAGATTTAGAAATCATAACAAACTAGATACAAGAACTTGCACAATGTAATAAATGAACTAGCTCAACGAAAGTGTAGAGTTAGAAAACTTGCTAAATTATAAAAGTAGAATTAGAGAGCTTACTCAATGTAAAAAGATAAGTTTAGAAACTTGCCTCGAGCGTAAGCTATAATATTAAACTCACGTTCACCTACACATAGGTTTAAAACCACAATATCTCTTAGACATACTAAAATACCATAACATATGCATTTCTAGTTAGACTTGTTATTTCAGTACAAGTCTTATGCTACCATATACATTTTAGAATTTCCAAGTGTTAACATCACAACACTTATCTAACATTCATTGTATAGACTAAGTTATAACATAACACGTTAATAACTTATAATTCATTTTACAAAGTTGAAATTATCATTGACATGACACGATTCTGTTTTAAACTCCTTACAACATGTTTATTACTTTAATATATCATTGAACTCAATTATCATGGCATCCAAGGTCTGCAGAGAAGAATGACTTCATTCTGCCTCAGATTGTATGGTGCAATTGCTTTATATACAAGCTTGGGATCTATGGTTACGCAGCTTTTTAGCCTTGGCATCCAAACGTAGTTTGTCTTTGAGTGCATGCACGTAGAGGCATAGACAACAATGAACAAGAGATTTAACTTTAGCCCAACAAACACGAATTTTACCCACCAAATAGTAATATTAACATATACAAATGGTATAGAACTATCACAAACATGTTTGCTAACTTATTCCTCAACATAGAACAATTTAACAACAATTATACTAGTTTAATTTCCTCAAATTCCATATTTTCATATAAAACTTCATTTTTGAGTTCTTTAGATAAAAATCATTATTGTAATCTCAATTCTTCACCAAATAACTTCTTTCAAACTACATTTTCTTTGTTTCTTAACGAACTAGCATGAACAAGAATCAATTTACATATTAACATACAAACTAGCCACTAAATTTGGTACTTTCATAAGCTAAATGCAAAATTATATACACTGTAATAATTTTCTTCCTTTTTAACTGTAATACGCATACAATTTCTTATCTACACATAAACTCCAGCATCATAAGCACGTATAATCACAATTACCAACTATATATATCCACAATTCAACAAATTAATTTCACAGAACATGAGAGTTTGAGCCGTAAAAACCCATATATGCATATATATATATATATATATATATATATATATATATATATAATATCAAGGTGTTAAGAAATACCTTCAAATATCTTGAAATCCTCTTTGTTAAACACTGAAGTCGCTTAGATTTTCTCTCAATTCTCTCTCAGTTCTCTGCAGTTTTTCTTAGGCCAAATGCAAACTAACCACACTTAAGCGTAAAGATAATACTAATAAGCCATAATACGCACACTTATTAGCATATCAGTTACAACCTAAACATATTAGTTATAAATATATTATATTTATTATTTTATTTATTTTATTTATAATTTAAAATTCAAAAATCTAAAAGCCATAAGGCTCCGTTTGGCAAAACCCTTTAAAATTTAAAGACTTAATATATTTAAGTTTTGTTTGGCAAAACTAAATTAAACTCCTTTAATTTATTTTAATAAATAATTTAGTTTATCATTTATAATCATATATTATTTATTTAGATTTTCATAACCAACATTAACCAATTAATTTAATTGCACACTATATTTTAATTAAATATACCATTTAAATAAATAACACAAAATTATAATTTAATTATAAATTTATTTAATAATTTAATATACCATTTAAATCATTTCATTATAATTTTATTTAATAATTTAATATACCATTTAAATTATTAACTCAACACAACAATATAACATCTCATGTTATATTACAACTCTCTAAATTATAAATTAATTTAATTTAGAATATTATCTAATAAATTTATATTCATAAATATTTACTAACAACCATTACATCAATAAAATATTTATTTAATCAATTTCAATAATAAACACATCAAATAAATATTTATATTTTAATAAATATTTAAAATTACAATTTGAAAGACTTAATATATATTTAAGCATTGTTTGGCAAAACTAAATTGAACTCCTTTAATTTATTTTAATAAATAATTTAGTTTATCATTTATAATCACATATTATTTATTTAGATTTCCATAACCAACATTAACCAATTAATTTAATTGCACACTATATTTTAATTAAATATATCATTTAACAAATAACACAAAATTATAATTTCATTATAATTTTATTTAATAATTTAATATATAATTTAAGTTATTTCATTATAATTTTATTTAATAATTTAATATACCATTTAAATTATTAACTCAACACAACAATATAACATATCATGTTATATTACAACTCTCTAAATTATAAATTAATTTAATTTAGAATATTATCTAATAAATTTAGATTCATAAATATTTACTAACAACCATTACATCAATAAAATATTTATTTCATCAATAAACACATCAAATAAATATTTATATTTTAATAAATATTTAAAATTATAATTTGAAATTCTAGATTGTTACATCCTTCCCTCCTTACAAGGATTCTATCCCCAGAATCACAATTCAAACAATCAAATCGTCACATTCTTCCCTACTTAAAAAGAATTTATCCCTAGAATCGAAGACACAGACTAAACAAATAACTCAAGGTAATTCTTCATCATATCAGCTTCGAGTTCCCACATAGCCTCTTCGACATTGTGGTTCCTCCATATCACCTTCATAAAAGATATCACTTTATTCCTGAGCACTTGTTCTTTCCTGTCGACTATCTGGATAAGAACCTCTTCATATAACAAATCTTTACTGAACTGCAACGGTTCATACTCGATCACATGTTTGTAATCTGGTTTATACGGTCGCAACACCGACACATAAAAAATGTTGTGCACATGTTCTAATTTTGGAGGTAAAGCTACTTTATAAGCTACTTCTCCCACTCTGCGAAGAATCTTGAAAGGTCTAATAAACCTTGGGCTTTGCTTTCCTTTCTTGCCGAAATGAATTTTCCCCTTCCAAGGAGAAACTTTCAGGAACACGAAATTTCCTGCTTTAAATTCACGATTCTACCTGTGTTGATCAGCATACTTCTTCTGTCGATCTTGAGCAGCTACCAGTCTTGCTTTGATGAGTTTGATAATTTCAGCAGTCTGCTGCACCAGTTCTGGTCCTAGCAGTTGACGTTCACCAACTTCATCCTAGTATAATGGAGTTCTGCATTTCCTGCCATATAACACCTCGTATGGCGGCATACCAATGCTTGCGTGGTAACTATTGTTGTATACAAATTCCACCAACGATAGATGATCATCCCAGTTTCCTTTAAAATCCATGATGCATGCTCTAAGCATATCTTCTAGCGTCTGGATTGTTCATTTGCTTTGACCTTCAGTTTGCGGATGATATGTTGTACTCATCTTCAGTTGCGTTCACATGCATTCTTGTAGTCTTTTCTAGAAATTTGATGTGAACCTCGGATCTCTGTCTGATACAATTGACACTAGAACTCCATGTCTTGAGACGATCTCTTTAACGTATAGCTTCGCCAGCTGATCAAGATTAAATCTAATCTTTATTGGCAAAAAGTGTGCAGATTTTGTCAATCTGTCCACTATCACCCATATCGCATCGAATCCCTTCTAAGTCGTTGGAAGACCTACCAAAAAATCCATTGTGATATGCTCCCATTTCCATTCTGGTATCTCTAATGGTTGAATTAATCCGCTTGGTTGTTGATGTTCGGCCTTCACTTTCTAACATGTCAAACACTTTGCAACGCATCCTGCAACGTCTCTTTTCATTTTTGGCCACCAAAAATGTCACCACAAATCTTGATACATCTTTGTACTTCCCAGATAAATTGAATACCTTGAGCTATGAGCTTCTGTCAAGATGTCTTCTTTAATATCACGTATTGCTGGAACCTAAATTCGTCCCTCGAATCTTAGCATTCCTTCAGTATCAACCTTATATTTCACTTCTTTACCCTCGACCATGCTTTCTATTATTTTTCTGTATTCTTCATCCTGAAGTTGTGCGCTCTTCACCTTGTCCACCAAAGTTGAACTAGCTTCCATCTGGTATAATTTTTCATTAGATTCTTTTGGAAATTTGATTTCCAACTCTAGCATTGCCATTGCTAAAATGAGCTCTTCCTTATCAGTTAACAACATCAACTTTTCTTGGCCTTTCCTACTCAAGGCATCTGCAACTACATTGGCTTTGCCCGGATGATAAAAGATTTCACATTCATAATCCTTTATTAATTCCATCCATCTCCTTTGACGCATGTTCAGGTCCTTTTGTGTGAAAATATACTTCAGACTCTTATGGTCTGTGTAGATCTCACATTTTTCTCCATAGAGATAGTGCCCCCATATTTTCAGCGTAAACACCACCACCGCCAACTCTAAATCATGAGTCGAATACCCTTTTTCGTAGTCTTTCAATTGCCTTGATGCGTACGCGATGACTTTGTCGTTCTGCATTAGGACACATCCTAAACCCTTGTGTGAAGCATCACTATACACCATAAAATTTCTTGTATTATCTGGTAACGACAACACAGGTGCCGCACTAAGCCTCTTCTTCAATTCTTTAAAACTCTCTTCACACTTCTCCGTCAAAACAAATTTAACAGATTTTCTCATCAAATTTGTCAACGGAGTGGCAATCTTGGAAAAATCTTGAATAAATTGTCTGTAATAACCTGCCAATCCCAAGAAATTTCTTACTTCTGATGGAGTTCTTAGTTGTTCCTAATTTATCACAGCTTAGACTTTTTGATGGATCCACTGAAATCCAATCCTTGTCAATTACATGCCCAAGAAATTGTATACATTCTAACCTAAATTCATAATTAGAGAATTTCGTGTATAACTTTTCTTTTCTTAGCGTCTCCAGCGTCAGACGTAAATGTTCCACGTGTTCTTCTTGGGATTTAGAGTACACCAGAATATTATTAATGAATACCGCCACAAACTTGTCTAAAAATGGTTTAAACACCTTGTTCATCAAATCCATGAACGCTGCAGGGGCGTTTGTCAAACCAAAAGACATCACCAAAAATTCGTAATGTCCATACCGAGTTCGGAATTCTGTCTTTGGTACATCCTCCTTCCTTACTTTCAGTTGGTGATACCCACTTCTCAAATCTATTTTTGAGAAATATTTAGCACCTTTTAATTGATCAAATAAGTCATCTATTCTTGGCAATGGATATTTGTTTTTAATAGTGACTTTTTTTAATTCTCTATAATTAATGCAAAGACGCATTGACCCATCCTTCTTCTTCATGAATAACACCGATGCTCCCCACGGTGATACGCTCGGCTGAATGTACTTCTTATCTAACAGTTTTTGCAGTTGCACCATTAGTTCTTTCATCTCCACTGGAGCCATTTTGTACGGGGCCTTCGATATTGGAACGGTTCCTAGTGCTAAGTCGATCACGAATTCAATCTCTCGGTCAGGCGGAAGTCCTGGCAAATCTTCCAGAAACACATCCCCGAATTCCCTAACCACTGGCATTCCTCCAATTTTACACCCTCCTTCTTTTGAGTATCGACTATGTAAGCTAAGTACCCTACACAGCCCTGACTCAACAACTTCTTGGCCTGCATCATCGTCAGACATCTCATTTGTCTAGGCAATTTTCTACCATAAAAAACTACCTTTGACGAAGTTATAAGGTTTACACACTTCTTTTGGCAATCAATTATCGCTCCATAATTGAACAACCAATCCATTCCCAATATCACGTCAAATTGTCCAAGTTTTATGGGGATTAAATCTACTTTCATGACATTCCCCTTAATGTTCACCCTACAGTTCTTGTATACGAATCTAACAGAAATCACTTCCCTATTCGCAATTTTTATGTTTAAAGGAAAATTCAACTCTTCATTAGGTATTTCTAACTTCTTAGCAAATTCATCAAATATAAACGAGCAAGTAGCACCCGAATCAAATAATACATATGCATTTATATCATTGATTAGGATAATACCTGACACGACATCCTTTGATTGCACCGCATCCTGCACCGTTATGTTGAAGGTTCTGGCTGTGGGCTTATTTGTTGACGTTGGTCCAGCAATAGTCAGTGTACCTCCACTAGCATTTCCCTTGCTTCCATTTGCCTCACCAGATTTCTTCTTTGGACACTCACGAGCAAAATGATCCTTCGACCCGCAGGTGTAGCAAGCATTCTTCTTGGGTTGAGTACAATTTGGGGCAATGTGACCCTCCTAGCCACAGTTAAAGCATTCCCGCTTCCCCATTAAGCACATACCCGTGTGAAACTTCCCGCATGTAACACACGCGTCAATCTTCTTCTTCTGCTGGTTACCTTGTTGATTTCCAGCTCCCACATTTGCATTCCACTTTCTTTTCAAATTGTTGTTGCCATTTCCACCGTTACTACCTCCTCCATTTTTAGCTTCACCTTCATTCTTCTTCTTCCTCTGCTCTTGGTTGTGCTTTGTTACAGCTTCGCCTCCACTCTCAGCGAGAATCGCCTTTTCGAGCATTGTTGCAAATGTCTTTAGCTGGAATAGGGAAACCCTGTTGTACAACCAAGGCTTCAGTCCCTGCTCAAATCTCTTTACCTTGCGCTCATCCGTATTCACCTGATATGGCGCAAACCTCGTTAACTCATTAAATTTCACTGCATATTCCAACACTATCATTGTGCCCTGCTTCAATTCCAGAAATTGCACCTCCATCTGATTCTTCAAACTTTTTGGGAAATAGGTCTCAAAGAATATTTCCTTGAACCTTTCCCAAGACATTACCCCTTGACCTCCTCAGGTTTTATTGGCTTGCCACCAGTAACTAGCCTATGCTTTCTGTAAGACCCCAACTTTTATGAATAAAGATGAATTTTTCTATAAATATCATTTTTAAATATTAAGGTGTGAAATCGTTATAATGTTATAGTTGTGGGTAATATTTATAAATTTTGCAAAGTAAATAAGTTGTTATATAATATTCGATTGGTCGGGAAATATTGTTTTTGTCGGGGAATATTCGTACAACGACACAATCATTGGTGGACCCCACAAAAGAATTATTGTCGGAGTTAGAAAACGACAAAATTATCTTTTATGAAATAACGATGGAAGTTTTACCGTTAACTATTGAAATACCCGGTGATAAAAGTGCGATGTCGCTTTGGTTGCATAGTAGTAGCACCAGATTGATTATTGATGCTTACGTGAGAAGTAACTCAGTTTTGTTCAATTATTGCTACAATAATTGCTGCATAGTATCTCACGTTATTTGATTCAATTATTGTCGATATTTTATTAATTATTAAATCAATAATTGAGATGATACAGTTATTCATATTATTATTTACAATATTGACGATGTCTAGAAAGTTCTGTCGAGGAGAGGTTTGGTCACCTAATTGCGCGCCAATAGGGAAAAATCATTATTAGAAAGCCCCCTCTTTCCTGGGAATGATCTGGTTATTAAATATTGTGAGTTATAATATTAATGATGAATAATTGTTGAAAGATTAAATATGTATTGATTGAAGATAAAATGATTTGTGGTAATATTTATTCAATCTTTGATATAAATAAGAAGTCTATTATGAGACGTTTGTGGTAAGTTTGGTTTATTCTATGGGGGCCCATATGTCATCATCTAAGAGTCACTTTCGCCAATAGTAATTACCTTTACCAGACGTCAAACCACTTGTCGTTTTATATTACAGGCGTCGAACCAATTGTCATTTAACATTACAGGTGTCGAACCAATTGTCATTTCACATTACTGGCGTCAAACCAATTGTTGTTTCACATTACAGGCATCGAACCAATTGTCGTTTCACATTACAGGTGTCAAACCACTTGTTGTTTCAAATTACAGGCGTCGAACCAATTATGGTTTCACATTACAGGCGTCAAACCACTTATTGTTTCACATTACAGACGTCAAACCACTTTTCTTTTCATATCACCAGTCATCAAGCCACTTGCCTCTTCCCTTTGCAAGGGCTAAGCTAGAAATCTTCTATAAATAGAAGCTCATTTCTTCTTTCATTCTCACTAATTCACTACGACTCACAAGCGAATTCTATAGAGAGAGAATCAGATAAAAGAAGAAGAGTATTTTGTTACTACACTATTGTAGTATCAAATCTCCTACTAAGGTAAGGGATATTATTTGTTGTATTCGTAAGGGTCATTATTTCTTTCGTATTCATGAAGAGAGTTAATTCTTTCAATACTCGTAAGGGTTGTTATTCTATTCTTTATTATTCTATTGGAATAACCTGTCTACGCGGACTACCGCATGCATGGTGAAATCCTTTTGTTATTCCATTCTTTATTATTCTGTGGGAATAACCTGTCTACGCGGACTACCACATGCCTAGTGAATAACCCTTTGTAGTCATTTGTTATTAAATTATGGAAATGATCTGTCTACGCGGGCTACCGCATGACAGTTGAAAATCCATTTGCAGTTTCGTATATTGTTCATTTTAGATTCCTAAATTTAAACTTATTATGGTAAGTATTGCTTCTATAATTCCTGAAATTAGTAGAATATCCTTGATATTTGCGCTTCATCCAGTATCTTTTCATGAAAATATTATTCTGAGCATTCTTGATAATTTTTAACCTTTTTCATGCCAAAGTACTATTCACGGGGTACTATTCCTGAAGTACTATTCACGGCATACTATTCACTCGGGTACTATTCACCCGGGATACTATTCATAACAAAAATTGATTTCTTTTCGGTCCAAATCATTTTTGATACAATATTATTCTTGAATTTTACTCCACAAAGCAGTATCATGTTGACAATTTGGACATTATGGAATTCTAGATAAATTAAATTATAAATCTTTAAAATTTATCCTTTGCTTTCTTTTAATTGAATTCTTATATCATTGTCATCATCCTCATGCTTATATTGTGATGAAAGTCATCTTTTGCTTACGCGCATAGATGGACTGTTGATTGGTATGATTATGACCAGGAATCATTCGTTATAATCATGACATGTACTGTTACAAATGATGTGGTAAAAGTTCTCATTGGCTCGTAATGCATTGATGGACAGTTGTTGAGATGAACATGACCAACTGATGAATATCCTTGGCCCGTAGTGCATGGATAATTCAGTGATGTGGATTATTTATTACGCTGAGTCTCAGAGATAAAATTGGTGATAACTTTAAATCATAGAAGATAGTAGATATCATGCTCTACTTGACTCTTCTAATAGATTGCTTGTTCCGCTGCAATTAAACATGATGTCTATTGTATTTTATCAGTTTAACACTGTTGAAGGCTATCGATAATTTATTATGCATTATCTTAGTCATAATATTTCTTACTGGGCTAGTTGAGCTCACCCTTTGCTTTCATTATTCTCTTCAGGAAATGAGATTATAGCTGGGACTAGTCGGGGAACGGAGTGACGGTCCAGATGTTTGCATTAGTAGTCCTCACTATTTTATGAAATAGTGTGATACTAAATGTAATGAGGACTTTATCTGAGTGTGGATATTGTCTAGAAGATAATATTTGTATTAAAACTCACAGCTCATGTTGTATATTTAAGTTTGTATTTGTATTCTGTACCATGTATTTAGTAACTCAAAATGGGTGATGTATACCTATTTTGGGTGCGTCACACTTTCAACATGAATGTTGCAAAAGCAGTCTTCTGATTCTCTCCTACCCTAACAATATCAAAAACCTTCTCTATTTCCATGATCCAGGTCTGTGCTTCAACCGAATTCATGGACCCGTGGAATTCTGGTGGCCCAGCCGCCTTGAAATCCTTAAAAGTCGCATCTTGATTCTGTGGCTGATTCTGTAATGCTCCTGTTAGTAACGTTACGAATTGCTGAACTGGATTATCCTTAGCATTATTGTCATTCTCAGGGTTCCTTTGTCGTGGTTGGCGTCTTGGAGGCATTTTCTGTTAAAATACACCCATTAGATTTTATTCAACCTTTTAAGTATTATATACTTATGTTGCACATCATAAAAGATTATCACATAATACATAACACTTTGAATAAAATAATAACTTTTATTCATTCATAATCTTTTAAAAACATCAAAACAATAGCATCACTGCTATTTACATTACTTTCCTGAACTACAAAAGTTGCAGGATTACTTCATCATCATCATATCCCATTGATTATATCATACCCAGGATTTACATCTTATTTACTCACTAATCACATACTGACTACATTTATGACGTTCTATTAAAATGTTGCATAGCCTTACAACGCTCCTCTTCCATAATTCGGAACATTGTTCGGCAATCTACTATGTACGACGGCAGCGTCTCGAACTGAATAGGATAACACATAACACGATCCTGAGCTTGATTGATCACGGTATTGAATACGTTATTCATTTCTTCCATCTTCATCCTCTTTGCTTTTGCGTTTCTCTCTGCTATTCCAGCTCGTTGATAAGCTTCCTCGTACGCATCTTCAGCTCTTGCCCTCTTAGTAGATTCCTCTTTCAACTTGTTTTTCAACTCTGCAATCTCTGCTATCATTCGCTCATTCTCTCCTTCAGTGCGGACCAACTTCTCTTCAACATTATTTAGATGTTCCTCTCGATCCTGAATCTCGTCATCCTTCTGCGCCATCGAGGTCTGCTGTTCAGCTACTATCTCTTGCAACTCTTCGACAGTATCCTGAAGTTCCACATTGTGGTCATATACTTCGTCGTAAATACGGGCGACAATCGAATTAAGTGGAATCTCTTCCTCCTCATCCGACCGTGGTAACTCAACAGGGTCCTCCTCATCCATCTCTATCTCATCATCCTCATCTGGTATTCTCTCATGCTCAACTACTGTGACCAACGGAGTTATTTCCCGTGGCAGTAGTTGTTCCCAAACCACTTGAATATCTCAAGGCTCCTCCTCTCTAGGCATCTAGGATCCTTCCTCCCTAGCCTGTCTGGATACTCCTATATTAGCCATCCTGTCAACCAAATTTTAAGTTTTCATTACTAATCATTACTATTCGACACTCACGAGCACATAACTTGTAATCACATAAGCACATAAGTGTTTTATTACTTCTTTCTTAACAACTCGATAAGAGTTTATCATCACTATCTTTTCAAAGGTTACTTCCTAAGGCTTTTCCCCACCTAAGGTTCATAACCTAAAGCTTTAATACCAACCTGTGACACCCCCAAATCTAGGTACTTCATTCCCACAAGATTTGGTGTTCACTTTCCATTCATTCATACTATCTACCCAAATATAATTAGATTAAATCATAAATCCTCCCTTTAAAAGGGTTACATCATTAAATCCAAAAATATCCCAGGTTGTCTAACCTTAACATCATTCAAGTGCGAAAATAAAAATTATTACATCACATCATTAATTAAAAGTCTATCATCATAACAATAAATGAAATTACAAGTCTTCATCACTTGTACATTTTTCCCTTTCCTTTGCTAGTTGTAGGTTCGTCAACCTTCTCAACTTTAGCTGCAATAATAATATTTATGCAAGAGTGAGCAAAACAAATGCTCACTAGATATAGCAACGAATCCACAAGATAATAATAACTGCCAATGAATAGGCTCATCAAAACTGAATAGTACTCTATCAATGATAACCAAAGACTGGAATCAAAATATGGAATATATATATATATATATATATATATATATATATATCTAAGGGTCATAAGACCACGAACTATGTCCACAGTTGTAAGTAATCTTTCAACTTCAACTTTAACAATCATAAGACTATAAGGACTCCTCATACTTAGGGGGATCAACCCTTCGTACAATGTATTGTGCACAAACATTTCAACGATAAGCGTAAATTATCCCCTAATAATAGGGTTGTTCATCTCAGTATTTATAGTACAAGTCCGCACCAAAGTAAGTTTGGTTTGGATACATTTCAAGGGTAATTTAGAATTCAACGGTCATCAACTAAGGATTAGTTGAATACAATATTGATAACGTCATGCTATGGAATAATCATAACTAAATCGACATTGTAAATTAAGATCATGCTTTAGGAATAAACTAATAGCATAAACATCGAATAATCATTACGTACCTTGCTTGAACAATATTAAGCCAAGCTTATTTAGAATTGAGTACTAAGCATGCAACCAATAGTAATTTAAACGATAAAACTTGTTCAACATGAGTATATAAGAATATGTAAACTTGCATGATAGATAACAAGTTAAAGACAAGAATAACTTGTTCGATATCAAAATAAGATTTAGAAATCATAACAAACTAGATACAATAACTTGCACAATGTAATAAATGAACTAGCTCAACGAAAGTGTAGAGTTAGAAAAATTGCTCAATTGTAAAAGTAGACTTAGAGAGCTTGCTCAATATAAAAAGATAAGTTTAGAAACTTTCCTCGAGCGTAAGCTATAATATTAAACTCAAGTTCACCTACACATAGATTTAGAACCACAATATCTCTTAGAAATACTAAAATACCATAACATATGCATTTCTAGTTAGACTTGTTATTTTAGTACAAGTCTTATGCTACCATATACATTTCAGAATTTCCAAGTGTTAACATCACAACACTTATCTAACATTCATTGTATAAACTAAGTTATAACATAACACGTTCATAACTTATAATTCATTTTACAAAGTTGAAATTATCATTGACATGACACGGTGATGTTTTAAACTCCTTACTACATGTTTGTTACTTTAATATATCATTGAACTCAATTATCATGGTATCCAAGGTCTGCAGCAGAAGAAGAAGCAGACTTCAATCGTCTTCAGACGGGGCATGGGCAATTGCGCCCATACACAAGCCCTGGGACCCAAGATAACAAGATCAAATAAGAATTACTTGTAGCTTTTTAGCCTTAGCACCAAGTAGCAATTGCTGCCAGTTAGCATGAATTAAGAGGAAGAGACAATGAATGAACAAATGGCAAACTTTAGCCCAACAAACACGAATTTCACCAACCAAAAAGTAATATTAACATGTACAAATGGTATAGAACTATCACAAACATGTTTTCTAACATATTCCTCAACATAGAACAATTTAACAACAATTATACTAGTTTAATTTCCTCAAATTCCATATTTTCATATAAAACTTCATTTTTGAGTTCCTTAGATAAAAATCATTACTGTAATCTCAATTCTTCACCAAATCACTTTGTTCAAACTACATTTTCTTCGTTTCTTAACGAACTAGCATGAACAAGAATCAATTTGCATATTAACATACAAACTAGCCACTAAATTTGGTACTTTCATAAGCCAAATGCAAAATTATATACACTATAATAATTTTCTTCCTTTGTAACTGTAATACGCATACAATTTCTTATCTACACATAAACTCCAGCATCATAAACACGTATAATCACAATTACCAACTACATATATCCACAATTCAACAAATTGATTTCACAGAACATAAGATTTTGAGCCATAAAAACCCATATATATATATAATATCAAGGTGTTAAGAAATACCTTCAAATAGTTTGGAAATCCTCTTTGTTAAACACTGAAGTTGCTTAGATTTTCTCTCAATCTCGCTTAATTCTATCTCAGTTCTCTGCAATTTTTCTTAGGCCAAATGCAAACTAACCACACTTAAGCGTAAAGATAATACTAATAAGCCATAATACGCACACTTATTAGCATATCAGTTACAACCTAAATGTATTAGTTATAAATATATTTTATTTATTATTTTATTTATTTTATTTATAATTTAAAATTAAAAAATCCAAAAGTCATAAGGCTCCGTTTGGCAAAACCCTTTAAAATTTAAAGACTTAATATATTTAAGCTTTGTTTGGCAAAACTAAATTAAACTCCTTTAATTTATTTTAATAAACAATTTAGTTTATCATTTATAATCACATATTATTTATTTAGATTTCCATAACCAACATTAACCAGTTAATCTAATTGCACACTATATTTTAATTAAATATACCATTTAAACAAATAACACAAAATTATAATTTCATTATAATTTTATTTAACAATTTAATATATCATATAAATTATTTCATTATAATTTTATTTAATAATTTAATATACCATTTAAATTATTAACTCAACACAACAAATATAACATCTCATATTATATTACAACTCTCTAAATTATAAATTAATTTAATTTAGAATATTATCTAATAAATTTAGATTCATAAATATTTACTAACAACCATTACATCAATAAAATATTTATTTCATCAATTTCAACAATAAACACATCAAATAAATATTTATATTTTAATAAATATTTAAAATTATAATTTAAAATTCTAGATTGTTACAAGTACCCCGTAAATAATAGTCCAAGTGAATAGTACCCCATAAATAATACCCCGAGTGAATAGTACCCGGGTGAATAGTAAGAAATAATAACCCTTATGAATAAAAAATAAATAACATCCCTTACCTTAATAGAAGACTAGATACTGCAATAGTGAAGTAGCAGAATACTCTTCTTCTTCCTCTTTATAGCTTCCCTATTTATAGTTGCTCTTGTGAGTCTTAGTGAATTGGTGAGAATGAAAGAAGAAATGAGCTTCTATTTATAGGAAAACATAGTTTCGATAATTGCACGTTTAGGGGCTCGAATTATTACAGTTTAGTACTTTCATCTTTGCCTCCATTTTTAATTTAGTCCTTCAAGTATTATCAATCTTGCACAACCTCCCCTAATAGTACATGCATGTGAACCAACAATAATTTGCATGTGAACTAATAACAATTAATTGCTCATTTATCTGATTAATTATCTGTTTGGTCAATTTAACATCCAGAAATTAAGTATTATTGAAATAAATGTCGATTTTCATTAACACTAATAATCCCAACACAATGGAAATATTTTTATCAAAAATTTCATCTTTTAAAATTTTGAAGTTTGGCTATTTCCAAAAAAGTCAACTGTTGACTCTTTGACCAAAAATCAACCCCGATAAATTTTGTGTTTATTGTCTATTTTTACTAATTTAATCGTCCTAGACTCAAATATCTCGTTTGAGTCTCCAAATTAAACTCCGAACTCAAATTCGATTTTTAATTACATTCATCATTAATATTATAACTCACAATATTAACAACCAGATCATTGCCAGGAAAAGGGAGCTTTCCGATAAGGATTTCTCCCTATTGGCGCGTAATTAGGTGACCAAACCCCTTTCCTCGATAGAACTTTCTAGACATCATCAATAATTCAAATAATAATATGAATAGTTTTTTCGTCTCAATTATTGTTTTAATAATATAAAATATTACGACAATAATTGAATCAAACTGAGTGACTTCTCACGTAAGCATCAATAATAAAAAATACTGTACAATACCGTGTGCTACTATGCAACAACGCGTATTACTGTACTTTTGTCACCGATTATTTTATGACAACTTGCTTACTTTGAAAAATTTTCACATATCACCCTTAACTTTAACCTTTTGTCAATTTAACCATTTACTAAATAGAATAATAATTATAAAAAAATTGAATACTTTTGTGACGCCCCCAAAACAGGTATACATCACCCATCTTGAGTCGCCAGAAAATACACTACTGACAACTCCATTTATACAACTGTCGTGCAGAAACGACCATAGTTAAACTGTGAGTTTTAATACAAATATATATAACTCTCGTGGTGCCTTGACCACAAGACCTTACAATGGTACTTTACATAAAGGTACAGTCAATAACTGTTTTAGAAATTAAAATCTTTGGAAAATACTCAAGGAAACCTTCGTACATGGGAGGCCATGCGTCTACGTTATGATAGATATCATATGTCCACAGAAATATCCTTGGTTGACCCAATAGTCCCCAAAGAAAAATAAGAAGATTGCTATCATCTTCTTTCCAATGGTGAATCTTCTCTTTACATATAATTATCTCCACTATCTCCAATTGATAATTATATTTCAAACAAACTCCAAGATTATATAGGTAGTGCTCGTAGATATACTCAGCAAGTGGATGTGCATAACCCTGTCTTATGATAACACGAAGTCGTCTGTAATTAGATATCTTGTATGATAATGGCAAAAACGCCCTTCCAAAGTTGGGTTCACCTCACCCTATTTGGTTCACCAAAATCAACGGTTAAAATGACGTATAAAATACGACACACTTATCTATAATTCTCAAAAAAATTATTTCCATACTGTTTTAAGGGAAACCTCAACAACTATAGACCACTGTTTTAATCCCCAGTTACCCCCGCTCGACCCAGCTACACTCTTAATACCTGAAAGGAATTGTGAAGCAAAAGGGTGAGCACGAATAGCCCAGTAAGGAATATTATGACTAAAGATAATTTACATCATCAACAGCTTTCGTCAGTGATAAATCAGAGATTTAGAATATATGGTAGGTGATAAAACTTTTCAACCATAGTTGCAGTGGAACGAGCAATCCATTAGAAGAGTCAAATAGACCATAAAGTCTATTGTCTTCTCCATGTTTAAAAAATCCACCAACAATGTTTTATCCCTGTAACATCAGTCAACAATTCCTGTCCACAATCAGGTGAATAACTCATAATCATAATTGTGGTTCTAAATTCCTCTTCGCACCTAGGACGAAGATAATTTTCATCACCTATCTTTACCTGAAACATCAAAGACAATGGTTATACCAAATCAAAATTCATGTCCATAATCATACTAATAAATTCATCTTTCCACTACGGGCCAAAGATATTCATTAACAGTTCATCTTTCCACCTGTGCCAAAGACATGCAATTTGTATTTTTTAGAAGAGTAAAGTAGAGCATGATATCTACTATCTTCTACGAATTAAAAGTTTTTCATCAACTTTATCGCTAAGACTCAGCTTAATAAATAAACCACACCATCGAATCATCCCTGCACTACAGGCCAAGAATATTCATTTGTATCACAACCACGAATTATCCATGCACTACGGACCAAGGATAATCGTGTTTTCATCAACAGTCTTGATCATGCCATAAAACAATTCCTCTTTGCACCATTGGCTGAAGAGAACCCATGGTCATGATCATACCAAAAACTATCCATTAATGCACTACGAGCCAATGAGGACTTTTATCACATCATTTGTAACATTACGGTCATGATTATACCGAATAATTCCTGGTTATAATCATACCAAGTCCATATATGCACATAAGCCACGTATGACTTTCATCACCATATAAGCATGAGGATGATGACAATAATATAAGCTTTAATAAAACGAAAACAAGGATAAATATTAAAGACTTTAAATTTATCCAGAGTTTAAAAATTTCCAGATTATCAACATGATACTGCTTTGTGGAAAAAAAATTCAAGAGTAATATTATATCAAAAATGATTTGAACAGAAAATAATATTACAACGATTATTTAATGAAGATAATAACATTATTCATTATATTATAAACTCCATTTAATATTATTCATTATATAATAACATTAAATTCATTTACTAATATTATTAACCATTAAATAATATTTTAAATCAATGATTTCATAACACCTTAATCCAAATGTTATCAATCACTTAATAAACTCATAATCTAATATTATAATAATATTTTAATCACTTCTTAAACTTATAAATAATTTATTTTAATTGTTTACACTTTACCAAATAATACATTTTATCACTCAAAAATGCCATACTCATAAGATTTCATCACCATTGATCAAATCCCTCATCAAAAATCTGCATATAACTTATATAGGATTTTCAAGCCATAAAATCCTATTTACCAATTTTTCAACTTCACATAACATATTTAATTCATATGTTCGTAACTAAACCATTTTCATGAAAATACCAAATCAGTCCCAAACATTTTTCTTTTCTGGGATTTAGCAGAATATAGTCACATATTAAACATATATTTTTCTCAGAATTTTTAAAATTTATTTACTATTTTTCATATGGCCAAAACTGCCGAATATTTAGACATTTATCATAAACTGTACTTTTGTCCAAAAATTCTAAAATTTTAGGTATCCTCGTTATATACATGTACTCCCAATAAAAATTTTACCAATTTTGGAGTTAACCACAAGGAGTTATAAGGGTTTACTTTTAAAATAGTCTTTTCCCATAAAATTCATAACTCCTAATCTATACATCCAAAAATCGCCATTTTTGGACACGATCTAGAAAACTCAACAATTTATCATTTCCAATTTTTTTAGAATTTTTGAGGGTCAGAAAAATTACGAAACTGCAAATGAATTTTCACCCGCTATACGGTAATCCACGTAGATAGATCATTTCCACAATTTAATAAAAGAATGAATACGAAGGGTCATTCCCCATGCATGTGGTAATCCGCGTAGACAGGTTATTCCAACAGAATAATAAAGAATGGAATAACAGAAGAATTCACCATGTATACGATAGTCCGCGTAGACAGGTTATTCTAATAGAATAATAAAGAATGGAATAACAGAAGAATTCACCATGCATGCGGTAGTCCGCGTAGACTGGTTATTCCAACAAAATAATAAAGAATGAAATAACAGAAGAATTCACCATGCATGCGGTAGTCCGCATAGACAGGTTATTCCAACAAAATAATAAAGAATGTAATAACAGAAGAATTCACCATGCATGCGGTAATCCGCGTAGACATGTTATTCCAACATAATAATAAAGAATGGAATAACAATCCTTATGAGTATTGAAAGAAAATAACTCTCTTCATGAATACAAAAGAAATAATACCCCTTACCTTAGAAGAAAACTGGATACTGGAATAGTGAGGTAGTAGACTTCTCTTCTTCTTTCTCTCTATAATTTCTCTCTATAATAATTGCTCTTGTGAAACTTACTGAATTGGTGAGAAATGAAGGAAGAATGAGCTTCTATTTATAGGAAAATATAGTTTCAATAATTACACATTTTGGGGCTCGAAATATTACAGTATAATACCTTCCACTTTTTTTTCATTTTTAATTTAGTTCTACAAGTATTATCAAACTTGCACCACATCCCCTAATAGTAAATCATGTGAATTAATAGTAAATCATGTGACTCAATAGTTCTATACATGTAAAAAAAATAATTACAGTATAGTACCTCATCTATACCTCCATTTTTAATTTAGTCATTCAAGTATTATCAATCTTGCACCAACTCCCTTAATAGTAAATCATGTGAATCAATAGTACACACATGTTAACACATAGTTATAAGCATGTGAATTAATAGCAATTAATTGCTCATTTATCCGGTTAATTACCCGATTGGTCAATATAACCTCCAGACATCAATTATTATCGAAATAAATGTTGATTTCCACTAACACTAATAATTCCCACACAATGGAACTATCAATTTCATCTTTAATCAACACGAACTTATTCTTCACTAATATTATAACTCACAATATTTAACAACCAGGTCGTTCCCAGGAAAGAGGGGGCTTTCCGATAAGGATTTCTCCCTATTGGCGCGCAATTAGATTATCTAACCTCTCCTTGACATAACTTCTAGACATTGTCAATATTGCAAATAATAATATGAATAACTTTGTCGTCTCAATTATTGATTTAATAATATAACATATTATACAGATGATATTGTGACAATAATTGAATCAATAATATGAGAGATATGATGCAGCAATTACTGTAGCAATAATTGAGTATAACTGAGTGACTTCTTACGTAAACATCAATAATCAATACCGTGTGCTACTATGCAACCACGCGTATTATTGTACTTTTATCACCGATTATTTTATAACAACTTGCTTACTTTGAAAATTTTTCACATATCACCCTTAACTTTAACCCTTTATCAATTTAACCACTTACTAAATAAAATAATAATTATAAGAGAATTGAATACTTTCATTTCATAAATTTCGGGATCTCATAACTTTTATTTCATAAAATTCGGGATCTCACATCAATGGTCTCATGTGCTCCATTGCTCATCTCAACATTTTCAGATGTCATTCTCAAACACTGCCACAAAACAATGGTTAATTGGCATGCCACATATTATCCCTATATTATGACTGACCAACAAATAAGCTTAGGTAGGACACACTAGCGAAGAATTTACTCGTCTCTCCCCTCCTAGTTCTATTCCCCGATCTCCACCAGAGACCATATCCCTAAGCTCTGATACCATCTGTGACTCCCCCAAAATAGGTCCACACAACCCATTCTGAGTCGCCAAATACATAGTACAGAAAACAAATACAACTTCACTATTACAATTGTCGTGCAAAATACGACAACACATATGTTGTGAGTTAAAATACATTATTACAATCATTACAATTATTGATACACTATTTTACAAAATAGTGAGGACTGCTAAAACAACTGTCTTGACCCATCACTCCACACCCCGACTAGTTCCCGATATAATCTCACTTCTTGAGAAGAAAAATGGAACAAAAAGGAAATGGGTGAGCTCAACTAGCCCAGTAAAGAATATTATGACTAAGATAATAAAAAACAAATTATCGTTAGCCTTTAATAAATCAGATAAAATATAATGGACAGCAAGTTTTAGATCAATATTCGCAGCAGAAATAACAATTCATTAGAAGAGTTAAGTAAAAAATGAAGTCTACTATCTTCTATGATTTAAAAGTCCATCATCAATATTTTATCCCTACAACATCAATCAATATACATCTTGAATCAAATATTCATCTTTGCACTACGGGCCAAAGATATCCATTCGTATCACCAACTGGTCATGTTCATCTCAACACATGTCCATCTTTGCAGTACGACCAAAGATATTCATCAGGTAATCATTCATCTTTGCACTACAAGCCAAAGATATTCAGTTATATCACCATTTAGGACTGAGGATGATAAAAATATTTTCAAGAAAATGAATCTAGAGAGATAAAATAACAAAGATTAGGGATTCGTACTTTAGTTTATCCAAGTTCCAAAAATACTCTATAATAATCAATTGTGGAGAAAAATCCAAGAATGAAGATCAAAATATGGATACAATCAAAGATAGTCTCCATAATAGACAACTTGGACAAAGAAAAGAAAATTTAATTTTTATGTGAATAGTGTCGTATACGTGAATAGAAACCCTGACACGAAAAGGCAAAAATTTCACAAGAAAAATCATACTTCGTGAATAGTACTCGTGAATAGTACCGTATACATGAATAGTGCCGTATACGTGAATAGTAACCTCGACATGAAAAGATAAAAATTTCATAATAAAATTCATACCAATATTTTGGTATAATGATATTGAAAGAAATAATATCATTTACGAAAAAAAATAACATACCTTACCTCAAAATAACAATACTTCCGGCTGGAATATCAGATATAATGTTGAAAGAAACTTGCACTGTATAGCAACACTCAAGATGTCTAAATACTCACAAAAATACGCTCGATATTATAGAGAGAGAAAACTTTAGATTCTGGTGTGATTTCCAATTCTAACCTAAACACCTTGTTTATAGGAAAATGCTTAGAACGCTAAAGCAGAAAATTTAATAAAATATTATTAAATTTATTATTTTTTTTCTTAGCACACCACATCACAATCTCAGCACTCCACAAGTGATTCCCACCATATTAAAAACGTTTTTTGTAAAAAAAAATATTTATAACCCCAAAAATCAATTATTCCAGAACTTCAATAATTCATAATTAATAGCCCTTTATCAGAAAAATTCAAATCGTATGTCCATTCCATAGGAAATTTAATTCTCTACAACTTTATAGAAGAAAGTTTTTCCAAATTCCAAACGAAAAATGACTGAAATGCACATACAGATGATTTTCAACAACTCCATTCCGACAAAATACTGATAAAATACCTCAGCATTAATTTCTTCATTTATATCCACATAAAATAAATATTTTCTTAGCATATAAATCAATAATTAATTATTGATAAATAATATTACAGAATCACAATAATGACAACCAGGTCATTCCTAGGAAAGAGGAGGCTTTCCGATAAGGATTTCTCCTTACTGACGCGCAATTAGGTGACCAAATCCCTTTCTTAGACAGAAGTTCCTTAGACATTGCCAATAATGCTATCTAATAATATTATTCAAATAATATGAATTATTGATCTGATAATGGGAAATACTGCGTAGTGACAATTATTGAATAAATAATATAAAATATCAACGTAGCAAATACTGAATAAATTAATAAAATAAAATATTAAACAGTAATTACTGTAACAATTATTGAGTAGTAACTTTTTACATAAGAATCAATAATTAGAATTATTGTGCAATACCGTGTGCTACTGTGCAACACCACATATTATTGTATTTTAACCACCAGGTATTCCAACAGTTTTAACGGTAACAACTACGCCATTATTTATAAAAAAATCATACTTGTCGTTTTCTTCATCCGATAGTTTTCCGTTATGGGGCCCACAAATGGTTGCGCCGTCGTACGAATATTTTCCAACAACAAGAATATTCCACGACCAAACGAATATTCCCCGACAATAATGAATATTTTATAACCACTTCCTTAAAAATATTTATGCATTTTACACATAACTAACCACATTAATCGAATCAACCCCTTACTATTTCAAAATAATAAATAGAGAAAATTCCATTTTATTCATAAAAGTTGGGGTCTTACAACAGTAGTAGTAGAGATCAAGATAAAGATTTATGCTACAACTGTAAAAAGCATGACCATTATATTACATAGTGCACTAAACCTTTGCGAGAAGAGTTAAAGAGATATAATAAGAAGTCTCATCCAAAGAATGAGTTTAAAGCTATAAGAAGAATCACAAGTTGAAGTTGTCGTTGACACTCCAAAATTAAAAACCATACTTTCCACTCTACAAAAATCACAAAATCAGTATATGTAAGACCCCAACTTTTATGAATAAAAGATTAATTTTCTCTAAGTATCTTTTTAAATTATAAGGTGTGGATTTGATATAATGTTATAGTTATGGGCAATATTTACAAGTTTTGCAAAGTAAGCAAGTTGTCATAAAATATTCGTTTGGTCGGGGAATATTCGTTTTATTAGGGAATATTCGTACGATGACACAATCATTGGTGGACCCCACAATAGAATTACTATCAGAGTTAGAAAATGATATAAATATCTTTTTATAAAAATAACAGCGAAAGTTTTACCGTTAACTGTTGAAATACCCGGTGATAAAAGTACAGTAATATGTGTGGTTTCATAGTAGCAGACGGTATTATATAGTATCTTTGATTATTGATATTTACATGAGAATTCATTCAGTTTATTTCAATTATTGCCACAGTAATTACTACATAGTATCTCACGTTATTGATTCAATTATTGTCACAATATTTTATAGTATTAAATCAATAATTAAGACGACAAAGTTATTCATATTATTATTTACATTATTGATAATGTCTAGAAAGTTCTGTCGAGGAAAAGGGTTTGCTCACCTAATTGCGCGCCAATAGGGAGAAATCCTTATCAGAAAACACTCTCTTTCATGGGAATGATCTGGTTATTAATATTGCAAATTATAATATTATTGATGAATAATTGTTGTTTAAAAATGTATTTTCTGAAGCCAAGTGAATTGAGATAAATAGAGAATATTTTTATAAAGTATTTGTTATAAATTTTGCTTATTATATGACCCCCACTTACCCATTTTTCAAAATAGTCGGGAGAATGTTATCTCGCTTTTTGTTATATATATATATATATATATATATATATATATATATATATATATATTATAATAAGTTTTATTTTTTATATAAAATAGAATATACTATATTTTATTATTTGCATAGAACTGCATAGTGTTGCATAGTACTGTATAATGCAGCATAATGTTGCATAGTAAAATCAAAATTTTTTGTCAAAATCGCTCATGAAGTCACCCGTGATTTTTCCTTATTGTGCGTCCAAATAGTATTCTGTCATTCTCCTATAAATAGGATGCTTAGTTTAGAAATGAAAATCACACCAGAATCAGAGAATTCTTCTTCTATAATATTGAGCGTATTTCTTTAGAGTTTCAGGAAGCTTTGAGTGTAGAAAATAGTGCAAATTTTCTTCAAGAATATCCTCGCCCTACCAGTCAGAAATACTCTCTTTTTAAGGTAAGTGATATTATTTTTGTTCAATATTCATATGAAAGAATATTTTCTTCCATACTCTGTAGTATGTAAGTAACATTATTAAGTTTTAGATTCTGAATTCTACACTCATTTTGTTAAGTATTGCTTCTATGCTCCGTGAAATTAGTAGAATATCCTTGAAATTTGCGCTTCATCTAGTATCTTTTCACGAAAATATTATTTTGAACATTCTTGATAATTTTTAATCTTTTCATGCGGGGGTACTATTTACGTGGTACTATTCCCAAAGTACTATTCACGGGATATTATTCACTCGGGTAATATTCACCCGGAGTACTATTTATGACAAAAATTGATTTCTTTTCTGTCCAAATTATTTTTGATACAATATTATTCTTGAATTTTACCCCACAAAGCAGTATCATGTTGACAATTTGGACATTATTGAATTCTGGAGAAATTAAATTATAAATCTTTAAAATTTATCCTTCCTCTCATTTAATTGAATTCTTATATCATTGTCATCATCCTCGTGCTTATATTGTGATGAAAGTCATCTTTGGCCCGTAGTGCATAGATGGACTATGGATTGGTATGATTATGACTATGTATCGGTATAATCATGACCTGTTATGTTATAAATAATGTGGTAAAAGTCCTCATTGGCCCGTAGTGCATTGATGGACAATTGTTGGCATGATCATAACCATTGGTGATACTAACGAATATTCTTAGTCCATAGTGCATGGATAATTTATGGATGTGATACTAATGAATATCCTTTGCCCGTAGTGCATGGATAATTTAGTGATAAGAATTATTTATTGAGCTGTGTTACAACGATAAAATATTGATGATGAACTTTTAAATCATAGAAGATGGTAGATATCATGCTCTACTTGACTCTTCTAATGGATTACTTGTTCCGCTGCAGTTAAACTTGTTGTCTATTATATTCTATCAATTTAACACTATTAAAGGCTAATGATAATTTATTCTCCATTATCTTAGTGGTAGACACTCAAAATTTTCTGCACTCCTATTACTAACATTGCAGGAGGGTAGATTCGTCTTTTGGAGATAACCCTGAAAGACAGCTTACATCCATCCCGGATACCACCGGAAGTTCAGTTCCAACCCGGAACACAAAACGGAACATCATCTCAACTCAAAAACACACACCGGGAGTGTCATTTCCAATCTCGGAGATAACCCCGAGATATGCAGATCAAAAGACCAGCAACAACACCGGAGAGGACAGTCCTGTCTCAGCGATAACACCGCGACGTTCAGTTCCAGTCCTAGAGACAACACTGGGAGTAGCAACCCCATCCATGGTGATAGCCCTAAGGGATGCCATTGTAGTTCCGGCGATAACCCCGGAAATGCTTGTTTCAAACATGTGCGATCAGCTTCAATCAAGATGATATCGCGGCATACCAACAAATAGTCCAATCTCAGCTGTAACCATGAGCAACGTCTACTTTCAACTCAAACCGGCGATAACCCCGACAAGGAGTCAAACGTCATCTTGTTCCTTCAAACAATAACACGTCGTCTCAACACTTCATACATACATACAATAATGTCCCACAAGAGCCGAGGATTGACAATCCCGAGTGACTATTACGTGTGGCAGTACTTTGGATAGAATTTGAAGCTTGAAGACCATGGGCATAGACCCCTCTTCCTGACTTCACACAACCTCTAATCCATGTCATTACGTAACTCTCGACACAAGCGATCTGAAGAAGTACAGATATACTTCGTTTGGATGCTCGGATTGAAGTTCTGCAAGTTCGAACGGACATTACTGGTGCATTGCACCGCACGTCTTATGAGACAATGGGACCATGAGGCTCGGATCCACCACGACCCGGCCCGCGGTACAAATCATGCAGTACTGCTGCGAAAGTGTACTACTACCATCGGATCTATAAATATAGGTGAGGGTGACCACTTTGAAGGGAGAGAGAGAAGGAAAAAGGCGAAGAAGCCCTATCCATTTTACTCTACATACACATCTTTTGAGTGTTTCCTCTTCTTTAAACACTAGTTAGCTCACATATAGCTACTTTTTATCCGACGGGAGCTGAGTGTTTATCCATTTAAAGTATAAGAAGTCTATTTTGGCATTAACGTAAGCCTTCTTACATTCTATAAAGCCTCTTTCTCATATATCACACCTTTGTTGTACACGTTGATAGTCGTGTGAGTGTGTTTGCGGACTTTGATCAAGTGGTTTTCATTTCTATCGTATATATATACTAATATATGTATATATTTCATATATATGGACTAACATTATCGAGTTATGCCTCGATTGAGCCTGAACTTTGGTTTGGAGCATTTATCCGCTATATATATATATATATAAATTGTGGTGGACTACATTCGATGAGCACAGATTTTACATCCGGGCGTTTAATTGCTTTTTATATATATATATATATATATATATATATATATATTTATATTTATATATAATTAATTGTCGACATATATCGATGAGCTTTGGATTTTACATCAGTGCGTTTATTAAGCTTATATATATATATATATATATATAATGTTGTCGGACATATCAGATGAGCAGGATTTACATCCAGAATGCGTTCTTGCTTTTATATATATATATATATATATATATATATATATATATATATATATATATATTTACATTCTGTGTGCCTAGAGTTTCCTCCGTGGCTTTTTACTGACTTTTTTTACATTTAAATCCCACTGGAGTTCACTTTGTGGCGTTGATCGCTTTTTTCTGACTTTATTTACATTTTGTCTGCTTTTTGAGTTTACTTCATGGCGTTGATAGCATTCTTGCTTTATTTACATTTTCGATCCCCCATGGGGTTGCTTTGTGGTGGTTGATCATGTATATATATATATATATATATATATATATATATATATATATCGCTTTTTTATATATATATATATATATATAGCGCCATCGCTTTCCATACAAATTGTAGTATCATGTGAGCCTAGGAATCATGTGATCATTGAGTTGATTCATTGAACCTAGATTCGGTTCCCATGATGGACATTTTTTAGCTGTAAGTAGCTTGTACATTATTTTATAGTGTCTGAGTTTCCTTGGATGGCTATGCCCATAAGGAGTTCGACACTGCTGTATATTATTTTCTCGAGGATGCTTCGCATCTCGAAAAATAAAAGCAAACAAGCCGAATATTTAACAATAAAATGGAAGTATGAAAAGGTCTCAATTCCTATTGAGCACAGGGTTTGAAAAGCCTCTTTTACAAAACTTCATTGCTATATCTTGGTTAAAACTGAATTTTCCTATAAAATTCAAACCTTGTGTATATAGGCGCGAACGAGGCCTTGCACAACTTTAAAATAATTGCACATTGATCCACACATACACACACATCCATATAACAATTTCTTTGAAAAGTGGCGGTCACCGTGGTAACATGGATGTCGAGGGGTGCCTAACACCTTCCCTCCGCATAATCAAGCCCCCGAACCCTTAATGAATCTCGGTTTCACAGACCCGTTTAGCAGTGTCAAATCATTGGGTCAATGTGCTAACATTTTCGGTTGCGTTGGTGCAACCAGTTAAATACACCAACTGGCGACTCCTAAAGTCAATCGTCGACATTATACATGTCGGACCTTTTTTACTTGTTTTTTCAAACAAATCTCACATTAACATGAGAACACCAAAGAACAAGTAACAAAAAGGGACACTCAAAAATCCTGACGTCGACAGGTGGCGACTCTGCTGGGGACTCCAGTAAGAGGGCTTAAGCCGCTATTTCAAGCTTTTCAAAATTGTTATATGCTTGTGTGTGAATGTTTCATTTACATTGCTGATAAATGTGTACGAATGCATCTTAATTACTGCACTGCTAAATATCTATCTGTGATATTAGTGATTCGCACATGTCATCATTTGCCATAAACGGTGAGACACGTTGTATGTGAATGTATGTTGTGTGGTCTCTCCACCAGTAGGCTATCCCGTCGGTGTTTGATTACTGGACCCGTGGGAAGAATAATTCCCCGGGGCTCAGGAAAGGCACCACTGAGATTCGCTCCAGTTGAAAGACCGGATTAACTTCCCGTCGAGTAGATTGCGATGATCTGGGAACCTTCATGCCAAAAAGCCACGAGAGTAACCCTAAGATAGATCAGCCTCTGATAAACCAAACGCGGAGGAAAGTCTCTCATGCTTTCCATTTTCAATTACTTGTAAAAGCATTTACTTGTAATTTTATTCCATGTTCATCCATATGTAATGGAAAATATGAAGAATATCTGTGAATGACATGTTATCAATTAACAAACCGGTTTTGCAGGACAAATTCCTAAAACGGACATGTTATGATAACATTTACATTACCCTAAGACTAAACTATGTAAGTCTTTTGTAGGGAAGCAGTTGGGCACATTACACTCAAAATCCAAAAAGGCCACAAGCTTCTGACCAATCATGTCTTCTTCCGAGCAGTCTAATCCTATTTCCCGAGAAGAATTTGATGGATTGAGTAAACAAATTACAGACTTGGCTGTTCTACTGAAAGAATTACACTAGTCTACTCAGGGTACGAAGATACCTACACATACAGAGCCCTCTACACAAGGAGGAGTTCAAGGTCTGGAAAAAACAATTCCAGAACATCAGTTGGATACAACCAACAAAGACCCTGAAGACACCCATCTCCAAAAAGATCCAGACAACGATGACATCAGGAAGAAAGTCCTTCAAATGGAGGAAACCATTCGTGTTCTTAAAGGGATTGGAACTCATGGCAGTGTTTCATATATAGACCTTTGCATATTCCTTGGTGTTCATTATCTGGAGAAATTTAAGACCCCTGATTTTGAGAAATATGACGGATTAGGGGATCCTTATACACATTTAAAAGTGTTCATTGGAGAACTTGGGTCTTATCTTTGAGAATGAAAAGCTCGAATGCAAAATTTGTTTGAGAGAAAAGTCGATTGAGAAGCCCGTTCATGGTATACCAGATTAGACAACTCTAAGATCCATAGTTGGGAAGAGCTGGCCCACGCCTTCCTCACTTAATCTGATTTTCAATCTCGGATGGCTCTGACCCGGTACCAAATTACCAAGGTCAAGAAATAGTCTAATGAGTCATTCGGAGAGTATGCTCAAAGGTGGAAGCGCCTTTGTCTTTCAAGTTATTCCTTCCATGAGAATCGAAATGGTCATGACTTTCATAGATATCTGAGAAGCTCCTTTCTATGAAAGAGTTCTAGCGGTATTGGCAAACCATTTTCTGAAATGATCAAACACGGTGAAATGGCTGAAATGGGATTGAAGTCCGATAAAATTCAAGACCTAGCCGCTCTTAAAGCTATTGCTGAGCACATCCAGTCCGGTTCTTATGGAAACAACCCCCGAAGGGTCCATAAAAAGAAAGAGGAGGATGTTTCCTTGATACTACAAGGACAAAAAGGCAATCCAAGCATGCCTATACAGAGGAGAAACTACTCCCCTTTTCCAGCACAATCTTCAAACCCTCCATTACCTAAAAGTGGAGAAGTAAAGCGATCTCGAACATTAACACCCTTAGGGGACTCACTCGAGAATATTCTAGCCCTTCTGACTACTCAGAAGAAAATTACACATCTTCTTCCACCAGCCAACCCTAATGGGAGGGGTTTTAATGCTACTCGGAAGTGTACTTACCATGCCGGGGCACCCGGACATGATACTCAAGATTGTTGGACCTTGAAGCATAAGATTCAAGATCTAATAGACAATGGTGAGATCGTGGTCACTAAACCCAATCAACCTCACGTGCAAGACAACCCTCTTCCTCAACACAAAGAAGAAGAGGTCAACATGATCAGTTGGAGCACTAGACATGGTTCCAATTCTACTAATGAATCATCCCAACCCATCAAAGATGGTGTTGACAAATGGGATTATGCAAAGTTCCAGTTTACCATGCAACGAAAGATGAAAGCTCTTTGCAAACAAATTGAGCAATTGGCAAAACTGGTGACCCACCATCATCAAGTCACATGCCAATTAATCAGGCAGGAGCATGCCTATCTCCTTCCATTTGTTATGAATGCTTCATCAACACCTTCAGAAAGCGAATATATGGAGGATAAGGTTGCAAAGCGAGCAAGTTCTAAAGATCGTCGGGATTTCGCCAATAAAAGGGAATTCACCTATTTGGGCCAATCTATGGAGGAGATACTTCAAATGTTGATCAATGAAGGAAGAATCACATTCCTTCTACCTCCAATCAATCCCCGCTCAGGGTGGTTCAATCCTGATGAAATGTGACAATATCATTCACATTCTCGCGGTCACGGCACAGAAGAATGTTGGGCACTCCACCATCTCATTCAGAATCTTATTGATAGCGGTGTCCTGCAAATAGAGGATGATTACAATGTTCAACTCAAGGATGGGAATACATGCCCTACCCAATGGAAGGGATTAGTAGCAGTTATATCCGAAGAGGATGATGAGACTGTCAAAGTATTTCCCATACAACCAATTCATCTCAAAGGAGCTAACAATCCTTTGAAAGTGGCCGCACCAGAGCCAATTCCCTTACCTTGCAGACTACAACATCTTGTTGTCAGCTTACACAAAGTTCCATGGAATTATGGGGAAGCTAAAGGATCCACGTCTCATACTATTGCTACAGTGTCAAAGGAAAATCCACTGTACCTTCCTCAACGGGTTATCAAGCCTACTTGCGAAGCAAAGGGGAAGTTGCCCATGGAGAAGATTGAAAAATCCCTCCGTACTATGGGCCACAATAAAGTCAAAGTGGTTTTAAGCTTACGAGAAGCTCCACACCAGATTTCAATTCTGGACCTGGTTTTCTCTTCTGAGGAGCATCAGAAGGTCTTGCTAAAGGTTTTGGTAGAAGTCTACCTGCCAAATTCAGTGAATGTGGAAAAATTTCAACATTTGGTTGATCACATTTTCAACAACAATGTGATATCCTTCACTGATGATGACATACCTCTCGAAGGGACCGGTCATTATTGCAAACCCACGCGCACATCGCAGGTGTTGTCTTTCCAGTACATGCTAATGGAGTATTGATAGATGGAGGTTCATCTCTAAATATCTGTCCTTATGCCACCTTGGTGAAGATGAATATCAATCTCAAGAGAATCCAAAGTAGCCATACGATCATCAGAGCTTTTGATGGATCCCAGCGGAATTCTGTTGGAAAGATTGAATTACCAATTGATATTGGTCCTAATACATTCAACGTATCCTTCCACGTCCTCAAGATCGACTCAGGATACAACCTGCTATTGGGGAGACCATGGATACACATGGTCGAGTATTCCTCCACCTTACATCAACAACTCAAATACATCATCAACAACGATCTAGTCATTTGTCAATGCTAAAGCGGAATGTCCTAGACTAGAACTCTACCAATTATTAACTTCAATTCAGGAAGTTGAGTAGGCCGATTTCCATACTGCGGAAGTGAGTAACATAATACCATTCTATTGGAGCGCCACTTCCCGTACCCAAGATTTCTGATGAGGTTCTATCAGCCACTCAAGAAATGATGTTATTGGGTTATCAACTTCGACAAGGGCTTGGTAAGGATCAACAGGGTATTAAGCACCCTATCCAAATGTCCAGTCAGATTGGGACAGCTGGACTAGGCTATTCTACTAATTCCACTCACAGGAATCCTCATAAGCACAAGCAGGTTCCTCAAGCTTTCGCCACACGGCGATTTTCTATGCCTTTACCTCATGAGTTAATGTAATCTCCAGTAAAGGTTCCAACCCATGTTGTGGCTATGCTATTTCCAAAACCAGTGCCAATCAAAGAAAAAGAGGTGCTGATTCCTGATCCCGAAGTGGAAGAAAAGGAACAAAAATGTAAACATGACCTTGCCTTGATGATGGCAGGCATTCGCGTCATTGTTCATGATGAACATACAAACAGATACACCCCAGACGATGATTTCCCAGATGTCATGGTTATCATTCGGGAAAAGGAGGACACTGACGATCCTTCTATCACTGTAGTCCATCAGGACTTTTCCCTCGACAATTGGAGTAGCACTCCATGCATTGGTCGACGAGGATAAAATGGGCAGAAAATCCCTCTGCCCTGTAGATAACTTTAATTGCTTGTTTTCCTTTACATCACTAGCAGTTATTTTATCACGTACATGCTAACACTTTTGTATGATCGAACAGTTGCATATATTAAGTGAAAGCATCTTTTGTTTTAGGACTCTAAATTTAGATGTGTGCATACTTCTGCGATGAGGTGCCTTCTCTCCACAAGTACGTAACTTTGATGCAAAGTTGGACTCAGACTTGATGGACATCCAAGAGGACATTGAGACACCTCATGAGATTAAGGAATGGGTCACAGACAAACCCAAACCCAATCTTAATCAAACCACTCCTTTTAATCTCGGAACCTTAGACAACCCTAAGCTTATCCAGATTGGTTCAGACCTTACCACAACTCAGCGGAATGACATGGTTGCACTGTTAACCCAATTCCAGGATGTGTTTGCATGGTCTCATGAAGACATGGTGGGATTGTCCAGTGACATTATTCTTCATCGCCTTCCCATTAAAGAAGGATTCAAGCCAGTTAGGCAAAAGCTCAGGCGATTGAAACCTGAGTGGAGTTTAAAAGTCAAAGAAGAAATTGTGAAACAATTTTAAGCTGGCATCATCATGGTGTCTACATATCCTGAGTGGATATCCAACATTGTTCCCGTGCCTAAACCAGGAGGAAAGGGGCGAATTTGCGTGGATTATCAAGATTTGAACAAAGCTTGCCTTAAAGATAGCTTTCTCGTACCATTTATCCACATTCTCATTGACAATACTGCTCAATACATCATGTACTCCTTTGTTGATTTCTTTGTGGGGTACCATCAAATTATGGCTGCTGAGGAAGATCGTGAGAAAACTGCTTTCATCACGCCTTGGGGAACCTTTTTCTATAGACGGTTGTCATTCGGCCTCATCAACACCGAGGCAACCTACCAGCGAGCTATGATGGCTCTTTTCCACGATTTAATGCACAAGGAGATAGAGATCTATGTGGATGACATCATTGTCAAATCTCGGAAGGAGGATGACCATTTAGACCATCTCAAAAAGCTGTTCAACAGGTTGCGTAAGTACAACTTGAAGTTGAATCTCGCCAAGTGCGCCTTTGATGTTAAGTCAGGCAAATTGCTAGGCTTCCTAGTCAGCCACAAAGGGATTGAACTGGATCCTACCAAAATCTAGGCCAACAAGGAAATGCCCATTCCTCAAACAGAGAAGGAAATACGGGGATTTTTGGGAAGGATCAACTTCATTAGCCGATTCATTTCTCAACTCATGGCAACCTGTGAGCCAATCTTCAAATTGTTAAGGAAGAACTCCTACATGAAATGGAACGATGAGTGTTAGAAAGCCTTCCTCACAATCAAGGAGCAACTGATCAACGCTCCTATTTTGGTACCTCCCAGGGATGATGTTCCCCTGTTCATGTACCTGTCCATAAATGACAATGTTATGAAATTTATCTTTGAGGTAAAAAAAGACAATAGAGGCCAAGAACGATCTATCTATTACCTCAGCAAAAGATTCAGCATCAGTGAATACAAGTACACTCTGATCGAGAAGACTTGTTGTGCTTTAGCATGGGCTTTCATGAGATTACAGCATTATCTCCATGGTCACACAACCATCTCATATCCCGCGTGGATCCTCTCAAGTATGTGTTCAAAGAAACCCATATTGAATTATCATTATCCGGATGGCGGTTGATCCTACTGACAATTGACATAAATCTATGTGACGCAAAAGTCTGGCATCAAAGGTCAAGGAATTGCGGATCAATCGTTGGCGCCACACTGTAGGGGATTACAAACCCTTAGAAATGTACTTTCCGATGATGGGGTAATGATGATTCGATTCTAAACATCGAGACGATACATGCCGTGAGTGGAAAATGTATTTTGATGGGTACATTAACACGAAGCTCTGGAGCCAAAGCGGTTTAATATCCGATGCGGGGAGGCGAGCCCCCTCGCCGTCAAATTGCAGTTTGTCAACACCAACAACACAGCTGAGTATGAAGGCTGTATCATGGGACTCAAACTTTCCCGTTCAATGGGTATCAGGCGGTTAACTGTCATTGGAGATTCTGAATTGGTAATCAAGCAATCCACAGGAATCTATCAAACCAAAGAATTACATTTACTGCCTTACCATCAACAAGTTCTATAGATGGCTTTGGAGTTTGAAGAAATCTCCTTTCTTTACATTCCTCGTAATAGGAATGACTTTGCAGATGCATTAGAAATGTTGGCCTCCTTGGTTTATATACCTGACAAGGAAAACATGCCAAGCATCACGATTGTTATGCAGAAAGCCCCAGTCTATGGGAATTACATTGGAGAAGTATCCGATGAGTTGCCTCCCATCCACAATCCTTGGTATCAGCACATCAAGGAATATCTACGAGATGGATCTACACCCGCTGAGGCGAGCTTAACTGAGAGGAGGCGGATTCATCGACTTGCTATGAAATTCTACCTGAGCGGAGATGCACTCTACAAAGGAGATGCAGGATTAGGTCTCCTCAGATGTCTGGACAAAGACCAAGCTCAACGGCTCATGGATGGGATCCATGGTGGAGTGCGCGGTCCTCACATGAGCGGACCCCTAATTGTCAAGAAAATTCTCAGAACGGGACATTATTGGCTTACACTCAAAGCTGACTGTGATGATCACATCAAGAGGTGCTATCAATGTCAGATCCATGGGAATGCTATCCACGCCCCTCCAAGGGAACTCCATAATATGAGTTCGCCATGGCCCTTTTCAATGTGGGGAATGTACGTGATCGGGCCCATCAAGCCCAAAGCCAGTAATGGACATCGATTCATATTCACCATGATCGACTACTTCACCAGATGGGTTGAAGCAGCTTCCTTCCCCAGGGTTACTAAAGAAGTCATCATTGCTTTCATCAGAAACAATGTTGTTTGTCGATATGGACAACCAGAGGTCATTGTGTTAGACCATGCTAAAAACCTCAACAACAACATGATGGAGGAATTATGCAGAAAATTCCACATCAAACATCTCAACTCTGTCATCTACCGACCAAAGATGAATGGTGGTGTTGAAGCGGCTAATAAAAACAACAAGAAGATCATGCAGAAAATATCCGGCAATCACAAAGGATGGCCTGACTTCTTGCCCCTAACTTTATTAGCCTACAGAACTTCAATGCGTTCTTCCACTGGGGCAACCCCCTACTCGTTAGTCTATGGGATGGAAGCAGTGCTCCCCATAGAAGTGGAAATGGAATCCCTCAGAGTATTGATGGATGCTCAATTGGATGAAGACCAATGGGTACAAGATAGGTATCACCAATTGTCTCTGATAGATGAAAGGGGAACCGTGGCTATCTTCCATGGTCAGTTATATCAGCAAAGGATCGCACGATCCTACAACAGAAAAGTCCGACTACGGCAATTCAAACAACATGACTTGGTTTTGAAGATCATTAACAACCAAGATCAATCTAAGGGAAAATTCGCGCCTAACTGGGAAGGCCCGTTTATTGTCAAAGAAGAATTGACAGGAAGTGCTCTCAGATTGCAGGAAATGGATGGCGATGAATTTCCATAGCTTATCAACTCGGACACCATGAAACGGTACTATGTCTGAAGTTACCATCAAACAAACATCCTGGCTTTGATCATCCAATCACCAGTCATTCCGATTTTGAACCCTCTCTCCTTTTTACAAACTCTTCTGCCCCTCAGGGAAACATACACTTCAAACCAGCAGCCTAGTTTCACTTCATTTCAAACTTTTCACCCCTACTTCTCCTGAAGACAAGATTAAACTTTTCACACCTACTTCTCCTGAAGACGAGATTAAACTTTTCACCCCTGCAGTTTATCCTCAAGATGGGATTAAACTTTTTCCACACTGGCAGTTTATCCCCTCTATGGGATTAAACTTTCTTCTCCCCATGATATAGCTTGCGCACATGGGATTTACGATTCTCTTCAATTGCGATTTCGTCACGAGGGGGCGAACTACGTTGACCGATCTCCCCGATACCCGAGAAGTGCGTAGGCAACCATATTCTATATGGCCCTGCGGTTGCAATAAAGAAAAACAACAAAAACATTTCGCGCCTTTTCTCACAAAAACAATAAAAATAACAAAATACTTCTACACCCATCGCTTCCGCATTCACGTTGAACCTCATACACTAGGTTTGAAATACATGAGACTTGATCTCCTCTTCAACAGAGTACGTAGGCGACCATTCATGGTGCGCCTAACCCTACCGGAACAAACATACTTGTCACACGTGATCTGGTATCAACCTTCAAATTGCCCCACTTCATCGGTTTCAGATCAAAGGGATGGAATTATCTAACCTCTTCTCACAAATAGAAGATTCGGTGACCATCTAAGCTACGATCGTGCCTCAAAGAGCAATACCAACCCATAAGAGATGGAATTAACTAGGCTTCTCATAAATAGAAGTACTGGCGACCTTCTGTGGTGCGGTCAATCTCAGAGAGGAAGAGACCACCCTCCTCTCCACTTTTTTTCATACGGATACCAGTCCCAAGACACCAAAGATGGTAGGGATTTTCAGAAATCAATGATCCATTCTAAGAGACCTTGCGACGTCTCAATGTCCATCTATTAAGGATAAGTTTAGAATGCATCAAGATCAAAGGCCCTGGAGAAACAAGCAAATATCAAGAAAGTATCAAGGCATAACTAAAAGGGAAGTGAATCAAAATATATTTCCCTGCCATACATAATATTGTTTGATATATACATCTATGTTGTACATGACAAAATGGCTAAGCTAGTCTGTGCAGGAAAATACAAAGCTATCTACAGATCTGTATGTATGCGGACTATCAGATCTAACATAACATCCCTCTCTGAAGACGGAGGTAACGCTGCAAGCTCCTACCCAAGGGTATCTACACGAGCTAGCAAATCAGAGGCTAATTGCATGGTGACATAATGCTCATCAATGTAAGCACTCATGTCGGCCAGACTGACCATCATCAAGGATCTCACTGAAGTGCTGTCTGCAATGGCCACATCCCTAGCAGATAAGGTGGCATCCCACTCAACTATCAATGCATCCCTGGCTGATCTAGCCTCATCCCTCTCTAACAGAGCGGTATCTCTCTCATCAAGAGCTATCAACAGCGTGGCTCTAGCCTGATCTCTGTCATAGGTCATCAGATGTAAGCTCTGCTCCAAATCTTTGTCTTGAATCTTTGAGTAATAGTGGCATTCGGGGTGGAGAATCTATCACAAATCTTTGGCGGCCAATGATCAAATCATCGGTGGGAATGACGACCTCCTCTATAGGCTCCTCATCGCCGAGAATCAATCCTCTCACCTTTGTGGATACCGCTGCATGATGATGCGATCTCTGTCTCCATCCATGCGGAATACTCTGCAGAACAACCTGGATGATAGACAAAAAACTCAGCCAACTCTCGCTGATCCCAATAGGCATACAACCTGGATCTGTCCTCCGCTGACAAATGGTGTGACGCGAAGCGCTGACTCACTGTCCCTTTATACAGATAAAAATCCTGGAACTGGTCAAACTGACACATCACGTCCAGTGGGTGGTAAGTAATCATGCTCCTCAAACCAGCCAGAGGGAGATAATCCATGCCCGGAGCATGAGTAATGAAGTTATAGGGTGAGCTAAGCCCTGAACACGGCAATATATCAAACGGATCTCCAATCTCTGCCAAGAAAGCGGACCAAGATACGGCATCTGTATACCCCGCAAGCTGAAAGGAGTATGACATGGATATCTCATTGGTGAAACAAAATCTATGATGTCTAAATGTGCCAATCGGTCTCAAGTGTGACATGAACCACACATACAAAGATACCGAAGCTACTGTGAACACTCCCTCACGGATAAGTGCAACAGTATGTAGTCAACCTGAAGGTCTCTGTGTTGATCATCGGTACAATGGTATGACCCTCCCTAATAGCTCTCACTGCCATAATGACGTCGATATCTAGCTCATCCATGTACCGCGGCATGTATACGTATGACAATACGCATAGAAGCAGTACATCTACTCTGGCTGACCGCCAATGATCCTCCGATGTGGTGAAATCCCTGGAATGCTGTGCATAGCTGTCCTTAGAGCCAAACCTGTCAAATAAGAAATGCTGGGATATAACATGGCCGGATGTGATCTCATCCTGCACCACTCTGCTCCTCAAACCTGTGAGAGTCATGAACTGTCTACTCATGTCTCCCGTCACCATGTGCACACAAGGTCTGTCCAGCGGCAGCATCGTCAACCGTGCATACTCCTCCAAAGTAGGAGTCAACTCATGGGTCCCAAAACAGAATACCTGTCTATCCGGTACCTAGTTCTCTAGCATGCCCTCTACAAATCCTGGAGGAACCTGAAACATCAGTAAGGTCATAGTATGCTATAGCAAATCATCTACAATCACCATGTCTGATGGTGATATACTATCATACCATGAGCGCATACCAGCTACCACCGCAAATGGTGGGGTATGATTAATACGGCTAACTGTCGAAGAAGACATCTATATGGGCCGTGTCATAAGACCATCCAGTGGTCAATGCTGAATATCTCTGGACATATATACATATGCATAACAATAACATGCATGATACAATAGATGGCAATATGATATAGGGAATGGAAAACTATGCATACATTCCTAAGTATATCATCATCTAATACATCTCTGTACAGCTAAAATACAGGGAAATGGGGTGAAGCTACCCAACATCTAACAGAGGCCTATCAAAAGATATAGCGAGAATGGGGCGAAGCTACCCAGCAGCTAACAGAGGCCTATTAAAAGAAATACATCAAAAAAAGTCAATGGTGTCGATGTCCACATCATCGATGTTGTCCACCTGATGTAACTCCTCCTGAGTCACTGGATCTCTATCTACAGGGATGTTAGGCCTATACAAAGGAGGATCTGCGCCGGCAAAACCATATGGGTCATCCGAGGGACCAGCGCCAGAGCTAGAAGGATCAAAAGTATCTACCTCTGCAAGATCTCTGCCCAAATTCCGAATGAAAAGATATGACCGGTCCAGCTGCCACGTCAATCTATCTATCTGTGTCACATGAGTCAGATCTCTGACACAGGCTAGCCAATCCATCATCATCACGGATCCTGGAACCATATCCCCCATAAACTATGTGGCGCGGGTCTGAGCTCTAATCGTATGAGGGATCCACCAATGCTGGAACATCTCTTGAGAACAAGGGCCCTCTGACAATGTAAAGCCGTCAATCCCCATCAATGCGATGTCAATGATGGGTGACTGTAAAATAGGCCAATAACGCTTGGCAGGAGGCAAGATCGGAATACGAATCTCTCATATGGTGCTCCTGATAGCACGCTCTCCTAAATAGAGCTCCTATCCTCCATCTGTGAAGAGAGGAATCCTGTGGGTAGAAATGACGTACTCTACTCTAGTCGGGTACCCATCCTCAAATCCAACTACCAAATGCTCTCCAGGGTAGGGAATCCATATGATGACATCAGCTGTCAATAACTCCAGTTGTAGGCGACAATGAGTGAAACCCTCAGCAATAGGGACCTCAGCCAGTGTGGAATGATGCCATCTCTGTCCTCGTGGATAGGTGTCTAAACCTAACACGCTCACAGGACGCAAACAAGGAAGCCTCTCATAGGCCCAAAACTTCCAACACAAAGGCAAACATCTACTTTCAGTCAACACTCTTCACCCATACATGGGAAAAGACAAAAGAAACACTCACTAACAGAAATAGGTAGAATCCTAACCACACCTCGGTCAAGCCCTGCGATTGCATGCGCATTACCTTGAGGAAATAGGCAAAGGTATAGGAACCCCAATCATACTCTCCTATACGGTCCACGTGTCGAGTGGCGCTGATTAAAGCGAAGGACACCATAGAGGAATTATCTGCTATGAAGCATCCCCTAATGATCATCAGGAACAATCGCCGAAGAATGCGATCCCTGACTCTCACATCATCGGGTATAGGCTCACTCAACAGCCCGCTCATAGCATCTATGCTCAAAGGACCTGTACGAACGGTTCTGCCCTTGAGCGCCTTCGCCGGAACTCCCAATAAGGATCTGACGGTAGTAGAGGTGATATCCGTCATGCAAGGCACCGGCTCCCCTCCAAACTCCATACCTGTGATAAACTACCAATCCATCGTCATCATCACCTCGCAATCCAGCAAATGGAGTGACTGAGTCTGGTGGAACCACCGCTCAGACAATGCCCTGAGGTAACCCTAGGGACAGCAACGAGGTAGAATGGAAAAGAACCTCCCGAATCCCCAGCCATGGACGATTGCTCTATAGTCATCATGCAAGGCCTGATACATAGAGTGGATGCTAAACCAGTTCCCTCGAGGCTGTGTGAAGCCAGGAACCTACATCAAATGCAGATCAACATCAGACTCCTTAACACCTCATCAATAGGAAATAAGGAAGATTAAAGATCTAACTTCATACCTCATTTGCGTGCAGGTATACTGAAGGATGCCTACTCAAGTCACCCAGAAGATCTGGGTTTGCCACTTGAATACCTGGCAATTCCCTACGGGGAACACGCGTCAAACTGAGGAGTAGGAACCTCGAAGCGGTACATCCTCCTCCTCGCCCCTCGGCATTCAAAGACCTCAACCCGAATAGGATGTACTCGCGCCCGCCAAACGATGAGGTCTCTCACGAATCTGCACCGAGGCTCTTCCAAAGCCCTCCTCCGTACACCAGAAGTGGTCCTACGGGAACTGCTCGGCTGATCTGGATCCATAATATCTGGACAACAAGTCTCCAAATCACCTCAGAAAGGGTGTGGTAATTTCGTACCTGGAGTCTTTTTCAAAATGCATCCTATGATTACATGCATGAATGCATTGTTTTAACATACATCTACAGTAGAGTTAAAAATGCATGACTACCCAATGCCTACATTTTTGGGAAAATTTTGCCATAGCCCCTTTGTAAATGGGACTATCCACGTGCACATAGGCATGACTAGGTGGCCATTCAGTAGCACACCTGTAGACAGTCATATACATCCTGTATGCATTCATCACATCACAGTAAAAATCCATAGGTGTAGTCTAATTACCAGGATTATTTTACTATTCTACCTTTTACTCATTTGTCCTCAAATAGGATAAGAAATGACAGTAAAAGGTGCCAATTTGACTGCTTCAAAAGTCAAATTTTTTCACATCATTATGTTCAGCATGGTTTAATACTAACATTTACTATGTTAAATATTTTTTATCAAGTCATATCAGCATGCATATTCACTACTATGTGTCTAAATGCATTTCATGCGATAAGTCATTTTCCAACTGACAAAAATTAGAAAAAATACATGCATGTGTTACCAGGATAGTGAAGAACGCTTGTACGGTGACAAAATATGCAGAAAGTTGCCGAACTCAAAGCAGATCAAGAAGAAGAGCTCTCGGATTTCCTTCACAAGAACTTGAAAATGACTTATGAAAGCGACCGACCACCTATACATAGTACACGGTGGTCAGCAGTCAACTCGCATGACTCCTGCAGTAGTACCTCGCGCCCCCCTACACAGTCCCACACCTCGGCTCGCTCCAATTAGAGTTGCAAAGGAGGTCTCACAAGCTGAAAAGGCCAAATCAGGAATAAAAATGCTATGCGATTGAGCGGAATAGCCTGAAATCCTGATTTCTTGTCGGTCAGAGTTAAACTCCCGTCGTCTCAATGGTATTAGCCTAAATGCAGGGTATACTATACCAATGAGCTCAGCTTTTATAAACCATGCTCGGCAATACCCCACAAAGGTCTGATGCCGTCATTTGCAGGGTTACAACCCTAAACAATCCCCGACGGGGGTTACAACGCGAAACCACGAAATATCAAACCTCCCCGGTGGGGGTTACAACGCCGAAGTTATCAAACATTTACGTATCCCCGGCGGGGGTCACAATGCACATCTTTCAAACATCTACGTATCCCCGGTGGGGGTCACAACGCACATCTTTCAAGCATCCACGTATCCCCGGCGGGGGTTACAACGCAATGCAACCATTGATATACACATCAATGAAGGTCAAGCAGCCTTGACACCATGTCAGCCGATGGCAAGTAAACCCATCGAAGCAACCTTCCCCAGCAAGGGCTACAACGTAATGCTACCATTGACACATACATCAATGAAGGTCAAGCAACCTTAACAATGCATCCAGTATGCATTTATCCGGTGATACACACATCAGCGAAGATTAGGCGACCTTGATAACAACAAACTGTTGGCAATAATTCCGATAATATGAGGGAACATGTTATACACATCCTCAAAATAGACAAAACCTTATCCCCACAAATCTCTTCCACACAAGAGGTACCTCTATGGAGTATAAGCTAGTGTCTAGGATTCGAGACTTTGGTGGTAGTCCCAACGTCCACATCTTTAGAGACTTGGATCGCATGTCCAAGCCATCACTGATTGTCATCCCAGCAGGATTACATGACAATCATTCATGCATCATACATTTGCATCATGTTGCTGCATATAGCATCATGATTATCTTGCTTGCATTTCAAGTGTCTAGGATTCTTTATCCTATCCATGCCTCAGTATTGCATGAATATGATAAAGAGGGCATCTGTGAGACACTGAAATTTTCTGCACTCCTATTACTAACATTACAGAGGGTAGATTCGTCTTTTGGAGATAACCCTAAAAGACAGCTTACATCCATCCCGGATACCACCGAAAGTTCAGTTCCAACCCGGAACACAAACTGGGAACATCATCTCAACCCGAAACACACACTGGGAGTGTTATTTCCAATCTCGGAGATAACCCCGAGATATGCAGATCAAAAAGACCCAAGAACAACACCGGAGAGAGGGCGATCTGTCTCGGCGATAACACCGCGACATTCAGTTCCAATCCCAGAGACAACACTCGGAGTAGCAACCCCATCCTTGGTGATAGCCCCAAGGGATGCCATTGCAGTTCTGGCGATAACCCCGGAAATTCTTGTTTCAAACATGTGTGATCAGCTTAAATCAAGATGATATCGCGGCATACCAACAAGTAGTCCAATCTCAGTTGTAACCCTGAGCAACGTCTACTTTAAACTCAAACCAGCGATAACCCCGGCAAGGAGTCAAACGTCATCTTGTTCCTTCAAACAATGGCACGTCGTCTCAACACTTCATACATACATACAACAATGTCCCACAAGAGCCAAGGATTGACAATCCCGAGTGACTATTAAGTGTGGCAGTACTTTGGATAGAATTTGAAGCTTGAAGACCCTGGGCATAGATCCCTCTTCCTGACTTCATACAACCTCTAATCCATGTCATTACGTAACTCTCGACACAAGCGATCTGAAGAAGTACAGATATACTTTGTTTGGATGCTCGGATTGAAGTTCTGCAAGTTCGAGCGGACATTATAGTGCGCTGATCGCAGACATCTTTACGAGATAGACGGGACTGCGAGGCTCGGATCCACTGATGACCAAACCGCAGTACAACTGCAATCGCCTTGTGTACTGCGGCCATTAGTCTATAAATATAGGCTAAAGGGTCAGCCATTTGAAGGGAGAGAGAGAAGGAAAAAGGCGAGGAAGCCCTGTCCATTTTACTCTGCATACACATCTTTTGAGTGTTTTCTCTTCTTTAAACTAGTTAGCTCACATATAGCTACTTTTTATCTGACGGGAGCTGAGTGTTTATCCATTTAAAGTCTAAGAAGTCTACTTTGGCAACCCACTGTTAAAGCCTCTTTCTCATATATCACACATTGTTGTACACGTTGATAGTCGTGTGAGTGTGTTTATCCGGACTTCGGTCCGTGGTTTTCATTTCTATATATATATATATATATATATATATATATATATGTATATATATATATATATGTATATATTTTTATATATATTGACTAACATTATCGAGTTAGACCTCGATTGAGCCTGAACTTGATGCGAGCGTTTATTTTTATATATATATATATATATATATATATATATATATATATATATATATATATATATATATATATAAACCGTGGTCGATTACATCCGATGAGCACGGATTTTACATCCGAGCGTTTAATTGCTTTTTATATATATATATATATATAATTGATGTCGTATATATCGATGAGCACGGATTTTACATCAAGTGCGTTTACTCGCTTTTATATATATACATATATATAATTGTTGTCGAACATATCATGAGCCCGGATTTAAATCCAAGTATTCTATCGCTTTATATATATATTTATATATATATATATATATATATATATATATATTTACATTCTGTCAAGCCTAGAGTTTCCCCGTGGCTTTTTTACAAACTTTTTTTATATTTCGTCTACACAGAGTTCACTTCGTGGGCGTTGATCGCTTTTTATGACTTTATTTACATTTTTTGTCCTACTGGAGTTTACTTCGTGGCGATTGATAGCATTTATCGCTTTATTTACATTTCGATCCCCATGGAGTTTCTTTGTGGTGGTTGATCATGTACATATATATATATTTATATTATATATATATATATATATATATATATATATATATATATATATATATATATAATCGCTACTCGCTTTCCATACAAATTATAGTATCATGTGAGCCTAGAAATCATGTGATCACAGGTTCAGTCTACTGAACCTAGATTCGGTTCCCATGATGGACATTTTTTAGCTATAAGCAGCTTGTACATTATTTTACTGATGTTCGAGTTTCCTTGGATGGGTCATGTTTATAAGGAGTTCTAAGCTCAGATATTATTTTCTCGAGGATGCTTCGCATCTCGAAAAATAAAACAAACAAGCCGAACATTTAACAATAAAATGGAAGTATTAAAAGGTCTCAATTCCTATTGAGCACGGGGTTTGAAAAACCTCTTTTACAAAATTTCATTGTTATATCTTGGTTAAAACTGAATTTTCCTATAAAATTCAAACCTTGTGTATATAGGCGCGAACGAGGCCTCGCACTACTTTCAAATAATTGCACATTGATCCACACACACACACACACACATTCATATAATAATTTCTTTAAAAGTGGCGGTACCTTAGTAGTGGTAACACGATGTCTGGGTGCCTAACACCTTCCCTCCGCATAATCAAGCCCCGAACCTTAATGAATCTCGGTTTGCCACAGCACTGTATTTAGCGAAGTGTGAAATCATTGGGTCAATGTGCTAACCTTTTCTACACGTTAGTGCAACGATTAAATACACCAATGGCGACTCTTAAAGTCAATCGTCGACATTATACACGTATCGGACCTTTTTCACTTGTTTTTTCAAACAAATCTCACATTAACATGAGAACACCAAAGAACAAGTAACGAAAAGGGACACTCAAAAATCCCGACGTCGACATTAGTCATAATATTCTTTACTGGGCTAGTTGAGCTCACCCTTTGTTTTCATTGTTCTATTCAGGAAATGAGAATATAGTGGGGACTAGTCGGGGAATGGAGTGATGGTCCAAGCTTGTGGCTATAGTAGTCCTCACTATTCTATGAAATAGTGTGGTAATAAATGTAATGAGGACTTTATTTGAGTTTGGATATTGTCTAGAAGACAATATTCATGTTAAAACTCTCAGCTACATTTATGTCGTATTGTATAAATGAAGTTTGTATTTAAATTTTGTATCATGTATTTGGCGACTCATAATGGGTTCTGTATACCTATTTTGGGGGCGTCACATTATATCATCAACAATGGTCAATCCCACATATAATGATATTGTTTATAATTTATCCTAATGTTTCTAATACAGGGGGGTTTTGAGTTTTAAAATTAACTAACTAAAATAGCATAATAAGACTACGAAGATTAAATAGTGAAATAAAACTTGATGAGTAGGTTTTATACCTATAAATTAGGTAATTTTTGACTTGATTATTATGTATGTCCTTAAATATTTTTAGTTGATTTTATGCATTTTTAGTATATTCTGTGCAGAAGCAGGAATTTATCCTAAAATGATGAAAAGAGCATAAAAGATGAATTTTCAACCTAATTCTGAGATATGGGCGATAGTGAATGTCATACATTAGCCTAAACCTAGCAAGCATGCATAACGTTGGCACGAAGAACCAATTGGGTGCACAAGAAAATAAGGAAGAAAGCAAGAAATTGGACATGAGCTTGGGCACAGCTGTGCTGAAGTTAAGCACAACAGCACTGTCCCAACTTTAATTCAAGTGCAGCTGCGCTGGAGGCTTTACACGGGCATGTGTGCGGGCGCGTGGTTTGACTTTCTGATGGTTTGTTAACTGATTTCATACCATTTTTACGGGACACTTACCAAGAAAAGCCTAGGGTGTGCAAAGTCTACAAGGGGTTCGAGACTTGATATATATTCATCATATTAGTGTTAAAATATACGTAGAGGAAGGAGACATCAGAATATATGTAAGGAGGCTTGGGTCTCGTCAACTAAGGAAGGAGAGCATTCAAGGTTAGCGAAGTTTGAAGACAGAGATTGAAGACCAACTTCGACGAAGTTTCTTCTTTACTCTTAATCTTTATTGCTTATAATCTTAAAATCTTTTCTAGATTCATGTTGATGTTTCTAACTGTAATTATGAACTAAAATCTTATTTAAGGTTGCAATGAAACCGATATTAATTTAGATTAATTCATTATTCCTTTTGATGAGTTGATTATGGTATGAATCGTTTATTATACCGTGTACATAACTTATAATTGTCTGATTAACGATTATTAGATATATCTTAAATGGATCTAGGAAATGAACTCTATGATTATATCTTGATATAATAACTTGTGATATAATTTATTCCATTTGTAGGATCTTAGATTTGTGTGTAGACTAGGGATAGATCTATATACCGCAAGTAACGTTTGATGAGAATTTATGCTTAATAATTTATTTATTATTACATCTCACAGGAATGTAGTGAAATAATATGAATAAATAAGTTATATAATTACTTGAGAAAGAATTATATAGATAATTAAGAATTCTTAGTTAACAATTCTATATAATTTATTTATCTTAAGGGAGATTAAATACTTTGAATGAGTTATCGAGGAAATTATAACCTTAGTCTCTCAATCCTGTGAAAAGTTATTGTTTAGCATTTAGTTAATTTTTATAATTAAAATTACACAAAGTTTCATTGTTTAAATAAAATTAAATTGATGCATTATTAGTAATCGGTTTAATATTGTTATTAAATACTCCTCATGAGATCGATAAATCTACTTTCATTATATTATTTGTGGATCGTGTATACTTGCACGTAAATTGCTATTATAGATTTAGCTCAACAAGTTTTTTAAATACTCCCAAACTTAACTCTTTTTTTACCCTTAAGCAAAACAATTAAAAACTAAAAACTAAATAATATGCAACCTAAAATAACAAAATTTATCATGAGCTTAACCTATTGTCTCAACGATCTTATATTAACAACTCAGATCAACCTAAAGCATGCAACACTCGACACTTTAACTCAGTCATTAATTTCACAATAATCATGATCCTTAAAAAGTGTGTGTATATGTTTATTAACTGATCAATCTTATCATACCTTAAAAAAGACCATATAATTAAACAATTAGAGAGAGAAAATTATTATCAACCCTGAAATCCTATGCCTAACCTCAATCGCAGTAAAGATAACTTCATAAAAGTCGGGGCACAAAGGGATTTCTACCATTATCATTCCATATTTTTCTGCTTTCATAATAATTTTATTTCTTTCTTTCGATGAGTGTATTTTATGATTCCTCTCACATTCAATTGAACGAATACGTCTTACACTCCATCGCATTCCTTTATGTATTGGGGAGTGCGCTTTTAACTCATTGTCAACCCGCCATGCAATATAATCATTAATGAAAGGATAAATTTTTCTCTTTTCCAATAGTTTTCCCCTGTTTTCCCCCAAACTTAAATGAAAGTCTATCTTCACCTAAATTAAAGCTGAAATAAGTTCCTAGGGTTTCAACAATTCCTTTCACCACTATTCAACATACAACCTTTATTAAGACAAATCAACTGAACAACGGTATGTCAGTGATTTCAAAACAAAGGATCACAACTCAAGTAAAACAAACTTCTAATTTAAGTTCCTAGGGTTTTAACAATTCCTTTCATCATTATTCAATTATACAACCTTTATTAAGATAAATCAACTGAATAACAGTATATACGTGATTTCAAAACAAAGGATCACAACTCAAGTAAAACTAGCTTCTAAGTCAATATGCACTATTGCATATTTCAAAATTTTACGCGAGTTTTAACCACATATCATCATATCTCTTATCATTGACCATCACAAAATCATATAAAAATTTGACTATCATGCAAAATCATGTAAAATAAATAAAATTACTTGGCTAAATTAATAATAATAAGTTAATACAAAATCTCAAAGTACCCTCAAACTTAAAAATTACATTGTCCTCAATGTTTGAAGTAAATAAGAAGAATTAAAATCAAAACAAAGGACTTCCCTGGTGGTCTCAACCATAATCTTCGTCATCAGCTAGGTCATCATTGTTATCCTCGTCCTCTTCCTCCGTATCAGGAAATACATGAAGTGATGAAAAATGAATTGGATCTGAGCTAAGCACATTAAAATTGATTAACCCGACGAGACTGACGCCGAAGAGCCCTGGAGGTTGAGCCATCCCCCCTTTGTTGTTTGGGAGCCATTACAATGCATAAGAACCAATAACAGCCACGCTAGTTGCTACAGCTTTTCCCTTAGGCAATTTATTGAGCCTCTGGAGTGCACATCAAATTTCTTTTGAAGTGCTTGGAGATGAAAAGACAACAATTTCTTGTGTTTCTCCTTTGTTCACCCTTGATTTCAATTACCCTTCCACTTCAGTTTGGATATAACACGTGTGGATTGATGTTATGTGCTATGCTCAGATTTGGACACTCGAGTTTGATCTTAAGTAGAAGTAATAATGCTTGAACTTGGAGGATGTGGAGAGTGATTAGATGTTGATTAGAAAAGAAACTTCCCTAAACTACTGAACTACCCCTTTAAAATCCGTTAATTCGAAACAGCGCTACTGCGCTGGCCTTGAGCTTGTTTAACATTTCACGCTCCTTTTCCAACTAGTACCTAAGATTATCACAACTAACATGCGATTACTAATGATAAACTAAAACATGCTTAAAAAATAAATTAAACTAACATATTTAACTACAGCTTAAAACCCCGATATTTATTGAAAATTGCTAAAATCAAATCCTATAACTTGATAGATAAAATAACTAATCAACTAGTTAACTTGAAATATAACATTGAAAATCAAAAACTTTTGGGTTGCCTCCCAATAAGCACTTAGTTTATAGTCGTTAGCCTGACTTCTTCCTTCTCGTTCAATCTTTTTCGATCGCTAAAATTTTCATTTCATACCTCCCATTCATCTTTTAATTCCTTGAAAGTTTCGACATTCATGCAAAATTGAGGATCCCAAAATTTGTTAACATTCCTCACAAACACTTGAAATATTGATAGTTTCAAACATTTCTAATGGCACATCTTGATCTCTCTTTTCTTGGCTCCTATTCTTGATCTTCTCCTTCACAGTCTCACTAGCATCTTCAATATTTGGGTATGTCCTCTTTAGTTACTCTTTAGCAGCATCATGTAGCTCTTCACCATTCCACATTGAAACTGCATTGTCATACTGCACGCTTTAAATTCTCTTTTTGGATCTATCTCTATATCGCTTGGCAAAGCACCGTGGGAGTTGACTATTTATGAATGAATTAGCAAGCTACTTCATTAGGTTTGCGAGGTTCGTAATTGCAATATCTTAATTATTCATCCGAACCTTAACTTGCTTTATGAATTTAGTAAGGAGTTCCTCCATCATTCTTTCCTCCTTCTGTAATATGTACTTGGTGAGAAAGTCCTCCAAACTAGATGCGTCCTCTTGTTGCGGTAGATGTTAAATTATGAATCTTTGATGGTATGCTTGACTTGGAATGAAATATTGATCTTAATAGTTATTTCACCATGAACAGTGTTGTTGATTCCACAAATCTAGATGATAGCAGTTTGGAGTGTTACTGGATTACTGATTGTAGTCGGAATTTCGAATGGATTGACTCCCACGAGCGACAATTTCCCTTGAAAGCTTTGCAACTTATGTAGCAACTTATGTAGCCAATGCATCAAGTATTCCATCCACACTTGGTTGTGTCATCCCCTCCAAAAGCCATTGATAATCGCTAACAGACATAATCTAAAAAAGGAAATAAAAATAAAGCGATACAAAACGCAAATAAAAATATACACGTTTAAACTAAAATCAAATTGATGAAAACTATTATCGGAATAATAAATATCAAATTACTCCTCGACAACGATGTCAAAAACTTGTTCAGTTAAATCTATATTAGCAATTTACGTGCAAGTATACATGCGTGGTATACAAGTAATATAATGTGAAAGTAGAGTTGTCGATCCCATGAGGAATAATTAATAACACTATTAAACAGATTACTAATAATGCATCAATTTAATTTTATTTAAACAAATGTAACTTTATATAATATTAGCTGTAAAAATTAACTAAATGCTAAATAAAAACTTTTCACAGAGTTTAGAGAATAAGATTACAATTTCCCCCAATGACTCATTCAAAGTCTTTAATCTCCTTAAGATAAATAAAGTATATAGAATCGTTAACTAAGAATTCTTAATTATCTATATAATTCTTTTGCCAATTAATTATATAACTTATTTATTCATATTATTTCACTACATTCCTGTGAGAAATAATAATAAATAAATTATTAAGTATAAATTCTCAACAAACGTTTCTTGCGGTATATAGATCTATGCCTAGTCTACACAAAAATCTAAGATCCTATAAATAAAATAAATTAGATCGCAAGTTATTATATCAAGATTCAATCTTAGAGTTCAATTCCCAAATCCATTTAAGATATATCTAATAATTGTTGATCAGACAATCATATGTTAATTACACAATATAATAAACGATTCATACCATAATTAACTCATCAAAAATGAAAAATGAATTAATCTAAATTAACATCGAGTTCTATTGCAACCTTAATAAGACTTTAGTTCATAATTACACTTAGAAACATCAACATGATTCCAGAAAACATTTTAAGATTACATGTAATAAAGAATAAGAGTAAAGAAGAAACTATGTCGGAGTTGGTCTTCAATCTCTGTCTTCAAACTTTGCAAGCCTTGAATGTTTTCTTCCTTAGTTGACGAGACCCTAGCCACCTTACGTATATTTTGATGTTTTCCTACTCTGCTTATATTTTAACCTTAATATGATGAATATATATCAAGTCTCCAACCCCTTGTAGACTTTACACACCCTATGACTCTCTTGGTAATTAAGTGTCCCAAAAAATGGAATGAAATCAGCCAACAAACCATCAAAAAGCCGACCAATGTGCCCGCACACGCGCCCGTGTAAAGCCTTTGGCGCAACTGCACTTAAATTAAATTTAGGACAGCGCTATTGCGCTCGACTTTGACACAGTTGCGCCCAAACTCCTATCCAATTTTTTACTTCTTTCATTGCGCGCCTTATTGGTTCGTCGTTCCAACGTCATGCATGCTTGCTAGGTTTAGGCTAATGCTTGATACTCACCATCACCCATATCTCAGAATTAGGTTCAAAATTTGTCTTTCATATTCTTATCATCATTTTAGGATAGATTTCTACTCCTGCACAGAATATACTAAAAATACTTAAGAACATGTATAATAATCAAGTCAATAATTACCTTATTCGTAGCTATAAAACCCACTTATCAAAACTTTAGTTCAGTGTCACCATTTCACACCAATAGATTAATCAAGTATGACAATATTTATCATTCAATGAAACTAATAGCCCTAGATAACAACAAGCTTTGTTACCCAAAACTCCTCTTAGATTATCACTTAATAAAACAAGCTCTTCACAAGATTTTAACCATTATACAACTTAGAACAAGCTCTCTAGATTTAATTTAATAGTAACATTAAAAATTAGGGAATTAGACTATTCTAAGAAACAAACATATAAGCTCAGATTGTTTAACCTATTTTTTGATAACCATAGCAATACTCAAAAGCTTGACCAAAATCATGTATCACTAACTACTACTTGTGATTAGGAACAATATTGATTACATAATACTATCCCTGAATCTAACTGATGATATTAGTTAATCAATTTAATCCTATAGAAATCAAATTAGTTAAACCAAATAACATTCAATCAATTAAAACAGATTAACATGAATGAATTTCATATAAGAAAGAATAAATAATGTATACTCAATTAAACCATCAACTGCTAGTAAGGTTCAACATTCCCTCAGAACTGAATAATAGAATCTAGCCTTACATGCTCTTAATGAAAATACTCTGAATAATAATATGTTATATCTAATCTCTCTTAATGTAATTCCCCTCCTCTATTTACAAAGTAGAGGTATTTATAAGTACAATCTCTGAAACCTTAGAAAAATTAAATTCCAACTATACTTCGAAAGTCTTTAGTAGATATAATTTCCTTTTACAGTTTGGATTAAGTTTCCATAACAAACTCTGAATTGGTTTCCATATCAGATTCTAATTCCCATAATTAGATGTAGCTTCCTTCTACGATTGTAATTCTATCTCCAAATCCCATTACAAATCAAACTCTTATGCTCCAGTACATCAAATCCAATCCAAACTCTAAATTCAAAAGTCGACCCACAAACGTAAATTGACTTTGTAGAGTACAACTCTTTTTGGGCAATCGTCGGGTGACTTAGAAAATTGTAGAGTAGATAAAAATCATAGAATGCTGTATCACAGTAGCAAATCATCTAACAAAGGATCATTGAGCATAAATCGTTGAACAACTGAATGAAATCGTAGAGTAAATCACTAAGACCATAAACTGCTACATCAGATGAACGTAGAGCACCAGATTGTAAAGTTCTTCCTTTGTCCTCCAACACTACAAACGTAGAGCCATCTGCACAAATCGTAGAATGCTCACTCAATAATTGTAAAACACTTCTGTAAAATAGTTGAAAACTTAGTATTATACTTCATATTTGAAAATCAACCTCAATTCTTCATAAAATCAATAAACACCTTAATAAGCTCATAAACATAGAAAATATGCAATAGAACTAAACATAAAGGAATCAAAATCATTGAATATTTTTGACCTATCAATAAGAAATAAAAAGGCTTTGTAGCTAAGGGGTTGTGGAGTGATTTAGAAAGCGACTCCAGTTTAGATTCCAGTGATGATGAAAGACCACAAGAGGCCAATCTATGTTTGATAGTTGTAGAAGAAGATTCCAACAAAACCACTGATCGTCGAGAGATCGACATCAGTGAGATATTTGATTTCAATTCTCCTGATATTAATATTGATGATCTTAGAATAACCTTGCATGATATAACATCAGATTTGCATCAATACATGAAGTTGTTCAAGGTTCTATCAAAAGACCATTCTCTTTTTCAAGAGGAGAAAGAGAAAGTGCTAGAGGAGTTGGAAACAACTATACAAAGCATTCTCTCTATCCAAGCTTAAGGCTGAGAATGCTCGCTAGAGGCAGATAACTGATGCAAGTATTGATGAATAAGTTTTATACCTACAAATTGAGTACTTCTGTTTTGATGATTTGTAACTTCTTGAGTATTTTCTATTCCTTTTTATGAGTTTTATTGGATTTTTGTAGGAAAAAAGATTGCAAGAGAAATATTTGATAATGATATCAAATTAGACAGATTATGGTATGTTGTACGCCAAAATGTAGCAAAAGAGACTCAAGCATGCGCGGTGTGTGATCATGTGCATTCGTAGGCAGCATCGTAGGGCATTCTGTGTAACACCCCCTTTCCGAAATAGAAAGAGAGGTTACGCACAAAACATGACAAAATGATAAATATATAACAAAACTCTAATCCACAAAAGAATAATCTCATCTGATTAAATGTCTTAGAACAAACCATAATAAATGACAAAATGACTAAAATCATTATTACAACTCTAAACAAACTATTGGATCACAACTTAAACAAAATATCTAAACCATTTGGATAAAAGGAAGCTCTCGTCACACTTGCCCTTGATTCCCCTGATTACCTGCCGGAAGAAAAATACAGCAAGACCCAAATTCCCAGTACGGATATAGAATACAAATAATGAACCAAAATAACTAATTCAATTAAATGAAATAAAACGAAACGAACTGAAACGAAACGAACAAAACTAACACAACGAAGTGATAGGCTGAATCAAATGGTTGGGGGTTATTTCATACCGAGCTCAGAATAAATAATAATATACCTTGCCACACAGGCAAGTCAAATAATGCCACAAAGGCAATCAAAATAATGCCACACAGGCAATCACACACATTGAACCACGAATCCAATGCATGTAAAATCGGAAGGTGTGTTTGGCACAAACCTCACCAATTCGCAGAACAGAACAGAACAGAACAGAAAACTAAGGTCGACCTATACGCCTCCCACAACAAAACACCAAATGACCAACTCCCACCGGAGCACAAAACGGAGACGCCGTGGACTGATCACACCGCCACGGAAGGTGTCATGTCTCGGTGCCAAGAGGACATGCCTGTGGTACCCCCACAGGTGGTTATAGCTCAGGTATACCCTGTAATTCTATGTATGTACACACCTAGGGGGGGGGGTGAATAAGTGTTAAAGCTAAAAATGATAATTGGTGAAAACTTTTTGAAATTTTCTGCAACAGATTTAATTCAGACAGCTACGCCTGTCTTCTTTAGTGTCTGTTTTAGCTTATGTTCTTCGTTTCTTATTATCAGACAGCTAGACTTGTCTGCTTTAGTGTCTGGATAGTGGCGTGAATAACAAAACAATGCAGAACGTGAATGACAGTTAAAGAGATAAACAGAAGTAAAAATCATACCAAAATTTTTACGTGGTTCAGCCCCTATCCTCTAATCTAGTGGCCTAATCCACGTCCAATCCCTACTAGGATTGGAGACTCTTTTTATTACTATTTAAACCTCAATACAAAAATTACTCCCTGTTACAAAGAAGCCTCAAATTTGATGTTGGACATCTATGCCCCCTTTTTGCACCTCTGCAACTTGTACACCACTGCACCGCTTCTCACCTCTAAGACCCTTGAAGCCTTCTATGAACAGACTAACTAAAACAGGAGACCTCAAGCCAAAGCTATGCTTGAATACTTTGATTTACAATGAATAAAATTTCCAGCACAAAAGGATATAATAGATAAGAATAAATGACTGGAATAAAAACAGTTGATAAGCTCTGATGTAATCTCACAACTTGATTGTCGGTTCTAAGTTGTTTTATCAGTCGAAGAGAAGAGGTATATATAACGAAACAAGCAACAACTATTAAATCTGTTAGCTAAGAAATCTCAGTCCTGTTAGCAACCATCCATAATTTCAGCAACTTTGTATCACCAGAAAGATATTAAGCAATTATGCGCCAGCTATTTGATTTTTGAAGAGCTGAAATAAAGGAGAGAAACTCTACCCACAATCAACTATGTTAAACAGGAATAAAGGAGATAAATAAGGATAAATCCCAATAGCTTCAGTAAGACTCCTTTTCAAAATAGAATACTAACTAATGTGGGCTCCACTAAGCAAGATAGACTCCTTAACTAAATTAGCACCCACGAAATACTCTGATGACATAGAAGAGCCAATTTGGGCTAGCTGGAATTAAGGACCATAATATTTGTTATTATAAATACCAACATACCTTAATAAACTTCAATTCAAATCTTCCTTAATAACCTCCAAATCAAATCTTCCATAATAGACTTCAATTCAAATCTGAACTGATTTTAAACACATTCCAACTACCAACGGAAAGAAATCAGAAACAATAGTTCATGTAATACCCATAACTAATGCATATCAATTATAATATTATAACCCATAATCCATGCATATTTAATAATATAATAACACACCATGAACCATGCACACTTAAATTAGTCATCAATCAAAACATCATATAATCAAAAACTAACATACCCTACGGTATTCTAACAAAAATATAATGTCACAACACATGCGACAAAATATCAACACAGAGGGGTTCTAATGTGTACATGTTAAATCGAACGAAACATCACACAAGTCTCCAAAAATATTAACATGTACTTTCTACAAGAATCAAAATAAATACAAAAGATGATACACTAAATCAAGAGTACAAACACGAGTTTCAAGTATCAATACCAAGACGAAACTATCAAAATAAATTTAGACATGTACTATTCTAAAGAGTACAAATATGAGTTTCAACTATGAACGCCAAAACGAACTATCACAATGAATTTGATAAGGAATAATTATGGAAACAATAACTAATTTGAAATGAGAAACAAAACGAACAAATTAAATTTAATAAGAGTATCGCGGAAGGAGTACGAAATCCGTACCTGGATTAAGCAATGTAATACCCAAAGTATATTCCAAAAACTTGTTTAGACTCTCTTCGTTTAATCTAAATAATTTAATAAGATTTTATTACAATTCAATCATTAATAACATAATACTATTAAATTTATTATTAAGAACTTTTATAACTATGTCAATAAAATTAATTAATTCAAATTAATATATATAACTTCAATTTAATTTACTAATTTTATTTATAAGTTTTATGGCCAAAGTTTATTAACATATAATATATATAATTTAAATTAACGAAATATAACTTAAATTAAGTAAATATAATATATATATATATATATATAATTATGAAATTTCGCCTACAGTAGTACTGCTGCAAGCCTGTGCTATATCATATATATATAAGGTAACTTAATCGATGCCTGCCAAAATCAAATATGCCAAACTTTAAAACAAAAAAAAATCTAATTCATTCTATAATAACTTGAACATGCAATTCACTGCATGCCAATTGAATGAGTACTATACCCTGATTTCACTTGAATATTTAAATCAATTAGGTTCATCATATATATGATATACATCGTTATAAAAGCATTGATAAATATTAGCAATTTACCTGACAAAATAATAAAACTGTGATCCCCCTCCTTTTTGCAAGTCAAAACTCAGCCGCTTGCTTTCCTCTTTCCCAAACTCGTATTAGACGTAATGTTTAAGTGAATTAGGTTTAGTTATTTATTCACTAAAAAAATAGATTTTATTAATTAATATATTTATTAACTCTCCAAATTTTAATAGGATTTTAAATTTTTACACAATTATAAATTTGACCCACTTAATTTAAAGCCCAACTTTACCAATTTAATTTATCCAACACTTATTAATACATCAGCCCACAAAAATTAAATGACTATTTTGACCCAAAATAAATGACAAAGTTCAATTAATATGTTTTAAAACAAAGTAATTTTTTTATTTAATAATTATTTATTATTATTCCATTTTTTTTCTCTGCGTATTACATCACCTACCCCTTAAAAAGGATTCTGTCCCTGGAATCAAATTAATGAACGTACCTAATTATCAAAAAGATGTGGATACTCCGCTCGAATAGACTCCTCCATCTCCCAAGTGGCTTCCCACTCCGAATGGTTCCTCCACAAAATTTTAACAAACATAATAGTCTTTCTCCTCATAATCCGCTCTTAACGATCCAAAATCGCTTCAACTTGCTCCTCACAAGTAAGATCCTCCCGAATCTTATCAAGCGAATATTGCACCACATGCAACGGATGATAATGATAACTCCTCAACACTGACACATGGAACACATTATGCACGTGAGCTAGCTGCGGAGGCAAAGCTAACCGATATGCAACTTCACCAACCCTCTACAAAATCTCAAATGGACCGATATAACGCGGACTAAGCTTCCCTTTCAACCCAAATCGCCGAATGCCCTTCCAAGGAGAAAATTTTAAAAACACATGCTCACCAGGTTCAAACTCTAAAGTCCTCCTATGCTTATCAGCATAACTCTTCTGCCGTGATCGAGCCGACTTCAATTTCTCCTTGGCCACTGCTACCTTTTCTGTAGTGATTTGAACTAACTCAGGCCCTTTAATGGCCCTTTCACCAACCTCATCCCAACAAGTCGGTGCTCGACACTTTCTACCATACAATGCCTCAAAAGGAGCCATCCCAATACTTGCATGCCAGCTGTTATTATAAGCAAACTCAACTAGGCTCAAGTAATCATCCCAATACCTGACCATTCAAGTGCACAAGACCTCAACATGTCCTCCAACGTCTAAATAGTCCGTTCGGATTGCCCATCAGTCTGCGGATGAAAAGAAGTACTGAAGTTGAGCCGAGTACCCCAAGCTCGTTGAAACCCTTTCCAAAATCGTGAAGTAAACTGTGGGTCCCGATCTGAAACAATAGACACCGGAGTACCATGAAGTCTAACAATCTCCTGCTGAAAGATTTGTGCCAACCTATCCACCGAGTAACCCTCATGGATAGCTAAAAAGTGTGCCAATTTGGTCAATCGGTCCACTACTACCCAAATGGCATCATTCTTCCTGAAAGTCTTAGATAAACCAGTCACAAAATCCATCGTAATATCATCCCACTTCCACACTGGAATGTCTAATTGTTGCAGCAAACCGCTAGCTCGTTGATGTTCTATCTTCACTTGTTGACAAGTGAGGCACTTCCCAACATATTCAGCCACGTCTCGTTTCATCCCATTCCACCAAAAATTCTTCTTCAAGTCCCTATACATTTTCGTAAAACCTGGATGAATAGAAAATGGTGAACTATGAGCCTCAGCCAACACAGCCTCCCGAATGATTGGATCTGACGGTACACACAACCGCTCACCCAACCAAATCACACCATGGTCATCAATACGAAACTCGGGCTGCTTGCCCTCCTCTAGATTCTGCGTCATGCTCCACAACTCCCCATCTTCTTTTTGAGATTCCTTGACCCGTGAGATAAGAGAGGGCTCCACTCTCATACCTGCCAAATGCCCATCTGAACATCGTACATACAACTCCAACTCGAGTCATTCCATATCCGAAATAAGCTGAGGTTGTGTACTAAGGGCTGCTACACTCCCTGAATTCTTTCGGCTAAGAGCATCTGCAACCACATTTGTCTTCCCCGGGTGATACTGAATTCTAGCATCATAATCCTTTAGAAGCTCCAACCAACGCCTCTGCCTCATATTGAGCTCCTTCTGATTGAAAATATATTTAAGACTTTTGTGATTGGTGAAGATATCACAAGTCTCTCCATACAAATAATGCCTCCAAATTTTTAGGGCAAAGATCACTGCTGCCAACTCCAAATCATGTGTGGGGTAATTCACCTCGTAAGGTTTAAGCTGCCTAGAAGCATAAGCAATCACCTTACCGTGTTGCATTAAAACACACCCCAAACCTTTCTTAGAAGCATCACTATAAATCTGGTAACCTCCTGTCCCCAACGACAATATAAGTATTGGAGCTGTCACAAGTCGTTTCTTCAACTCCTCAAAACTTTTCTCACGCTCCTCATTCCACATAAACTTCGCGCCTTTTCTCATCAACTGAGTCAATGGTAAGGCAAGCAAGGAAAATCCTTCCACAAATCGTCTATAGTACCCTGCCAAACCCAAGAAACTCCTAATCTCTGTCACCGTAGTAGGTCTTGGCCATTTAGTGATAGCCTCAACCTTCGCAGGATCCACCTTAATGCCTTCAGTAGAAACAACATGTCCCAAAAATGTGACATGCTTCAACCAAAACTAGCATTTAGAGAATTTAGCATACAATTTCTCTTTCTGCAAAATCCCCAACACCGTGCGAAGATGCTCCTCGTGCTCTTCTTTAGACTTGGAGTAAACCAAAATGTCATCAATAAATATAATAACAAATTGGTCCAAGTACTCCCTGAACACCCGATTCATCAAATCCATAAACATTGCCGGAGCGTTAGTCAATCCGAATGGCACCACCAAAAACTCGTAATGCCCATATCGAGTACGAAAAGCCGTCTTAGGGATATCCCCATCCCTCACCCTCAACTGATGATAGCCCGACCTTAAGTCTATCCTCGAAAAATACTTTGCCCCTTGAAGTTGGTCAAACAAGTCATCAATCCTCGGCAATGGATATCGATTCCTGATGGTGATCTTGTTCAACTCTTTGTAGTCTATACACAACCTCATAGACCCATCCTTCTTTTTCACAAACAAAACTGGAGCACCCCACGGCGAAACACTCGGGCGAATCACACCTCGATCTAACAACTCCTGCAATTGTTCCTTCAACTCCTGCAACTCCAATGGTGCCATCCGATACGGCGCCTTAGAGATAGGCTCCGCACCAGGAACAAGCTCAATAGCAAACTCCACTTCCCGCTGCGGTGGCAACCCTGACAACTCCTCAGGAAACACATCAGAAAAATCACGAACAATTGGAACATCCTCAATACGGGACTCACCCTTTGAGGTATCCTTCACAAACACCAAATACCCCTCACAACCCTTTGCTACCAACTTCCTATCCTTCAAAGCTGAAATCAACTTCAACACCCTACTCGGCTGTGAACCCTGAAACACGAACTTCGGAGACTTCACATCTCCAAATATAACCTTCTTCACCTGACAATCGATAGTGGCTTGGTGTTTATCTAACCAGTCCATCCCAAGAATGACATCAAAATCGCGCATACACATCGGAAGAAGATTAATGCTACGGATCTTATCCCCAAAATTGATCGGACACCTTCGATACAAATCAGAAATAACAATAGAAGTCCCCATCGGGGTAGCAATAGACATAACAGAATCTAAAGACTAAGATGGCACACCCAGGTGCCGAACAAAAGACTGAGCAACAACTGAATGAGTAGAACCTGTATCAAATAAAATAGACGCCTCACGATTGCCAACTAAAAGAGTGCGAAAAGAGATCAGTACCCAGTGCACCGCTCTGTTATATCGTCAAGGCAAACACTCGACCACCCTGACGCTGACCTCCATTACCACCATTATCACCACCTCCACCATTTCCACATGGCCCGGTACAATCTCTAGCCACATGACCCATCTGTCCACACAAGAAGTATGCACCGGTGAGTCTGTGGCATTGCCTTCCTGGATGATTAGCCCCACAAGTAGCACAAGGAGCTATAGGAATAAGATTTGGGTTACCCCCACTAGCTGGTCCCAGATAACAACCCTGATTTTGCCCCTGCGGACGATTATGCCCTTGCTGACGATTCTGACCATGCCAAGGTAGCTGAAGCTGACGATTCTGCCCTTGCTGAGGCATCTGCTGATAACCCCTGTTTTGATTCTGGCCATGCCACTGCTACTGGCCACCACGGTTCCTATTCTACTGACCACCCTGATTCTTCCCATGTTGTCCCGAAGTTTGACCCTGCTGGTCATCTCTATCCCTCTTTCGACTCCCCTCCAGTTTAGAAGACCGAAAGTCCTGTCGCTCCATCTCAATATTCTTGGTCAGATTGCCATCACGATATCGCCTCGCAAACTTGGTGTTAATAAGATCACTAGATCTATAATGAATCATCTACTTAAACTTCTCTGCCTGTTCTGCTGCAGTCCCTGCTGAGGTTCCCACAAATCTTGCCAACCTGGTAACCTCGTCATGAAATCCGTGGACTCATCATCTTTCTACCGAATAGACTGATAGTCTCTAAGATAGCCTCTTTATCGCTAAATTTGGAAATCATCACGATAAAAGACCTCACAAAACTTCGCCCAACCAACTGTCTCAACATAACCATCGCCCTTTGTTGTTTTCATTGCTTTCCACCACCTCTGTGTATTCCCTTTTAGCTTGTAAACTACAAGCAATACTCTCTTATTATCCGAGCACCCCAACACATCAAAGATCTTCTCTAGGTGAGCAATCCAATTCTCCGCATCAATTCGAGTTGGAGCTGAACTGAATGCATGTGGTTTCTGCTTCTGAAACCTTTCCAACAATAGATACATTGGAACCACCTGCTGATCATAACCATCTACATTCCCTTCCTCTTCGTTTGCCTGTGGACCATTACTTCCTGGGTTCTCCTATTCAGGAATTTCTGGTGGCGGCTGCTGCATTGCCTATACAACCTGTGCCACCAACTGAGATAAAGCTTGGTTCACCGCCTGATTCACCAAGGTAGCCAATTAAGCATTAAACTAATCATTAGGTTGCTTATTGGGCTGACCCTCACCTCTTCCCTTATTGTTACCTCGCCTCCCAGCAACTCTGGCGGATCTATGAGTCATCTAAGAAAGAGATCACGAATATAAACAAAGCAAATTAGGGACCAATTCGAATATAACTGATATAATAGCTGAACAGAAAATCAAACGGAACAGAGACCTAACCCAGAAGTCTACCCATAACTAATAGGTCAAACCTAAATAGGTTTTCTACAAGAAAGAACCTAAGCTCTGATACCAACTCTGTAACACCCCCTTTCTGAAATATAAAGAGAGGTTACGCACAAAACATAACAAAATGATAAATATATAACAAAACTCTAATCCACAAAAGAATAATCTCAACTAATTAAATGTCTTAGAACAAACCATAATAAATGACAAAATGACTAAAATCATTATTACAACTCTAAACAAACTATTGGATCATAACTTAAACAAAATATGTAAACCATTTGGATAAAAGGAAACTCTCGTCACACTTGCCCTTGATTCCCCTGATTACCTGCCGGAAGAAAAACACAACATGAGCCAAATGCCCAGTACGGATATAGAATACAAATAATGAACCAAAATAACTAACTCAATTAAATGAAATGAAACAAAACGAACTGAAATGAAACTAACAAAACTAACACAACGAAGTGATAGGCTGAATCAAATGGTTGGGGTTAGACGCCCCAAAATAGGTATACAACACCCGTTTTGAGTTGCCAAAATACATGGTACAGAAACAACTACAACTTTATTAATACAATTGTCGTGCAAAATACGACAACACATAAACTGTGAGTTTAAATACAAATATTGTCAGCTAGACAATATCAACACTCAAATAAGTCCTCATTACAATTATTGATACATTATTTTACAAAAATGACGAGGACTACTAAAACAACTCTCTAGAACCATCATTCCACACCCCGACTAGAACTCGCTACATTCTCGCTTCCTGAGAAGAAAAATGGAACAAAAAGGAAAAGGCTGAGCTCAACTAGCCCAGTAAAGAATATTATGACTAAGATAATATAGAACAAATTATCGTTAGTCTTCAACAGGGAAATATCTGATAAAATACAATAGACAACAAGTTTCAGATCAATATTTGCAACAGAAATAATAATTCATAGATGAGTTACGTAGAGAATGAAATCTACTATAATCTATGAATTTAAAAGTCCATCATCAATATTTTATCCCTGTGATATCAATCAATATTCATCTTGAATCAAATATTCATCTTTGCACTACAGGCCAAAGATATTCATCAGTTGGTCATGTTCATCTCAACACTGCTCATCTTTTTGCACTACACGGGCCAAAGATATTCATAAGAAAATCATTAATCTTTGCACTACAAGCCAAAGATATTCAGTAATATCATCATTTAGGACTGAGGATGATGAAAAATATTTTAAAGAAAACGAATCCAGTGAAACAAAAGAACAAATATTAAGGATTCGTACTTTAAACAATCCGAGTTCAAAAATACTTCATAAATAATCATAGTAAAGTAAAATTCAAGAATGATCAAAACATGGATACAATCAAAGCTAGTATCCATAATAGATATCTTGGACAAAAATCAAAAATTTAATTTTTCTGTGAATAATGTCCTATTCGTGAATAGTGTTGTATACGTGAATAGTGCCATATACGTGAATAGTAACCCCGACACTGAAAGACAAGAATTTCACAAGAAAAATCTTTCCAATATTCCATCATAATGATATTGAAGGAAATAATATCATTTATAAAAAAATAATATCCCTTACCTCGAAAAGAATAGTAGATTGGCCGAATATCGGGATATAATATTTGAAGGAACTTGCAACCAGATATAGCAACACTCAAAGTATCAAAATACTCACAAGAATACACTTGATACTATAGACAGAGAAAACTTCAGTTTCTGGTGTGATTTTCAATTCTAACCTAAGCACCCTATTTATAGGAATATACTTAGAACACCAAACCAGAAAATTTAATAAATTAATAATATTTTCAAAACTTATTCCTACACACACCTTACCAGCTGATTTCAACCATTTAACACATGCCCACAAATGAACAAAACATTTTTCTTTTAAAAAATATTTAAAACTTCAAAAATCAATTATTCCGGAACTTCAATACCTCATAATAAATAGCCCTTTTATTAGAAAAATTCGCATCTTATGTCCATTCCATAGGAAATTTTACTATCTACAACTTTGCAGAAGAAAGGTTTTCCAAATTCTAAGCCGAAGTTGATCGAAATCCACATACGGATGATTTTACAGGCTATAATCAAATTTCAGTCAAGAAATAGGGTCCACGAACATGAAAAACATGTTTTAAATATTTTTAGTAACAAAAATACTCCTTTTCCTCATATACTCATATATCCCACATTCATTGTAAAAATATCACCATTATTATATTATTAAAATATAATAATATATTTAAATGAATTATTTATCAAAAAGATAAAATATCAAATTTTTCAACAATTGTCACTTTAAAATTTTCTCCATCTATATCCACATAAAATGAATATTTTCCTTATCATATAAATCAATAATTAATTATTCACAAATAATATTACAGTAATCACAATATCGGCAACTGTGTCGCTCTCAAGAAAGAGGGGGCTTTCAATAAGGATTTCTCCATCGCGCCGCAATTAGGTGACCAAACCTCTCCTTAGATGTAACTTTCTAGACATTGCCAATAATGTTATCTAATAATATTATTCAAATAATATGAATTATTAATTCGATAAAGGAAAATATTGTGTAATGACAATTATTGAAAACAACAATAATATAAAATATCAACGCGTAAACAATTATTGAATCAATAAAATAAAATATTGAACAAGAATTATCGTAATAATTATTGAGTAGTGCATTTTTATGTAAGAATCAATAATTGATGCAATACCGTGTTCTACTATGTTTTAACCACCCGGTGTTCCAACAAGATTAATCTCAGAAAACTACGCTGTTATTTATAAACAACTTATACTTGTCATTTTCTTCATCCAATCGCTTTTCGTTATGGGCCCCACACAAGGTCGTGGCCGTCGCATTTAATATTGACAAGAAGAATATTCCACGACCAAACTAATATTCCACGACAACAATGAATATTTTATAATCACTTGCTTATTTGAAATATTTACGCATTTTACCCATAACTAACCACATTAATCAAATCAATCCTTACTATTTTCAAAATAATAAATAGAGGAAATTCAATTTCATTAATAATAAGTTGGGGTCTTACAACCTCCCTCCTTATGAAATTTCGTCCTCTAAATTGGCGACGACATACGGTGTTTCAAAAGGTGAGGATACCTCGCTTTCATTTCCATTTCCAACCCTGTGTCATTTCCTCAATAAAGCATTGTTCCTCCACAAAACTTTGACTTGTGGTATGACCTTTCAGCGTAGGACATGCTCCTTCTTATCCAAGATCTTGACAGTACCTCTTCATACGTTAAGTCTTCTGGCTATCTCGTCCGGTTCTAACTCAATAACGTGGTTCGGTCTTTCACATATTTACGTAGTAAGTATATATGAAAAACATTATGAACACGAGACATACTTGGAGGTAATGCGAGTCTATAGGCCACATTTCCTACTCGGTCAAGAATCTGAAATGGACCAATAAATCGTGGATTGAGCTTTTCTCTCTTCCCAAATCTTGTAATTCCCTTCCATGGAGCCACACGCAACAATACATAATCCCCAATACTAAATTCCACGTCTATTCGATGAAGATCCGCATAACTCTTTTGTCGATCTGTGCCATTTGTATACGTTATTGAATCATTTGGATCTTTTCTATAGTCATACGTACCAACTCTGGTCCCAACAATGTCGTTTCACCCACCTCGTCCCAATATACTGGAGAGCGACACTTTCGTCCATACAATGCTTCAAATGGGGCCACACCTATACTTGCCTGATAACTGTTGTTGTAGGAGAATTCCACCAATGGTAAATACTTATCCCAACTCCCTTTGAAGTCTAGGACATAGAGTCTTAATAGATCTTCAAGAGTTTGAATAGTCCTCTCTGATTGTCCGTCCATTTGAGGATGGTATGCCGAACTGAATCATAAATCCGTGCCCATAGCTTTTTGCAAGCTAACCCAAAATCGTGAAGTGAATCTTGGGTCACGATCCAAAACTATGGATACTGGCATGCCATGCAATCTCACAATCTCATTTACATACATATGAGCAAGACGTTCAAGGGAATAAGTCTCCCGTATTGGCAAGAAATGAGCAGACTTGGTTAATCTATCAACAATAACCCAAATAACATTTATGCCTTGAGAAACCGTGGGAAGACCCATAATGAAATCCATGGTAATGTGTTCCCACTTCCATTTTGGAATCTCAAGTGGTTGCAATGGACCCTTAGGCACTTGATGCTCCGCCTTTACACGTTGACAAGTTAAACACCTCGAGATAAACTTTGCAATCTCTCTTTTCATATTGTTCCACCAAAATGTATGTCGAAGATCACGATACATTTTGGTACTTCCAGGATGGATTGCAAACGATGTATTGTGTGCTTCCATAATGATCTTTTACTTCAAATCAGAGTCGTTAGGAACATAAAGTCTGGAGTGTACTCGAAGTATTCCTTCTTTATCGATTCTTACTTCTAGAATAGCACCTTCTTGTACTTTCTTCTTCATACGCATTAGCTCCGGGTCTGTGGCTTGAGCAACTTTAACTTTATCGATTAAAGTTGGTTCTATGCGTATACTTGACATCATCGCACTCTTTCCTGTATATGATCTTTTACTCAACGCGTCAACTACCACATTTGCTTTTCCAGGATGGTATTGAATGGTGTGGTCATAATCTTTTAATAGCTCGAGCCAACGTCGTTGCCGCATGTTGAGTTCCTTTTGGGTGAAGAAATATTTGAGGCTTTTATGGTCTGAATATATCTCCACTTTCTCCCCATATAGATAGTGCCTCCAGGATCTTTTAGTGAAAACAATCGCCGCCAACTCTAGATCATGAGTAGGATAATTCCTCTCATACTCTTTAAGTTGTCGAGGCATAGGCTATGACTTTCCCACGTTGCATGAGAACACATCCTAACCCTTTGCCTCAAGCATCATCAGAGATAACAAATCCATCCGAACCAGATGGTATTATCGTAACAGTGCCAAATGAGTCTCCCCTTAAGCTCTTGGAAACTCTTTTCGCATTCCTCGCTCCATACTGAATTTTGTATCTTTTCGAGTCACCGAGTTAATGGAGTAGCGATTCGAGAAAATCCTTCCACAAATCTCCGATAATAACCAAAGTTAAGCCCGTAAAAGTTACGCATTTTTGCCACCAACTTTGGTTTGCTCCCAACTTTGTATTGCTTCAATCTTCACGTCAACAGATACTCCATGTTTTGACACCACGTGACCAAGGAATGCTACTTCCTCAAGCCGTAACTCACATTTCTTCAACTTGGCATATAGTTTTTTTTCACGAAGCCTTTGGAGTACCAAACTTCAAATGGTGCTCATGATCTTCACGGCTTTTGGAATATATGAGGATGTCATCAATAAAGACAACAATGAATCGATCCAAATATTCCTTGAATACTCGGTTCATCATATCCATGAAAGCCGCAGGAGCATTAGTCAATCCAAAAGACATGACTAAGAATTCATAATGCCCGCATCGAAGTTTCAAGGCGAAGTCTTTGAATATCCTCGATTCTAATCTTCAGTGATGATATCCGTAACGAAGATCGATCTTTGAAAAGAATTGTGCTCTCTGCAATCGGGTCAAACAGTCATCAATGCGAGGTAAAGGATACCTATTCTTGATGGTGACATGGTTCAATTCTCGATAGTCAATACAAAGTCGCATACTCCCATATTTCTTCTTTACAAATAAAACAGGAGCACCCCAAGGAGATGTACTAGGACGAATAAAACCAATGTCTAACAACTATTGTAATTGGACCTTTAACTCCTGAAGTTCAATAGAGCCATTCGATATGGGGTTTTAGAAATGGGCTTTGTATCAAAGTTCAAGATCAATAAAGAATTTAACTTCACGCTCGGGGTAGACCGGGAAGTTCTTCAGAAATACGTCAGAAAGGTACTAACAACAGAATATTATTCAAATCGCATGTCTTTATTCAAATCCATAACATGGGCTAAGAAAGCTTGACATCCGCTTTTTCAATAAACGAATAGCTTTATGACTTGATATGACAAAGTGATTGATTTTAGTGGTTTAGTTGCTTGAATCGCATAACAAAGTTGGTTAGAATATGAAAACTAACAACCTTATTTAAAACAATCGATTTTGGCATGATGAGTAGTTAACCAATCAATCCCTAAAATCACATCAAAAGCAAGTATCTTTAAAGAGATAAGGTCAACAGTAATGTGATGGTGCCAACTTGGATCAAACAAGATTTATAAACAAAGTGGATGTAATGAAAGTTTCTCCTAACTGAGTCTCCACCACAGATAAGGTCAAAGTCTAATTTCTCCTGAGTCAAGTTTAAACGTTGAGCACAAGCAGAGAGATAAATGAATGGGTAGCACCCCAGATCTAATAATGTATAAACTTCGCAAGAATTTATGATTAGCTTACCCGTGATCACCTCGTTTGGGTTCCTTCAGATTTTGACCAATCCACGACAAACGGTCTTCAGAACCGATTGACTTTTGACTTTTTTTGGGATAGCCTTTTGAGTCACCATCCCCATCGGACTTGGTTTTGCTATAGTAAAATCTCGAGCGATATGTCCTTCCTTTCCACAATTATAACATACCTTGAACTGTCAGGGCGTTTCAATGATATGTCCCTCTTTCCCGCATTTATAGCATACGACCGGTGGTCGTTCTCCTCCCTTAGAACCAGTTGCTGCTGGTGCTGACGTCTTCACATTGTCATTGTTGAATCTCCTCTTTTTAAAATCTCCCCCCGACTCGCTTCTTCTATTTTCATGGCCATGATTACCACCAGAGTGGTTACCGCCTTTGTCCGTATTTTTCTTTCTCCGCTGGTTATCGTTGTTCTGATGACTGCTGTCACCAGTATGATCCTGGTTGTGGTCCCTCGGTTGAACGTACTCGTTATCTCGCTCTAATAATTGAGCCATGTTGACAACATCTGAATAGAGAGAAAATTTATGAGAAATGAGATATTGACGTGCCTGGGTTTCAAACCTCTCGTAAACATCCGCGCCATAACGCTCCTCATTCTCCACCAAATGAGGCAAAAACCCGATAACTCGCAAACTTTCGCCTTTCAGACGGGACACCGCCATGTTGTTTTGTTCCAATCTAATAAACTCCACTTCCTTCATATGATTTAATACTTTCGTGAAAATACTTGTCATTGAACAGCTTTCAAATATCTCCCAAGACATGCCGAAAGCGGCCTGGATGGGTACGCTTCATGATTCCCACCAAGAATCGCCTCATTACGAACATAAAGGTGGCGAATGGAACCTTCGTTTCTCCGTGCATCCCAAGACATAAATATCTTGGTAATTTGTTTGACCCACGTTTTCGCCTTTAATCGGATCCGACTTTCCCTGCATTCGGTGGTCCCAACTCTTTGAAATCGCTTGGTCGTGATAAACCGTATGTGTTGTTATCATTTCCACCGTATTTTGTGCACGAAGTCTCCTCTCGCTCGATTTTGCATGAACCGCAAAAAGCTTCTAAACATTCCGCTCATTCATCGTCGATGATCGGTGGTGTTGTTTTGGGAGGAACATTGTTTCATTGTTGCACGTTCTCCTCATTGGTGAGTAAAGGAGTCTCCACGGTCTCATTTATTCCACTATTAACATTCTCAGTTGCCATTCTCAAATACTGCCATAAAACAAGGGTTAATTAAAGAAATTGATATGCAACATAATAACCCTATACTCTGACCAACCAACAAATAAGCTTAGGTAGGACACACTAGCGAAGGATTTACTTGTCTCTCCCCTCCTAGTTCTATTCCCCGATCTCCGCTAGAGATCATATCCCTAAGCTCTGATACCAACTGTGACGCCCCCAAAATAGGTATACAACACCTGTTTTGAGTCGCCAAAATACATGGTACAGAAACAACTACAACTTCATTAATACAATTATCGTGCAAAATACGACAACACATAAACTGTGAGTTTAAATATAAATATTATCATCTAGACAATATCCACACTCAAATAAGTCCTCATTACAATTATTGATACATTATTTTACAAAAATGGTGAGGACTACTAAAATAACTCTCTAGAACCATCATTCCACACCCCGACTAGAACTCGCTACATTCTCGCCTCTTGAGAAGAAAAATGGAACAAAAAGGAAAAGGGTGAGCTCAACTAGCCCAATAAAGAATATTATGACTAAGATAATATAGAACAAATTATCGTTAGTCTTCAACAGGGAAAAATCTGATAAAATACAATAGACAACAAGTTTCAGATCAATATTTGCAAATGGAAATAATAATTCATAGATGAGTTACGTAGAGAATGAAATCTACTATAATCTATGAATTTAAAAGTCCATCATCAATATTTTATCCTCGTAACATCAATCAATATTCATCTTGAATCAAATATTCATCTTTGCACTACAAAGCCAAAGATATTCATCAATTGGTCATGTTCATCTCAACACTTGCTCATCTTTGCACTACGAAGCCAAAGATATTCATAAGAAAAATCAATTAATCTGCACCACTACAAGCCAAAGATATTCAAGAATATCATCATTTAGGACTGAGGATGATGAAAATATTTTAAAGAAAACGAATCCAAAGGAAACAAAAGAACAAATATTAAGGATTCAGATTTTAAACAATCCCAAGTTCAAAAATACATCATAAATAATCATAGTAAAGTAAAATTCAAGAATGATCAAAACATGGATACAATCAAAGCTAGTATCCATAATAGATATCTTGGACAAAAATCAAAATTTAATTTTTTTCATGAATTTTTTCGTGAATAGTGTCAGATACGTGAATAAAGGTCGTGATACGTGAATAGTAAACCCTATTAATCGAAAAGACAAGAATTTCACAAGAAAAATATTTCCAATATTCCATCATAATGATATTGAAGGAAATAATATCATTTATAAAAAAATAATATCCCTTACCTCGAAAAAAGAATAAGATTTTGGTCGAATATCGATATAACGTCAAGGAACTTTGCATCAGATAGCAACACTCAAAGTATCAAAATACTCACAAGAATACGCCGATATATATAGAGAGAGAAAACTTCGATTTCGGTGTGATTTTCAATTCTAAACCTAAGACCCTATTTATAGAAAATGCTTAGAACACCAAAAGCAGTAAAATTTAATAAATTAATAATATTTTCAAAACTTATTCTACGCACACCTTTTACCAAATTGATTTCAACCATTTAACACATGCCCACAAATGAAAAAACGTTTTTTTTTTTTAAAAATATTTAAAACTTCAAAATCAATTATTCCTAACTTCAATAACCTCATAATAAATAGCCCTTTTATCGTAAAAAAATTAGCATCTTATGTCCATTCCATAGGGAATTTAATTATCAACAACTTTGATGAAGAAAGCTTTTCCAAATTCTAAGCTGAAGTTGACCGAAATCCACATACGGACGATTTTACAAGCTAAAATCAAATTTCAGTCAAGAAATGGGGTCCACGAACATGCAAAACATGTTTTAAATATTTTTAGTAACAAAAATATCCTCCTCCTCCTCCTCATATACTCATATATCCCACATTCATTGTAAAAATATCACCATTATTATATTATTAAAATATAATAATATATTTAAATGAATTATTTATCAGAAAAGATAAAATATCAATTTTTCAACAATTGTCACTTTAAAATTTTCTCCATCTATATCCACATAAAATGAATATTTTCCTTATCATATAAATCAATAATTAATTATTCACAAATAATATTACAGAATCACAATACTGGCAACCAGACCGTTCCTAGGAAAGAGGGGGCTTTCCAATAAGGATTTCTCCTTATTGACGCGCAATATTAGGTGACCAAACCTCTCCTTAGATAGAACTTTTTAGACATTGCCAATAATGTTATCTAATAATATTATTCAAATAATATGAATTATTAATTCAATAAAGAAAAATATTACGTAATGACAATTATTGAAATAACAATAATATAAAATATCAACGCAGCAATTATTGAATCAATAAAATAAAATATTGAATAGTAATTAGTGTAACAATTATTGAGTAGTGCCTTCTTATGTAAGAATCAATAATTGATGCAATACCGTGTTCTCATCGTGTTTTAACCAACCAAGTGTTCCAACAAGATTAATCTGTGAATAACCACGCTGTTATTTATAAACAACTTATACTTATCGCTTTTTTCATCCAATCGCTTTCACGTTATGGGGCCCACAATAAGGTTCATGCTCGTCGCATTTAATATTCCCCGACAAAGAAGAATATTCCACGACCAAACTAATATTTCCCGACAACAATAAATATTTTATAACCACTTGCTTATTTGAAATATTTTAGCATTTTACCCATAACTAACCACATTAATCAAATCAACCCTTACTATTTCAAAATAATAAATAGAGGAAATTCAATTTCATTAATAATAAGTTGGGGTCTTTTTTGCTGCAGAAGATCTGCTGTAAGCCTGCTCTATATCATATATATATAAGGTAACTTAATCGATGCCTCCCAAAATCAAACATGGCAGACTTTAAAAAAAAATAAAAAAATCTAATTCATTCTACAATAACTTGAACATGCAATTCACTGATGCCGATTGAATGAGTACTATACCCTGATTTCACTTGAATATTTAAATCAATTAGATTCATCATATATATGATATACATCGATTATAAAAGCATTAATAAATATTAGCAATTTACCTGATAAAATAATAAAACTGTGGTCCCCCTCCTTTTTGCAAGTCACAACTCAGCCCCTTGCTTTCCTCTTTCCCAAACTCGTATTAGACGTAATGTTTAAGTGAATTAGGTTTAGTTATTTATTCACTAAAAAAA